>OU744452.1:18032-83562 GCA_916610825.1 Haliclystus octoradiatus
TATATGCTAACGATTGACAATTTGACACTATTCACGATGATCAATATACATGTACGTTATGTAATTAAAATCTTTTGGAAATATGATTACAATTCCAAATAGAATAGCCGATTAATCTAAGTAGCATGGATAGCAACATCACATTATAAAATTACCTTGATTACATTATCCTGATAATAAATAATCCTATGACAAATATCCCCATTGTGGGTGTATTTATATGTGTAAGTGTTTAAGTTTAGAACATAACTCAACAAAATCTCCCTCAATTTTTGAGTTTAATATCTCAAACTATTCGCCTTCTTCTGGTAATCATTTTCCACCTAATATTTGCATCAATTAATTTCCAATCAATTAGAAAGAAGTGAAAATCGTACTTTCCGTGAGAGCTTCTAGTTCCAACTGTGTTTGTTGAACGCGGGGGGAAATCCCTGAGGAGGGAATCCTCACAAACATATTTTATAACAAAGTTTCTACTTTACTAAAGTAATCATAGCACAAATTGCCTCCAACTCAAAGCGAAGCTAATGTTCCATGCTCTCACTAGCAAAGAACTTGAAGGGAATCGCGATGAGATAACTTTTTAAACATAACGTCATTGACATGACTGTGGAGACGGGGATTACTTCCTGTCTGTAAACTACACATTAACTACGTTTGAAAATGTCGTCGATTTCAAATATTGAATTGTAATAATGTAAATATGTGAATGTAAATAATGTAAATGTATAAATATAATATGAATTATTAGATTTGTTTTGATTTCTATTGAGACATGTGAAGTTCCAAAACATGTTTTTTCAAAATAAAAATTATTTTATTTCAGTCATTCTTCGATAATTTTTTTCTTATCAATCATATCACTAATAAATTATTTACGCTTGACCTAGACTACTGTCAGACTTCTCTCACAAGTAACGAGGAAAATAATTCCTCCGTCCGGTTTTCCATCGCATCGCATTTGACAACGAATTCTTAATTGCTAAGTGATTTTATTTTTATTCTTCTTCAGTTTAGTGTTTAATTAATTCATATTCAAAAGTAAAGCGTACATCGTACTGTTTGCAATCTGCAAATCGAATGAAAGGCAGATACGATATGTAGTGTATAAAGAAGCAGTTATTTGTAAATTATAGAAAATTGCAAATAAATAAATTATATGTACATTGCAACTATTTTCAGAGTTTATGAAAATGTTACGACATATATGTTGCATTGCATCACTCACATTCAAAACCGCGCTGATATGCCTCGCTTTCTAAATACATGATAATATTTCAAGTTATAGATTATATCAGAGAGACTTTTTACGCGTAGGCGTGAAACTCGTTAGTTGTTTTTAAAAAACACCAGAGCAAATCGAGAGTCTGGAAGACTCTCAGAAACTTGTAGTTTCCTTTTGTAAAATTCAAACACACGCATACTGTCATTGCATTTCCACGGACAGATTTCCGTAGCTTTGAGCTGAGGTCCTGTTTCCGCTTCAGATATTTCTGATCTTTACTTAATATCACTTCTCTTCTGTCTTTCCATTTGATTGCGTCAATAAATAATGTTTACAATATGTGGACATACCGTGAAACATTAAGATTAGATCGCAACTATATTAATTCAAGAAAACTATTCAGCGCCGTGGAAAAATATACGAGGCAAGATGGCGTCATGCAGCTTTTCATTTTTCATAAGCATTGAGCACAAGAGAGAAGAAGACAGCTAACATAAAAACGAGTATTGAAATTGAACTCAATTTTCAATAAAGAAGACCGCCGGTCTGCATAGTCCCTTTAATGCCACTGCTTCATTTGGAGATTTAATTCTTCATTATTGATACTAATGGAAAATATCAATTAGGTAACGTTACTTTACCTATAGCATGTCCACCTTTGGTCAACGATAGTAATGAGGATCTATCTTTCAGTATTATTAATGATGATTTTACTGCATCGTTTTATGGTCAGGTATGGACATTTGGTCTGCGCTGGTCAAATGGCAATGCCCCAACTTTATTGTGTAACATAGTATGCATAATCATAAAAAGTTCAGACAGGGAAAAAGAAGTCTAGATGTCCAGACAGACATCTAGAAAGCCAGAAAGACCAATCCTTTGAAAAATAGTCATCTTAAATGGCTTTCTGAATAAATGATAATGTGAAATGATTTCAAATAAAGTCAGGTCAACGGTCATTACCAAATGTCCAATAATTAAATAACTTGATGAAATACTATATCTAGTGTTTTAATCCTGCTGTTCTGCTGCTTCTGGCTTTTTTACAGGATGAACACATTCACAAGTGTAGTCCTGCAAGGTTCCATTTTAGGACTATTGCTTTTTCTAATTTATGTAAACGATATTTTCTCTTTAATGATATGATATATTTTGTCATTTTGACCAGCAAATAAAGGACACTTTACGCTATAGAAAGTGTCACTTACATACAGCCTTAATATTAGTTAAGAACTGGATTAAATAAAGGTTATTAATTATGTATTTGATATGTATCTATATATTAGGTATATGTAAAACTATAAGACTGACTTTTTTTATCTATATAAACACTTTACAAAATGCTGACAAATTAAATGATCGTAGTTTCTCCTTGAATTCAGCAATAGTTTTTGATGTTACAATATCATCCGTCAGATTGTTCCACCAGGGTATTGTACGGTTACAAAATTGGTTCTGAACGGATTGTAAACGCGGTATTTGTGGAACAATAAGTTTGTAAGTATGATCACCCATTGAGTACTTGTTACTATCATATTTGAAGCTTAAGTTTTTTATTGATAAATCTATAAGGTTATGCGTGATTTTAAAAACAGTGCAGAGATCAAAAAACACTCCCCTGTGCTCTAAACTGTCCAGATTTAGTAAATTCAAACGATTCTTGTATTCTGTATATGGACGATTGAGTAATCGGAATAATCTCCTTGTAAAATATCGTTGGACAGATTCTAACTTTTTAATATCCTTCACGAGGCATGGATTCTATACTGGCGACGAAGATTGCAATAACGGACGGTCATAAACGGTGTAGGCTCTAACTAATAATTCTACGTTTGATGAAGAGAGTTCTCCCGTATACCTTTGCAGCTAACATAGAGCAATGATTGGATGGTTTCATATCAGATGTGACAATAATTCCAAGATCACGAACATTATTTACATTTACATTACTCTTGTGTCGTACCATCCTGCCATCTAAACTACGCAAAATTTTCTTTCGCAAGAGATACCTTATAATCTACTTCACTATGCCAGACTCTTAATAAAATTGAAAAATAGAGCACCAAGTGAAAAATGACAGTAGCAACTGACAAGTGCAAAGTAATTTCATTTGAAAACTCGAAAATCCTAGAAGTAAATTATTATTTATCAGAAAGGTTATTAATATCTATAACGAAAAACATGCTTGATTTTGGGATTATATATATTTCAGACTGTAAACGTACAAACGGTCAGCTCACTATCCAAAAATTGTAGCCTTAGCAGCATCTAGAACGTTTCTTTTATTGAAAACAGTTTCTGTTAGAAATCCAAATATATTTTTTCAGGATGTAAAACTGGAATCCGATGTTTGGAGCCCTTAATAATAAAAGACTTAAGCAATATCGAGAACATTCTGCGTAAATCTACCCAAGTAGCCTGTAAACGTTCTGGCATCGGTTACAACAGTAATTGATATAGATGTGACATTATTTTGTAATAAACTAGAAAACAAGGCTGCCTCTGGTAACCTTTTTCTAGCTCCTATGGAGGGCCTTCTGCCCAATGTTGTTACTGCTGATAAGATGCTAGAAAAAGTGAGAAGTGAGAAGGTCTCCATAGCTGGCAGTTGACTGAATGCAGCTAGCTTTGTTCTCGTGTGAATTTCAGAATCAATTGGCTTCAGGCAAAGTGGGACTTAATTTATTATTGTAACATGAAAGATGTAATAAAGAGTTAGTACAATTAACAATTGAAACGTTTTATATACTTTCAAAAACGATTTATACAGTGCTATGGTAAAACTCCATGATACAATTAAAGTGACTACCATATGTATTACGGTCATTTAGACCATCACTTTTTATACAGGATTTTAGTTTGGCAATTTGTGATCGAGTTGCTGAATGTCAAGGCACAACTACCCAGAAACTTTAAAATCGGACATTTTGTTAACTTTGGACTCTTAAAACTGTTTCTTTCCATTGAAATCAAAGTGCTCAAATCAAGTATTCAAAATAGGACTCATCTAAAATATGTGACTGAAGAATGAATGTCAAAACACAAATATTAGTATCATACATCTACATCACAGGATCAAATGATTCTTCAAATCAGGATGCAGTAATTAAATACTGTATCATTTCAATTATATATTTCAAATAACTGTTAGGATCTACCATTATGGGTGTTGTATGTCTTCATTCTCATTTGAAATGAAATTTTGAAACTAACATATCTATATTTGTATTGATACCTCAGATGTGTTCCAAATAGATTTGAATAAAGCTTTCAAAGACAGTGAATGATTTCAGCAACCATGCAGGGTATATATATAATTATATATGTACGTCCAGTGCATGGTTTTCGTTGTTCTACGATATTTACTCAATCATTTACAAAATATTAGCTTGCTCTACTATGCTGACTTTATTGTTGCTAATAACATTATTTCAATTCAAGTTTAATTCTACTTTGGAAGGTCTTAAATGCATGAACAAGAGCTTGATAATATGAATGATTGTGTTATTACACAGGAAAATCCATGTGCTTAAATCAAGAAAAAAATTTCTTGAAATAAGTGAAATTTTGCTTGAAATAAGAATAAATGTACTTGTCCACATAGGAAGCAAATATTCCTACCCTAGAACAAATTTGCTTGTTATATTTTCTTATTTTAAGCACAAATTTGCTTGACATATTATTCTGTTTTCCAGCTTAAATTTCTTGAAATGAGCAAATTTTGTCTTAAAACAAGACCATTTTTGCTTTCATTTCTGAAGATAGTGTGCAGTCAGAATTGTTGGATTCTTGAAATAAGCATATATATGCTTGAAATAAGCAAACATTTTCTTGAAATAAGCATATATTTTCGTAAAATAAGCATATATTTTCTTGAATTAAGATAATATTTGCTAGCGCATTTGGAACTACAAATCAAATATCCTCATCAGATTCTTGAAACAAGAACATATTTTCTTGATTTAAGATATTTTTTACGATTGCTTACGAAGATCAAAATGTTGCACATATAGTCTAATCAAAATATTGTCTACACAATGTTAATCATCATATTACAGCACAATATTAATTTTAGATTAGATTAAACATTTAATTTAAATCAATTACGATCTATAATAAAGTCACACTGGAACCCTGACGAGAGCCAGTGCAACAATTCAATCGTAACAGAGTAATAGTTTGGATTCATCAGCTGGTCATTGAAAAAGATCAGTCCATCATAATAATACCCAAACGTCAATAATAATTCCAGAATACAACTGCATGTATAGATAATTGTAAAATAACAGCAGAAGATCCAAATGTTTAAGAGAAAAGTTGTTGTATAGCTTGTAAGTAAATTTCATCTGCTTTTTGTGTTATTACATCCAGCAAGTAAAATCATCAATATTCAACCACATGTAATGTTTGATGGTTTGTGAGCAGAGTGTAACATTTCTTTATCATATCAGTGTATTGATTGCTACAGTGTATTAAAATATTGCTCGTCAATTTTGAGATCCAGGATTTTCACTCTGAAAAACAAATGCATATAACACTGATCAGATAAGTAATAAAAGATTAAATCTACATTAAGATGAAAGTGACAACTAGCAAAACACAGTGAAATCAGTTGCCGGCAACGCCGGTGAAAGTTTAAAAAAAGTATGTTGTGGACTATGTGCCAATGTAGACGATATTACTTTGCTTGGTCATAAAAAAATAGAAAATTAATTACTATCGTTCTGATGATGTGTGAACAGAAGTAAAATAAAAACATGCAGATTTTATTCTAAGTTTCAAAAGAAGTAGGATAGATCCTAATTTATCAAATTAAAATTGTCACGAACCCTCATTCAATATCACATAATATATTATGATACAATGCCTTATATAGAGCAATATATTGACAAGCTTAAATCAGTAGCAAAAATGCAGTCAAATTCCAAAACCATTATTCTCTGCTATGTATGTTGCTGTGTATGTTTTATCAGAAAATATTGATAGCGGTTCATAGACCTTCTGGCCCATGAAGTCCTATGAGCTGCTGACAGCAGCTGCACCTAAATTACACTCTTACATCACAACTGTTTACTTAGGAACAAAAAAAACAATCATAGCAAAAACAATCTCAAGAAAGCTTGTATACATATCTATGTAAATTTATTATTAACAATGCAACATTCTATGCATTATGTTAATCATGCGATACACTATTTTTCAACAATAATAATACAGACAATGCACAATATTAACGGCAATACTCATGATACCCAACATTAGGCCTACTGACTGTTCAGGAACAGTGATGTGTGAAAATTTGAATATTTTCGCATTTGATAAAAAATTTAACCTAATAACAACAATTAAGTAGGCTGTAGTTTTGATTTTAAAGGATTGGAACATAATCAAATAAATCCCTGTCAATATCATAATTATTCAAAAAAACATTTTTCAATTCCCATGCTAGACTGTGCAGATACACACTGGTATACAAGAATAAGCAGAAAAGATATATGGATATGTTTAAAAAACATTCAAATAAAATTACAGCAGTGTATTATATTCTTGAACAAAATTTGATTGATAAGAAAACTTTTCAATATCGGATTATTATTTAGCCGTAAATATTCTACAACACAATGGAATTGCAAGCGCAATTCCGATAACTGAAATCCCCGCACATATGCAACCTGGCTTTTAAAATCTATTGACTATTTTGTAGTCAAGTCTTTTTTAAACAATTTCAGGTATGTGCAAATTTGGATAACTGCAATGAAAAATGTTGACAATTTTGACTAGCACAGCGGGTTCCACTGTACTCTGTGGGATTAACAGATGAAGTTGCTTCAAATTAGTATTTAGTAGTTCATGGTTACAGTGACCAGGAAGAAAAACACTGGCAGTCGTAACAAGCTTAATTTTGATAACATCAAATGTACACAGTTGACACAGTAGGAATGGATGTTTTTTAACAGTTTGTATGATTTCATATTATTTTTTGACATGGAGGTAATATTACTTCCAGACGTAATATTATTTCTGTATAAAAAGCTTCAAGTGTTACATTGACAATTCACTGATATTAACTGTGGATTATGGATTAACAAATTGTGAAAGTAATCTTGAAGATTAAATTTAATAAGCGAAAATTTGTAAAAAAAGAGAATCTGATTAGAATTCTATAGGCTATGGGTACTAGACTGGTCCAAAAAACATGAAAGTTTGAAATGTTATCGGGCCCATCGATTTTCTTGTTCAGAATGCTTTGAAAATAAGTTGTGCACAAATTTTATTGTAATTTGACATTGAGAAATGGGGTCCCAAGGCCCCTCTAAATTAATACGTAAAGCTAATGGGGAAAACGTTGATATTTTGCAAACGCATATTTTGATATCGTAGTTTGAAGAAAGTTTGTAACTCGAGAAGGTCATTCTGTTGAACGGTGGCTGTTTTATAGACACAATATGTCGTTAACTTGTTATTAAAATGTTCATTCTTGCTACCGCCGCTTTACTCAGATAGCAGAAATATTACTCAGAAAGCTGTTCATTTTGTTTAACTCAGTCAAAATTTATAACAGAACTAGCTGCCATTTGGGAAAAAAAACTTCGGAAACAAAGCCTTTGACAATGTTCAACTTGATCTACGGAGGTAATTACTTGAATCTCAAAATGTTTGAAAACTTTTAAAGAGCTATATCCCTTGCTACGTGACAAAGAAATAATTCGATGTCTTCATAAATTCAAGCTTGAACATGTAACTGCTCACATGTGACTTCCGAAAATGTATTCGTAAAATTCTTCGTGGATTACTGAACTTTATCATCGTTCGACGTTTGGAACAGTTGATCGCTCGTGCTTCAACGTTCTCTGTGGCCCAAAATTTATTAGATGTTTTATAAATTTGAATATAAATTAATGAATATGAATATGAATATAAATAGGAATCGACATACGAATATATGCGATATCTTTGTTTGATTTCCATTGTTTTATTCGAAACTTTATTTAAACTTTATTCCATATTTTGTTTATCTAAATAATAGCGACCGTAACAATAATGAATATCTCAATAACAACATCAATATGCTCTGAATCTATAAAACAGTCACCGTTCAACAGAATGACCTTCTCGAGTTACAAACTTTCTTCAAACTACGATATCAACGACGGTGACACCTTTTACGGAAATATTTTTAGATTGACAGATTGACAGCAGACACTTATAGATTAATTTTTTTTTAACTTTTTTACAGCAGAAGACACGTTTTTTTATGCATCGTATTCAACCCCATAGTTTTAAGGCAATGATAAAGATTCAAACACTTAAATTAATAAATTCAGATTATTCAGATCATTACCTCCACGGCCATGTGAGCAAATTTTAGAATATGTTTTCACAAAGATGACGTATTAGCGTTTGAAAAATATTAGCGTTTTCCCCATTAACTTTACGTATTAATTTAGAGGGGCCTTGGGACCCCATTTCCCAATGTCAAATTACAATAAAATGTGTGCACGCATTCTGAACAAGAAAATTGATGGGCCCGAGAACATTTCAAACTTTCATGTTTTTTGGACCAGACTCATGGGTACATAATCTTTTGCGATTTCTGTAGCTTTGGAATCCTGAAATGGAGTGAAAGAGGGTTGAAAGCGTAAATCTCTTTTTACAAAAAAAATGAGAAACGCAATTTTCAATTTCCGAAATAACTACTTGGAAGTTTAGGAATCCTGAATTACAAACGTAGTACAGTTAAATATATACCATGCCTACCTATTTTTAATTGGGTTGCATAGTCAGGCAAATGGTGACAAAACAATAGCCATGAATGTTTTTCAAATTCCCATCCAGCAAATTCCTATAGTTTGTATAGAAAAACACAACAAACAAGTTAAGATAATAAACCTATGCAGACAGTAGAATATCAAGATGCAAATCGTAAGAGAATATGTGATGTTTTGACAAGGACTATATAGGTTTAGAGGCTGAGAACTCTTCAGATAGAATGTATTACAACTAATGATTACAATAAATCAGATATGTTTTGAAAAATATCAGCAACACCAATTAGGAATAGCTATTACAGAAAGATTCAGTATAGCCTCAATTCAATACAGAAAGTGTTGAAGCTCATATCAGTCCTAGCAGTCCTATCATATCAGTCCTTTGAAAAAAAGTTTGTATAACTTAAAGGTTCTGAATAAATGATGATGATGATGATGATGATGATGATGATATAATAATCTGCTTTGTAGCTCTAAGTGGATCACAAACAGCGCGTAAGTGGGTCACATCGTAACTTCCTTGCTTTTTCTAAGTTGAATAAAGGCATTTAATAAATTCGATTGTGTTTTCAAGATATCATACCTAAATAAAACGATGACCAGGATATTTTATGTTTTTCAGTCTGATTGGGGAACATGGCAGATTGCAGTAAGTGGGTTAAGGCTTGTAAACTCATTCTAATCTACTTGATTTTTCATATCTGTTAAATTATTTTGAATAATAATGTCCCCCTTATCATTTTAAACAACTGGTAACAAAAATGAAGCCAAATGTTAAAATAATTTTATAGAAAGTATAGAAATATAGCAAGCATATTAGATTAGCCCAATTCGAACAGTCAGGCTGAGTTAGTCTGCTGATCTGAACTGATTGGTCGACAAAAATATCAGGAATCTTATGATCTTCTGAAAAGAAATTCGAAGCTGGGGCAGCTTACAAAATAGACATAAACTACTTGCCAATACCGCAGCATATCTTTAATAACGATGTGTTTATTTATCTAGAAGGCCTGTTATCCTATGCTTTCGAATTAAGATGGTGGATTAGCTAGCAATGTTATCTTCCAAGTTCAATAGCCTAGTATAGTATTGCAGCAGTGCCATAGCAGCAACATAAGTCTTGTTGATATAAAGAAGCAATTGAAAGAAAACAGCAAATAAACTTACCTATAACATGTCCACTTCTCAGAAAAATGGATGAGAGAGAGTACGATGTCGTAAAATACGTATTGACCATGACCGCCAAAACATTTCACCGAATCTCGCATGTTCAGAGCAAGTAGAAAAACAAACCATATTTCGTTTTGAACGGTAAAGTTAAAGAATTCGTTCCAGTGATAAGTTCTTGTGATATCGCAGTACATCATTTTATTACTTTCATCGTAGGCTAAACGTTCCTTATGTATCATCATCATCATCATCATCATCATTTATTCAGAACCTGATAAGCTACAGGAGCTTTTTTTCACAGGACTGATTGAAACAAATATAATATATATGTGTACATGTGTACACGATAAGTATAAAAGGTAAGGTTTATAGTTGGTATATAGATAATATTTACAATAAAGTCTATGGCTAAAAAAAGAAAATTTGTCACGATTTGCTATGCAATTGCTTCTTGAGAAGATGCTTAAAACTGGTTCCACTAGCAACAATCTTCATCTCAGACGGAAGGTCATTCCACTTATGAGCACCAGCATACTTGAATGAGTGTCTATGGCTTGACTCAATGTAGATGTCATTGTGGGAATGTGCACGTGTTCTAATGGAGTGTGGTTTTTGAAACAAATTGGAGAGCAAGGGAGGAGCTAAATTGAATTTTAGTTTATGTGTGAATATTAGCTGTTGTGTAGTTAGTCTGTCTCTGACTGGTAGCCAACCAAGTTGGTTGAGCATGTCTGAGACATGAGTTCGATAATTACAGCGGAGAATGACCCTCATTCCTCTGTTTTGTAGTCTCTGGAGGCGATCGATGTGTTGTTTTTTACAATTCCCCCATACGACAGCGCAGTAGTCGAAATGTGGCAAGACTATGGTGTTGAAGATCATCTTTGCTGTATATTGTGGGATAAACTTCCGTGCAAATTTTAGTACTGCTAGGCCTCTATTTATTTTCTTTATCATTGCTTCGATATGCTGATCGAAGGATAGTGTTGGATCAATGCGGACTCCTAAATAATTAATTAGTGGTGCATTATGTATGATTCCGTTTTCGTTGTTAATTTCTAATTGTAAAGGTTCGTATCTATTTATTTTCTGTTTTGTTCCGATTAGCATACAGTTGGTTTTATGTACATTTAAAGTTAGTTTATTAGCGTTTAGCCATGAATAAATACTATTTACATCAGAGGAAAGTGAATTTTTAATGATCTCGGGGTCTTTATCGGCTATGTACAATAAGGTATCATCAGCATATAGGTTTATTTTACATTTATTTACAACTTTAGATACATCGTTAATATAGATCAAGAATAGCAGTGGTCCCAGTATTGACCCTTGCGGAACGCCATATTTAATTTCACCTAGATCAGAGTTTGTATTATTTATATTTACAGTTTGATTTCTACCTATTAAATAAGTTTTAAAAAAATTTAAGCTACATTCATCGCTACCATATAATTTAAGTTTGTCTAACAGTATCAAATGATCAACCGTGTCAAAAGCTTTCTTCAAATCTATACTTACCACACCTATATTTTTATGTTTTGAGATGTTTTCAAAAGAGAACTCTGTAAAATTTAGTACACTTGAAGCTGTACAGTACTTTTTTCTGAAACCAAATTGGTAAGGTGTTAATAAGTTGTTAGTAGATAAATAATAATTAAATTATCGGGGAAACAAATACTTGTAGTTGAATTCAGTTTGTAAAACCATGGTAAAACAGTAAAATTCGTAAACTGACTGAGCTTTTCGTTTTCACACTTTTTCAAATTGGGGTCTGGATGCAAGAACGCTCGGGATTGGCTGTAAAGAAACTTCAGGAGCAGCCGACTATCGAGCAGCCTGCATGCAGACCAAAAATACAATTCAGTGTTCCCATTACGTCTGCATGTAGGCTCAATAGCGTCATAGCGATTTTTAGACTTTACGAATATTATAAAGTGCCTATAGAAAGCTTCCCAATATTTTCCATGTCAGAGACATTGTAGAAAATATCCCGAATGGGTTCAAATAAATTATTTTGTGACGTATTGATTTGTTTATAAGAAACAGGCATTGTTTAATATAAAATCTATACACATAGCACATAATTGGAATTTCAGCTAATCAATAATTTTTATCAACATAAATCATATTATCTATTTCATATAGGCTAAACCAACTAACTACCATGAGTAATTTTGCTAAATATTGTTGAGTAGTTTTGAATTTATGAGCAAATACCATTGTGAATTATCATGTTGAAATTAACAAAATCAGTACCCTTAGCATAATTGGAATTTCAGCTAATTATTGAATTTTTTCAAAATAAATCATATTTTATATTTCACATAAGCTAAACTAACTACCATGAGTAATTTTGTCAAATAATATGGAGAAGCTTTGAATTTATTAGCAATTAGCAGTGTGAATTATCGTGTTGATATTAACTAAATCGATACCCTTAACATAATTGGAATTTCACGTAATCATTAAATTTTTTCAACATCAATCATATTATCTATTTCACCTAGGCTAAACTAACTACCATAAGCAATTTCGCTGAATAATGTTGAGAAATTTTGAATTTATTAGCAAATAGCATTGTGAATTATCGTGTTGATATTAACAAAATCAGTACCTTAGCATAATTGGAATTTCTGCTAATTATTTAATTTTTTCAAAATAAATCATATTTTCTATTTCAGATAAGCTAAACTAACTACCATGAGTAATTTTGTCAAATAATATTGAGAAGCTTTGAATT
This sequence comes from Haliclystus octoradiatus, assembly GCA_916610825.1. NCBI lineage: Eukaryota > Metazoa > Cnidaria > Staurozoa > Stauromedusae > Haliclystidae > Haliclystus > Haliclystus octoradiatus. Next base: position 30,937 of record OU744452.1, read on the forward strand.
TATTAGCAAATAGCAGTTTGAATTATCGTGTTGATATTTACTGAATTGATATCCTTAACATAATTGGAATTTCAGCTAATCATTAAATTTTTTCAACATCAACCATATAATCTATTTCACATAGGCTAAACTAACTACCATAAGCAGTTTCGCTGAATAATGTTGAGAAGCTTTGAATTTATTAGCAATTAGCACTGTGAATTATCGTGATGATATTAACAAAATCAGTTATACCCTTACCATAATTGGAATTCCAGCTAATTATTGAATTTTTTCAAAATAAATCATATTATCTATTTCACATAAGCTAAACTAACTACCATGAGTAGTTTTGACAAATAATCTTGAGAAGTTTGAATTTATTAGCAAATAGCATTATGAATTATCATGTTGATATTAACAAAATCAGTACCCTTAGCATAATTGGAATTTCAGCTAATTATTGAATTTTTTTAAATAAATCATATTTTCTATTTCACATAAGCTAAACTAACTACCATGAGTAATTTTGTCAAACAATATTGAGAATTTTTGAATTTATTAGCAAATAGCATTGTGAATTATCGTGTTGATATTTACAAAATCAGTACCCTTAGCATAATTGGAATTTCAGCTAATTATTGAATATTTTCAAAATAAATCACATTTTCTATTTCACATAAGCTAAACTAACTACCATGAGTAATTTTGTCAAATAATATGGAGAAGCTTTGAATTTATTAGCAATTAGCAGTGTGAATTATCGTGTTGATATTAACTAAATCGATACCCTTAACATAATTGGAATTTCAAGTAATCATTAAATTTTTTCAACATCAATCATATTATCTATTTCACCTAGGCTAAACTAACTACCATAAGCAATTTCGCTGAATAATGTTGAGAAATTTTGAATTTATTAGCAAATAGCATTGTGAATTATCGTGTTGATATTAACAAAATCAGTACCTTAGCATAATTGGAATTTCTGCTAATTATTTAATTTTTTCAAAATAAATCATATTTTCTATTTCAGATAAGCTAAACTAACTACCATGAGTAATTTTGTCAAATAATATTGAGAAGCTTTGAATTTATTAGCAAATAGCAGTTTGAATTATCGTGTTGATATTTACTGAATTGATATCCTTAACATAATTGGAATTTCAGCTAATCATTAAATTTTTTCAACATCAACCATATAATCTATTTCATATAGGCTAAACTAACTACCATAAGCAGTTTCGCTGAATAATGTTGAGAAGCTTTGAATTTATTAGCAATTAGCACTGTGAATTATCGTGATGATATTAACAAAATCAGTTATACCCTTACCATAATTGGAATTCCAGCTAATTATTGAATTTTTTCAAAATAAATCATATTATCTATTTCACATAAGCTAAACTAACTACCATGAGTAGTTTTGACAAATAATCTTGAGAAGTTTGAATTTATTAGCAAATAGCATTATGAATTATCATGTTGATATTAACAAAATCAGTACCCTTAGCATAATTGGAATTTCAGCTAATTATTGAATTTTTTTAAATAAATCATATTTTCTATTTCACATAAGCTAAACTAACTACCATGAGTAATTTTGTCAAACAATATTGAGAATTTTTGAATTTATTAGCAAATAGCATTGTGAATTATCGTGTTGATATTTACAAAATCAGTACCCTTAGCATAATTGGAATTTCAGCTAATTATTGAATATTTTCAAAATAAATCACATTTTCTATTTCACATAAGCTAAACTAACTACCATGAGTAATTTTGTCAAATAATATGGAGAAGCTTTGAATTTATTAGCAATTAGCAGTGTGAATTATCGTGTTGATATTAACTAAATCGATACCCTTAACATAATTGGAATTTCAAGTAATCATTAAATTTTTTCAACATCAATCATATTATCTATTTCACCTAGGCTAAACTAACTACCATAAGCAATTTCGCTGAATAATGTTGAGAAATTTTGAATTTATTAGCAAATAGCATTGTGAATTATCGTGTTGATATTTACAAAATCAGTACCCTTAGCATAATTGGAATTTCAGCTAATTATTGAATATTTTCAAAATAAATCACATTTTCTATTTCATATAAGGTAAACTAACTGCCATGAGTAATTTTGTCAAATAATATTGAGAAGCTTTTAATTTATTAGCAAATAGCAGTTTGAATTGTTTTGTTGATATTAACTGAATCGATACCCTTAACACAATTGGAATTTCAGCTAATTATTGAATATTTTCAAAATAAATCACATTTTCTATTTCACATAAGCTAAACTAACTGCCAGGAGTAGTTTTGTCAAACAATATTGAGAATTTTTGAATTTATTAGCAAATAGCATTGTGAATTATCGTGTTGACATTTACAAAATCAGTACCCTTAGCATAATTGGAATTTCAGCTAATTATTGAATATTTTCAAAATAAATCACATTTTCTATTTCACATAAGCTAAACTAACTGCCAGGAGTAGTTTTGTCAAACAATATTGAGAATTTTTGAATTTATTAGCAAATAGCATTGTGAATTATTGTGTTGATATTTACAAAATCAGTACCCTTAGCATAATTGGAATTTCAGCTAATTATTGAATATTTTCAAAATAAATCACATTTTCTATTTCACATAAGCTAAACTAACTGCCATGAGTAATTTTGTCAAATAATATTGAGAAGCTTTGAATTTATTAGCAAATAGCAGTTTGAATTATTGTGTTGATATTAACTGAATCGATACCCTTAACATAATTGGAATTTCAGCTAATCATTAAATTTTTTCAACATCAACAATATAATCTATTTCACATAGGCTAAACTAACTACCATAAGCAGTTTCGCTGAATAATGTTGAGAACCTTTGAATTTATTAGCAATTAGCATTGTGAATTATCGTGATGATATTAACAAAATCAGTACCCTTAGCATAATTGGAATTTCAGCTAATTATTGAATATTTTCAAAATAAATCACATTTTCTATTTCACATAAGGTAAACTAACTGCCATGAGTAATTTTGTCAAATAATATTGAGAAGCTTTGAATTTATTAGCAAATAGCAGTTTGAATTGTTGTGTTGATATTAACTGAATCGATACCCTTAACACAATTGGAATTTCAGCTAATTATTGAATATTTTCAAAATAAATCACATTTTCTATTTCACATAAGCTAAACAACTACCATGAGTAATTTTGTCAAACAATATTGAGAATTTTTGAATTTATTAGCAAATAGCATTGTGAATTATCGTGTTGATATTTACAAAATCAGTACCCTTAGCATAGTTGGAATTTCAGCTAATTATTGAATATTTTCAAAATAAATCACATTTTCTATTTCATATAAGGTAAACTAACTGCCATGAGTAATTTTGTCAAATAATATTGAGAAGCTTTGAATTTATTAGCAAATAGCAGTTTGAATTGTTGTGTTGATATTAACTGAATCGATACCCTTAACACAATTGGAATTTCAGCTAATTATTGAATATTTTCAAAATAAATCACATTTTCTATTTCACATAAGCTAAACTAACTGCCAGGAGTAGTTTTGTCAAACAATATTGAGAATTTTTGAATTTATTAGCAAATAGCATTGTGAATTATCGTGTTGACATTTACAAAATCAGTACCCTTAGCATAATTGGAATTTCAGCTAATTATTGAATATTTTCAAAATAAATCACATTTTCTATTTCACATAAGGTAAACTAACTGCCATGAGTAATTTTGTCAAATAATATTGAGAAGCTTTGAATTTATTAGCAAATAGCAGTTTGAATTGTTGTGTTGATATTAACTGAATCGATACCCTTAACACAATTGGAATTTCAGCTAATTATTGAATATTTTCAAAATAAATCACATTTTCTATTTCACATAAGCTAAACTAACTACCATGAGTAATTTTGTCAAACAATATTGAGAATTTTTGAATTTATTAGCAAATAGCATTGTGAATTATCGTGTTGATATTTACAAAATCAGTACCCTTAGCATAGTTGGAATTTCAGCTAGTTATTGAATATTTTCAAAATAAATCACATTTTCTATTTCATATAAGGTAAACTAACTGCCATGAGTAATTTTGTCAAATAATATTGAGAAGCTTTGAATTTATTAGCAAATAGCAGTTTGAATTGTTGTGTTGATATTAACTGAATCGATACCCTTAACACAATTGGAATTTCAGCTAATTATTGAATATTTTCAAAATAAATCACATTTTCTATTTCACATAAGCTAAACTAACTGCCAGGAGTAGTTTTGTCAAACAATATTGAGAATTTTTGAATTTATTAGCAAATAGCATTGTGAATTATCGTGTTGACATTTACAAAATCAGTACCCTTAGCATAATTGGAATTTCAGCTAATTATTGAATATTTTCAAAATAAATCACATTTTCTATTTCACATAAGCTAAACTAACTGCCAGGAGTAGTTTTGTCAAACAATATTGAGAATTTTTGAATTTATTAGCAAATAGCATTGTGAATTATTGTGTTGATATTTACAAAATCAGTACCCTTAGCATAATTGGAATTTCAGCTAATTATTGAATATTTTCAAAATAAATCACATTTTCTATTTCACATAAGCTAAACTAACTGCCATGAGTAATTTTGTCAAATAATATTGAGAAGCTTTGAATTTATTAGCAAATAGCAGTTTGAATTATTGTGTTGATATTAACTGAATCGATACCCTTAACATAATTGGAATTTCAGCTAATCATTAAATTTTTTCAAATTCAATCATATTATCTATTTCACCTAGGCTAAGCTAACTACCATAAGCAATTTCGCTGAATAATGTTGAGAATTTTTATATTTATTAGTAAATAGCATTGTGAATTATTGTGTTGATATTAACAAAATCAGTACCCTTAGCATAATTGGAACTTCTCCTAATTATTGAATTTTTTCAAAATAAATCATCTTTTCTATTTCACTTAAGGTAAACTAACTACCATGAGCAATCTTGTCAAACAATATTGAGAATTTTTGAATTTATTAGCAAATAACATTGTGAATTATCGTGTTGATATTAACAAAATCAGTACCCTCAGCATAGTTAGAACTTCAGCTGATCATTAAATTTTTTAACATAAGTTATATTATCTATTTCACATAGGCTAACTTCAATGAGTAGTTTTGTTAAATAATTTTCAAAAGTTTTGATTTTAAGAGCAAAAAGCATTGTGAATCTTCGTGATGATATTTTGTGAACTATTCTGGATTGCTAGATTAATTTGGGCTAAATCTGTTATCTAAGACGTAAGATAATAGAAACTTCAATCAATTATAAAAGTTTGCAGTATATTATAATTTCTACTTCAAGATCCATTATCTAACTGTTAAACAGTGTAGAATATTGAATTTATGAGCCAAGAGCACAAAACAGTATGAATTTATAGGGCTAATTGTAACAGAATTGATACTCTATATTTTTATAAATCAAATACATGACAACAAGCAAATTTAAACTAGGCTAGCAAATTTCAATAATTCAAGCAATTTTAGTCTAGCGTAGAAAAATTTTCTTGATTCAAGAAAATATATTCTTTATGAAATATTCACACCACTTACTTTCTTGTTTTAAGAAAATGTGTTGCTTAAAACAAGAATAAAAGCCTACCCTAGCAAATGGATTTTCCTGTGTAGGGACCATACGATTTTCATCATCATTTGTAAGTTCAATTGGATAACATTGCAACTGTAGATTATACACGTAGAATTCAAATTACGAAAACAACAAGTCTAATTTTTGGTTTTTGATTAAATTTCTAAGTAAATCTGGAATATTGACTTCTTTTTGACCTAAATGTACAGTATTTTTCACTGATATATACTGTAATATTTACAACTAGCTTAATTGTTTAGTGCATGGTGTACTTCAGTAGAATGCCAGTTAATAACTGTAATCTTCATTGCTATTTGCAACTGGCTTAATCGCTATATTGTAAAATATCTATAACTGTACTCTTCATTGGTATCTGCATTAATTGCTATATGATTGTAATGTATGTCAGTAGAATCATGGTAAAATGCAAATTTATACTGTTGTATTTGAAACTGGTTCAATCACTATACTCTGATGTACTTCAATATATTGCAAATTTATAATTTTAATCTTCATTGTTATTTGTAGCGATTTAGATTCTCTATTGAGTTGTAATGTGTTGAACAGTAGAATCCAAATTTATATAGATGGTATACACCTACTGTATGCCTTACGTTAGAAACTTTGTGTTTGCTGATAAACTGTTCCAACTTTTGGAGAACTTTGAATGCTGCAATTTCGATAAAACTGCAGCTGTTATAGTAACTGTATACCTTAGATTAGAAATTTTGTGTTTGCTGATAAACTGTTCCAACGTTTGGAGAATTTTGAATGCTGCAATTTCGATAAAACGCCAGCTGTTAATAATAATAATAATAATAGTTTATTTATTCATATAGCGCTTTTTCAAAATTGCTCAAAAGCGCTTAACAAATTCGATACAATCAAAAACGTATCAATTTAATTAATATTAACTTAGCTTAAGGATTAACTTGGTCATTATTTTTGAAAAATCTTTTAAAAATGGCTGTCTTCATCACCTGTTTGAATTGTTCAATCGATTTTATTGATTTGATGTATTGGATAGCATAACTATTCCACAGATATGGGCCACAGTATCGAAATTCTCTAGGGCCATATCGGTCTAATCTATAGCGTGGAATACAGAGTTGATTGATAGTAATGGATCTCAGAGTTCTTTTTGGTTTGTATATGGTGATAATTGACGATAGGTAGTTGGGTGAAAGATTGTTTAGTGATTTGTATGTGAGAAGAAGTACCTTGAAAATGATGCATTGCTCAACTGGCAGCCAGTATAACTCGAACAATACAGGTGTGATGTTATCAAACTTACGGGTTAAGGTTACAAATCTTGCTACTGCGTTTTGTATACTTTGGAGCTTTTCGATAAACTTCTTTGGAGTACCGAACAATAATGAATTGCAAAAGTCTATTCTCGATGTTACCAGAGCATGTATCAATGACTCTGTTGCTTGTCTAGTTAAATATTTTCTGATTTTACTAATATTTCTCAGATGAAAATAGCAAGTTTTGCATATTTTATTGGTTTGACTTTCCATTGACATTTCAGAATCCATAATTATTCCGATATTTTTAACAGTTTGTTTTGCTTGAATAACAACTTCATTCCCATTGTTAATGTTCAGTGAAACGGAGCTTGAACGTTGCTGTTTTCCTTTTATAACTAATAGCTCTGTCTTGCTTGTATTTAACTTTAAATTATTCCATGCCATCCACGATTCGATTTCTCCTACACATTGTTCAATACGAGACTTTACGATGTTCATTTCAGTTGGTGATGATGATTTAAAACTTGCGTATAGTTGGATATCATCTGCATATAGATGGTAAAATATGTCATGCCTTCTGATGATGTTTGCTAAAGGCGAAATATAAGTGAGAAAAAGAAGTGGTTGACACTACCTTGCGGAACACCTGACTCAAATGATCTTTTTGTCGAAATGCCATCTGCGACATGAACAGTAAACGAACGTTCATGGATATAGGATTTCAGCCAACTGAGAGCATTTCCATGTATACCAAATCTGAAGTTAAGACGTGATAAGAGTATATCATGATTGACGGTGTCAAAGGCAGAAGACAGGTCAAGCAAAAGAAGAATCACAGTTTTCTGGCTATCTACCTCATGCACGATATCATTGTGGACACGTAGCAATGTTGTCTCAGTACTATGGTGGGTTTTGTACGCTTACTGGAGACTCTCGTGGAGACCATTTGCTGACATATGTTGGTAAAGTTGATCTGAAACCACTTTTTCAATCGATTTTCCAATAAACTTCAAGTTCGAGATTGGTCTGTAACTTGAGAACTCAAAGGTACTCTTTGACAGATTCTTCAAGCGCGGCTTAAGCATAGCATGTTTTAAAGACAAAGGAAACGAAGCAGATTGAAGTGATCCATTTATAAGACGCTTTATAACAGGTGCTAGTAGTTCGAAAGAGTTTTTCAGAAGTACTGCAAGTATAGGGTCCATGTCGCAATACTTGATTATCATGTTATTTGTTAAGAGGACTACATCATTGCATGATACTGGCGTGAAACAATCGAGAACTTGTTCGCATGGTTGTAGTATATCATCTGGAAATGGATTAACTTTTTGATTACGTTTTTGAATGAGATTATTTCTGATGGTGTTTATCTTTGTCTGGAAGAAGTCAGCAAACATGTCTGCAAGATGATTCGGGTTATTTGCAGAAGGGTACTCATTGTACACTTTTCTTTCGTGATATTTTTAGTAATTCCAAAAAGCTGTTTTGGTCGTTTTTAGCTTATTATATTAGATCAGAGTAGTAGTTTGTATTTGCTTTTGTTATTAGATTGTTTACTAATACTGACTGTTCTTTGTATAGTTGTTTGTGAACTGTAAGATTCGTCTTTCTCCATTTCCTTTCTCAGCACGACGCCTTTCGATCTTTTCTTCACGGATATGTGATGTAAGCCATGGAGCTGCCGGAAGTATTATGATACTTTTAGTCTTTAGAGGAGCATGTTTGTCTAGTATAGTTTTTAATATATGTCCATAGTTATCTAGAAGGTGGTCAGCGTTATCATCAGCTGGAACATTGTTATTAAAGTTGCACTGTTCCAACGTTTGGAGAAATTTCAATGCTGCAACTTCGATAAAACTGCAGCTGTTATAGTAACTGTATAACTTAAGTTAAGTTAGAAACTTTGTGTTTGCTGACAAACTGTTCCAACCTTTGGAGAATTTTAAATGCTGCAACTTCGACAAAACTGCAGCTGTTATGCATTTACTTATTTACCAGGAATCGTGAAAATGAAATCGAAGCTAGCAACATTGTTGAAAGTGATCAACCTGTTATTTTACCCGCCAATAATTCAAACTATTTGATTCATACACCGGAAATATTCTCAAAAAATGCATCCTCCGCTGACGCCGACTTACTGTCGCAGTCAATTATATATGACAGAGAAGGTAGTTATTGTGATAATTGCTTGGTTAAAAAGGTTCAATAACAGTGATAATAAAAATGCATCTACGGATATATAATGACCCTTTGAAAGGCATTTGTAGATTTGGATTTTCCAGCAGTAAAAATGGCGATTGCCCAAATCATCAAATTACAAGACTTTTTACACATATCAAAGGCCTGGTTCACACGCCGCTCTGTTCATGCGCCGATCCTATTTCGGTTGATAACGTCTTCAGATCGACTACATAAGCAGATTGGTTTCAGAAACTGTTCTCAGGATTTCATGTATGAACTCACACCTGATGAAGGCGTTCGGAACGGGTTAGACGGTGTTTGGAATGCCTGAACACGATCCAATTATTGAAGGCTTTCTTACTCCTTTCATACTCCCTTTTGAAGTCTATCTTCGAAATTTGGAAACTCTGTTAATGGATGTCCTCACAACAAAGACTATTGTAATCGCTTCCACATGTTTATTTGCCCTGTTTTGATAAAAAATGCTGCAAGTATCCCCACCAACAGGGGATAAATAAGGGCTCAGAACAAAAGGTTAAGAATTACATCCACTCTCTTTCGGATAACAATGTTTATTGAATCCTTCTGCCACCTCAATCAGCTTCATTGGACACAAAATTTCAACATATAGATGTACAGCAAAATTCCTTTCACACCCTGAACAAAGACCGACTATCCCACATCGAGATGCAGATGGATCAAATGATGAGATATCTCCAGCAGCATATTTATTCCTAAAATGTCACTATTTAAATGCTAGTTCCGTTGTGAACAAACTCAACAATTTAGAAGTCCGTTTTAGAACAACTTGCATCTAACATTTACGATATGATTTTTATATCTGAAATCTGGCAGACAAATAGAATTCCAGACTCTTTATTAATTTCTCAAAGTGGATATACTATTTGACGAAAAGACCATCTAACCCCCGTCATCTGGCGGAGGTGTGGTTGTCATATTCATGTCTACTATAAACTTTACTGTTATTGATTTACCCTTAACATTTTCGTACCACCCTCCTTCTAAAGCTGCATCTTTATTGGGTACACAGGAACTTGCCTCGTTTATGGACATTTGTACGCAAACTAATTTCCCTTGTATTTTTTGCCGAATATAACTATCCAAACATTGATTGGCGTATTCCTATCAGCAGCGATGATAATTGCCATGACATTTTTATTGATGCCGTAAGTAATCGACATCAAGTCATAGTTCTCCAACACGTATGAATCATCTTCCTGATCTATTATTAACGTCAGATCCATTAAGTATATGACTGAGGTTGATATTGTTGAACCGTTTTCTCCGACTTGCGAATTAATCTCGAATTAACCTTGTTTCTGAATCGTCATGGAGCAAATATTGTAAATTGTGACGTCGTTGATCGCCTTGCATAAAGTAATACCTCATGTCGGTGTCATGTCGTACTATCGTACCTCGTTCCAAAAATGCCAGAATTTTGACTCAAAATTTTATTGGTGGGGGGCTCTGACAGTGACATTGTACATTAAAAACATTTTCGCTGCAAAGTTTCTGTCTCTGTCGTTCTCGTATGTCTCTCGGGCCCCTGCTCGAGATCTGCCTAGTGAGGGATATCAACTAACTGGAATCAGTACAAAGATTCTTCATTAGAGAATCTACTTTTAAATTTCCATTTGTATATCTGTAGTATGTAAGGCGGAGATTCACGATGCCGTTTATTTTTCAAATACATACATTCAAGTTGGGAAAAACTAATGAAAACTGCTTCGGTTTTCAACAACAATCACTTCTTAGACTGAAGCGCTAACTAAACAGTTTCACACTTCAATGATTTTCTATTATTTCGCACAAAACGATATTATATATTATGTTATTATTACAAAACACTACGGTCTGTGTCGTATTAATTCTCAGAATGAAATTCAAACGTAAACAAACAAAAACACATATATTTATATGAAAGTGAAAAAATAAGATGTACTATCATCTGATCTTTATTTGGAATTCTATAACCAGAAAATATTATCGGAAGAAGATTTGGAATAGAAAGTTATCAAATTTGTAAACAAACGCACGTTATGGAAATTAAATTACAATGGTATAAAATATTTTCTAATAAGAATTTAATTCAGACAATCCACCAAAAATGTTGTACCTCACAACTTTATGACACTTGGGTGAGTAATGTTTCTTGGATATTTTTAGGCAATATGTCTACAACTTCCACGTGCTTTTCAACTGCAGATCAACTAAACAGTATCTAATTTAGTAAATAAATCCTGTGCGTTCTACTTTCCAACTTTCCAACTTACAAAACTTTCGGCTTCTTTCATCATCATCATCATCATCATCATTTATTGAGTATACCTTATAAGCCATTTCCGGCTGTTTTACAAAGGGCTCATACAGAATAATACATTTAATAAAAAAACATTAATATAAAGATTAAAAGCTAATTCATTAGAATACATGGATATAATTATTATTTCCATAGATATAGATATGATTTACATTTTTCTTTATAAATGGCACTGTCAGCAATCGCTTTCATCGAGGATGGCAGACCGTTCCACAAACAAGCACCTGCTGATTGGAAAGAGTGACGATGGCTTTGTTTGATACAGATGTCATTATTGGTTGAGGATCGTGTTTTGGTGATTAATGGAGAAGAAAAGAATGTGGTTAACAGAGGAGGAGCTTTCTGAAATTTAATCTTTTGTACCCAGGAAAGCTGGTTGAGTTTCACCCTGTCTCTAACGCTGAGCCAGTTAAGTTGCCTAAACATGTCTGAGAGAGGAGTCCTGTAGTGGCATTGGAGTACCGTCCTCATGCCTCCATTTTGTAGTATCTGGAGGCGATCGAGGTGTTTGTTCATACAGTTCCCCCAGACAACAGCACAGTAGTCGAAATGTGGCAAAACAAGAGCGTTGAACAAAAGTTTCCTCGTTTCAAGAGGTAAACATTTACAGCGGTATTTTAGAACTCCCAGACCCCTGTTGACTTTGCTAATGATTTGATCTATGTGGGCATCGAAATTAAGGATACTGTCAATTTTTAAGCCAAGATATTTTATTATGTCTACTTGTTTTATATGAGAGTCATTTAGTTCAACACTCAGAGTACTATTGTTAAAGTAGAGAGCAGTTGGTTTTATTTATGTTAAAGCTAAGTTGATTCGAGCACAGCCAAATGTAAATTGAGTTAAATTCAAAAGAAAGAGTATCATTTATAACTTCAACAGATTTATGTGAGAAATAAATAATTGTGTCATCCGCATATAAATTTATATTACATTTATTTACCGCAGTTGAAATATCGTTTATGTAGATTAAAAATAAAAGAGGACCTAAAATGAATCCCTGTGGAACTCCACAATTAACTGTACCTATGTGAGATGTTATATTACTATTAAAAACGTATTGTTCTCTATTTGTTAGATATGATTTAAATAAGTCTAGATTACTATTACTACATCCATAGTGCATTAGTTTTTCTAATAAAATCGAGTGGTTCACTGTATCGAAGACTTTCCTGAGATCAATGCTTACCACCCCAACTCGTTTTTTATTTTGAATTTCGCTGAAGCAAAATTCAGTGAAGCTGAGGATACTACTGGCTGTGCAGTGACGTTTTCTAAATCCTGACTGGTAAATTGAAAATAAACTATATTTGTTAAGATGATTAGATAGCTGTTTATGAATTATTTTTTCTAAAATTTTTGATAGTACTGGTAAAATAGAGATTGGCCTATAATTATTTTTATCTTGTTTGGAATTAGATTTATGGATACCCTTGTGACAAGCGATAGATTGAAAATTTCACAAAGGATAGGTGAGATGGAGATGGCGAGACAATTTTTTCTAACTTCGTTTCAATATTATCCATACCAATGGACTTCTTCAGCGGTAGATTATTAATTATTTTTTGGATTTCATAAGACGTTACTTTTCAAATTTAAATGGATTCGTAGACTTGCTATAACTTTTAGAGGTTAAGTACGTTTTCACAAAATCAACGTTTTCAATAGCAAAAAATGAAATAGGGTATGTTCTCAAACAAATTAAGGCTTCGATCAGATTATCTAGGTTACACAGATTTCTTCATAAATTTATTCTGAACAGTTAAGCCAGTCCATCCATATCTCAATATGAGCATGCATTTGCATGCAACTCGAAACCTAGTTATTTAATTTATCAAATCATCCAAAAGCAGAGTATGGACAACGCAGACGAGTATTTATTTTATTTGTGAATTACTCGATTTAGAAAATAGCTTATTATCTTGTCGATTTGTCGATCGAAGATCTCAACCGTTGCATACGTATTCATATTTATACGAAGTTATTCATACCCGCTAAACACATGACGTCGTTCCAACAAAATCCGACCACCATGTAAGTCGGAGCTGGTCGGAACGTGGTTGGACAAAGTGAATTGGTCGGAATTCCGTCGAAAATTCGTCGGATAAATTCAACTTGTCGGAACTACGTCGAAATTTGGTCGGAAAGTTTGCCGGTCGGATGTCAGTCGGTATTTAGTCGGAAATATTGGGTCGGAATTTGACCGGAACCCGGTCGGAAAGTGATTCCTTCAAATTTATCGAAACATTAGATTAGTACTCCTTAACGTCAATACCCTTGTATTCTTTGACTCTATTTTGTTGATATATTCTCTTATTTCCTCCAATTTACGATTTTGTTTAAGATTTCAGCAATAGCTTTTACTTCTCGCAGTTTCCGTAACCATGACACTATCATACCATATCATATCTATCATTCCGTGTTATACCTTGGTGGAACTCTCTTCCAGAGAAATGTGTTATTTCAAAGACAGTGCCATCATTCAAACATTCTTTAGCTAGGATAGATCTAACTGCCTTGTAAATATTTTAGTATAAATGTCGTAACCTTTAAATTTTATCTTATAACCTTTTTAACTTAGCTAGATAGTTCTAAATGCCTTGTAAATATTTGAGTAGCAATTTTGTTAGTGAAACTTTTATCTTAATAACCTGTTTTAACTTTTTTTTAAAGGCTTTACATAAGTGGGAACCACAAGTTTCCCTGTATTTGCCTGTCACCATTGTTGACACAATAAAATACATACATAAAACTATTCGAAGCCTCAAAAGGGAACTGGGTACTACATTGATTTCCGCAGGAATCTTGAGCCACGTTTTCAAGACTTTAAAGAAGAAAAAAGCTTTATTTTAATTTTACAAAACGAATAGCTGAGACGAAGATTAAGTATGGTTTTAACTTGATTCTTAAATATAATTGAATTCAAATAATGAAAGATTTCATGAGTATGGCAGAGCTGCAGACCAACCATCGTAGTGATTTATAACCGGTGATTTTCATGTACTATTTAGCTTTAGTTTAGATGTAATTTCAAATTTTGTAGTACTTTTAATTGGATTCAAAAAATGCAAAACTTTTATGTTTGGCTTTATACGTATACAATTGTACATACAAGTTAATAATTCAAACACTTGCCGCGAAAGCATGTAAACAAGTTACGGCTGCCTTGTTCCGGAGTCGTTGTAATCTCTAAAGTTATTAGTAAATTTTAACATTGACGGAAATTACACTTTGTTGAATGAAGTTTTTTTCTGGTCCATAGCGAAGTTAGCATCAGATGTTCATCCGACTTAATTGTTATTATGCATCTAATCATTTTCCTAACTTTAAGATATATTATTAATTAATTCTAGAACTTGCTAAATTTTACCATGTAAATGTTACGAATAATTAAATAAAACCTTATTACTATAAACATTTAAATAGAGATTCATTTATATGGGTATAGCTCATTTAAAATATCAAGGAATTGGTCCTAGATAGATTGTAATAAATAAAAAGTTGTCTAATTAGTTATACCAACAGGATGCTAATATTAAGAAATTCATCAGTTGTGTATGCTGTTGTTCTTAAATACATCTCATATTTTGTATAAATATTCTGATAAGGTTCTAAATTACACAATACTGTTTCATAATTTATATTATACGTATTTTTCTATAAGAATCCCGTTTATGTAAGAAACTTGGTACAAAAACTTAGAATTACTTAAAGAAATTCATTTTTTCCCAAACGTAAAACATATTTTTTGTTCGTTTATTAAAATGCGTAAAAGTGTGAAAGCAGTGAAAAGATTATTGATCGAGGACTTATGATTAAAACGGTGAAATCTATATACATTCACACCATGCTAGGTCTACATAATTCGAATAAGGAACACAAATATCATAAAAAAAAATTAAAAAAAAATTGGTAAATCACGGTTACGAAAGCGTGATTATGGGCGCGACTTATATATTCTGCTGCGACTACGTTTTCACACATGGCCACCGTGATTGTGACCGTTAACGTGATTTTTGTGTAAATAGCAAATCTCATACTGCTTTGCCTGCAAACAATTCATAGACAGTCAGCGATTGTGCAATATCCGCCTAGAATTCACTATATTGTTCAGATTCTAGCATTGCCTTTGGAATCACGATGAGGAGCGTTTTCACTCATTTTACTAAAATTTTCTGATGGCGGCCATGTTGGTGTACTCGCAGCTTAGCGAGATTACAATTGCATTATTAAATGAAATGTTTTCTAATACTCCTGGATTAGTTTACATCGTGATTATCTTTTCATTGGTAGAACACTTGATTGTTTTCTTCTTCTCGTCATTTGAAATGGTTAGTGAAAGGTTTTAATCGTTCTGTAACATCACTATTTGAGGTGAAATTTCGAAGATAATTTTGGTTGTGTTTTGACCGTGAGAACTTTTAAACCGACAATTCGTCATTTGTTTGGGGCTAGACAAGACAGTATTATATATTTATTGTTTATATTGTTTTCTAAAGTTACTAGCCAGTCGTCATGGTTTGTTTGGAATATATTGTAAAGACTATTTAGACCAGTTTGTCCATGCGACAACAATAACAAGGTGATTCTCCGAAGGGAAATTTTCACATCATTTACTGTACGTCTTAAATTGCGCTAAGCCCCTAATATCATTAGCAAGAAATAAATATTCTTCTGGTAATAGTTTGCATGGTTATTTGTTGTTTACATTCTTTAAAGTTGTTTATTAAAATGTTTTAATTCTGCTGCGACATCAATTTACAACTCACACCTGTATGATAAGTAGTGAAGATCACTTGAGACCTTCAATCTTGTTTTGGTCTACGGGTGTAGCGTCTGTTCCTGCGCATGGGGTTGGGGTTCAATTCAAACGGCCTGCAATATCATTTTCCCTTTTTTTTATTTGATCTATTATTTGGATATATTTTTTTGACGATAGTTTTACTCTCCTTTCTTTTTACTTTTTTCAACTTTTATTTTATTATTCCATTCTTAATATCTATCTCAAATTTTTTATTTATTTTATTAATCTAACTTATACAATAATTATTATATCAGTTTGGTTAATTTTCTTTTGCTTTGATTTTTTGTTTTAATTTATTTTATTTTATTGTTTATTTGATTGAAGTTGATTTGATTTTTCTTTGCATGATGATTTGATTGATTTGGCATTCTATTGAATTTGATTTCAATTTGTTTATTTTGATTATTATATCATTCACCATGAGTCCAAGCATAGCGGAGCTATTTTTATTATCTTCAAGAAACAATTTCATAGCGGTCCCAGATAAGTCGGATAATGATAGACGAATCAGATTCAACATATTTGAATCGGATTCTGTACGGAGTTTAATTTATAATAACATCGTTGTAACTTTTAAACTCTAAATTGAGTTTAATAACGCGAATGTTCTTTTAAATTTATAATAAGGAAGCAAAGCATTCCTAAATGCTACTTCTAAGTAATCTGAATTCACTTTCACTAATTTATTCAGATCACATTTAGTTGGTCATCTATTGACCACTGGGCGGCATCAGTACCAACGATTTGTGAAATTTGTAACCTGAATGCAATCTGAAAACTTTCATTTGAAACTTGATTGATGATAATATCGTGATTAACATTTATGGTGCTGGCTGTTTTATGAATGTGTGTATTTCCCTCGGGGTTTAATTTACAGTTTTACACTTTGTTCGAGCTATACGTATCAATTCTAAATCCTCAATTTTGTGTACATGTTTAAACTCGCCTTCTTCTCTCGTGCAAATATAATAGGCTCACGCAATTGCTGGACACACGTGAACATGTGATACATGAATAAGCAGGACAAAGGAAATAGCTAGTTTGCATTGATGACAGTGATTATTGATAATATTTTTTCTTCTCAACACAATCTTGAGTACTTTTTGAGCAGATCGCTACTTGTACTGTATTACCGTCGTGAAAGCTTAAACTTGTCACATTTCATGTGTGTGTTAGTAAATGTGTGAACTTTCGCTCTACTTACCCACCTATCGTACCCTGAAGTCATGGTATATAGTCAATGATTTGTAGAAAACATAATTGAATGGAATAGTGATTTGAGGCTCTGGAGCCTCAACTCAGCCTCTCTTTATACTACCTGAAACATGAATGAGATTGAAGTAACAGCGCTGCAAGCTGCTTGCTCTAGCTGCTTGCTTGCTACTTGCCTGCTTGGCAGGAAACAACAAATATACAATACAGTGAGGTATTACTAACATTAAATCGTTTTCGGTCGTCTCCATAGTATCTGAGTATTCATTATTGGTAAGTTTTAATCATGAATTGGCAAGGCAATAATTACTCTGAGCCTTGAGTCACGTAGTGTAATTATATGTGAAGTAGCATGATGCATAGAATAGCCTAAATGTAAATAGGCCTATGTATTTGAGGCTCTGGCACACTAGGCTAATGACTTATTATAAACAACTTTGCTCCTTACAGCTTCAGCAAGTAATGCTAAACATTGCTGAAAGCTTCTAGAGACATTTATTCGTAATTTTAAATACATATTAAATGTCATCATATCTCCATTTTTGACATTTTTATGCATTATAACATTTTTAACATATTTGCTTTGTTTAGTGAGAAATGCTTTCAACTGTAATCAGATAATATTGCTAAGGTAATAGGGTCAGACTGCAGAATTTTTAATTTGTATGGCTAGATTATTAATCAAATCATAAATTTAGCGCTGTTGGAAGCATTGATTTTGTTACTTTTTTTGTGTTCTTCTTCAGGATTTTTTTGAAAACGTATAGAAATGTGAGAGATAGAAAATCTTTGACCAGAAAAGGCCTAGATCAATATTGAAACATCATACGGCAAATGTTGCAGTCTGGTAGTTAAATTTCTTTGCTATGACCTAGCAATAAATTTAAAATATAGTGTATGGTGTTCACTCATCTACTGTAGTGTCAGCAGAAGCTTCAGAAATTGTGTATGATAAGCTGCCAGATTAATGAGTTAGTCACTGAATGTCTACGTCAATTTAGTGATGTAGATTGCAGTGCTACTCCAGGGCATTCTATTTGTAGGCCTACAAATAT
The DNA here is from genome assembly GCA_916610825.1 of Haliclystus octoradiatus. Lineage (NCBI taxonomy): Eukaryota > Metazoa > Cnidaria > Staurozoa > Stauromedusae > Haliclystidae > Haliclystus > Haliclystus octoradiatus. The sequence continues at coordinate 49,404 of OU744452.1, forward strand.
GTTGTGATATATGCAATGTGTGCACCAGTTCAATCACTTGGTCGTTCCAAACTCTGTATTTTCTTAAATACATTGTTATTGTGTCTTCTCCTAGGATAGTGTCTATTTTCATTCATATACATAAGTCATATGAAACTTGTAGGATCATTATATTAGTATGGATGTATTATCCTAGGGGATTATTATAAAGAGAGTGATAGCGCTACTCATGAGTATATAGGTAATGAAATAGTTGTTGAGTTTTAAATTAATTCTACATTTGAATACTAATCATATAACTTGCTGCAGACTTTGAATTTAGTTACACAATTCAAAATAGTAGCTTTAAGACCTTATCCAATTCTAAATTAGAGCTAAGCCTCTTCTAGTTAGTAAGACCTCTTATTAGACCCCAGATCATTTGCAAATAACCAAGTCATGTGGCAATATTTGACAATGCTTAAACATTTCATATAGCGCTGCTGCTTGCTTTGTTGTATGGCTAAACCAAGGCCACTATAGGCTACAATTTTATAAATGTATGATTCATGATACTAATGATTTATGCGTCATAAGACACAAGGTAGGTATAAGAAAAATCACGAGCAGTTGTCGTAATTGATTTCCCGTAGGCCTACCGGTAAGCCTTTTGAGTTCTCATTACAACACAAGTGTTTATATACCCCCATATTGCAGAAGAAAGTATTTAATAATATGAGAAATTCTTGAATTGTCAAACCCTGATTCATTCAAAGCACTGTTCTTGTTTACTAGAGATACCATTCGTCATAGGCCAATCATGACATTCGTAAGATTAAGGTTTGAATGAAAGTTTCACTAGCTACATTTTATAAAGTCTGATAGAATATATTTTTATGATATTACAGGCGTTGATGATATTATGGAATAGAAATTTGTTAATATTGAATATTATAATAGGCATTAGAGAATTAGAAACACCATTATGTTTCTATATTAACTTTTAGCGAGAAATTTGAAGTTATTAGTTATAAGGTCGTATTCTAAAATCACATAAAACCGATGCATTTAATGGTGCAAGGCATTCATTTGAACATACAATGTTGGGACCATGTTCATTATAGTAGGCCTATTGTGGATTGTATGGCATAGATTTTATTGAAATCAATATATACCCCTCAATTTTCTTGTTGTTACGTGTTTATAAGGGTTAATTGTATTGAAAAAAGTTATTCAGACAAGTTGTTTAATGTTCGTTCAGACATATCTTTATTGATTCCGTCAGTATAGCCTTAAGTTACCCTATGTCGTACCCTACAATTCTATTATTTCACAATTCTTAATGTATTGAAATTGACAAAGAGCCTGATATGGTAACAACCTAATAAGTAGGCTTAAACTAAGTTGTTCAGAAAAATCTGGCCATAAATTGTACACTTGTATATGAACTGCTTTTGCAACTTTGTGATCAATGCGATCTGGTAGGTTGCTTGCAGCTAATTTTAAAATACAAGAAGAAAAATATTCAAAATTGCAGAGGCAAGCATCAAACTTTCAAATTATTTTATGCAATTCAATGAGAGACAGTACCACATCATATACAGCAAACAAAAAAGTGATGGCCTGCGTTGTTATCCTTCCATTAAATCCATTCTCTAATTAATTTATTTGTAGCTTATAGGGTGTCACGGTTGTCATATTTATTTTGACTTACAAGTGTTATCATGTTATCTTACATATAGATTTTATAAAACAGCCATTCAAAGCAGAAGGTAGATAAAAGATGGAAGACAATACAGAAAATGGTATGTTCATAATCTACATAGCACTAACAGTAATTCTATATGAGGGTTATTTTCAATCTGGTGCCTCTAACAATAATTTCAAGATTTTATGAATACAATAGCCTGCATTTATGAGAAGTCTAAAACAGAAAATCTGCTTAGTTGTCCTAGGGAATTGAGTTCTTAATTTCAATATCAAAAGAACCAGCATGTTGCATATTTTCAATTGCATTGATGTTTTCATTCGTCTCCTACAAAAGAAACATCAGCCAATAAATGATTCTTATTCTAAAGCTATAAATATTAATCTGTCTGATGTGATTGAAATAAAAATTATGTTTTGGTCAAAAAAATTCCCCAAACAGAAATGTATCTCGCTACAGGAATACAGCTATTTGCCCTGATATTAGTACATCTGTAATTTTCTACATTTAATATGTGTATGCATTTTTTTAGCAGAAAAAATTTCTTCTGTCTCATACTCAGATGAGCAAAGGTGCATCCTTGAAAATGCATATTCAGAGGGTCTGACGTCAACCGGAAAATTAATGCTTCCCCGCATGACTATGCTGGCAAACGATTTATCTTTACCTTTAGGGAAAGTCAAGGTAAATGTGTAAATATATCATTGATCATTAAGAAGTTCTGTGTGGTCTAATTGATTGTGATACTTATACATATACATATGTAGTAATGTTTTATTTAATTAAATGTAGGCCTAAAATTCAAGTTAATTGTTTAATTGTTTGCAGACATGGATTACAAACCGGAACCGAAAAAGACGACGAGACAACCTAGAGTTTGAAGATAAAGATGTGGAAGGGAAAAGCCTTACTCCTTTCCAGGTTTTTCAGAAGATGTTTCACAGATCAGGTAAGCTATTTACATATAATCAATTTTCCGATATCAGATTTTGTCCATTCTAATTAAAATGTTTCTTTCTAAAATGAGAACATGAAAACATTTAATGCCACACAATAAAACCATTGATGAATTTTAGATCAATTAGTAGTAATAGTAGTGATAGTAAGAAGTTTATTAAAGACATTTAAGCGCACTACAACATTACAGTTAAGGGTTACTAAGAAGGTATGCAAAGAGACTTATTTACATGATGGTGTTGGTGCTTCTTGAAGTCTATGTGGCAAAATAATAAGATCTGCTAATAACATTGTATTATCAACAGATCATTTTAATTACACATTTACAATTTTCTAATGAGATCCATGTAATTAGAATATATTTTCTGAGCGATTTTGCTGCTCTAAACGTAGGGCATCTTTTTCCAAAATCAGTTCTAACATAGTTCTATTTGCAGTTGTGAGAAAATGGCTCAACAAATTTGAATGGTTAGTTAATGAGATATCAGTGATCGGTGATAGAAAACCGACTCTCAACGCTCAGAGTGACTTTATCCGTTTCCAGATTCTTTTGTAATTTACAAACATGAACTTATTATGTAATTGAATAGCAGTATTTTTCTAAAGAAATAGCATATTTCAATTTGTTTCATCTAATAGCCTATAAATAATTTCTAACTTAATTTTGTATTCCTTTTTGGACTGACAGTCATATGATGTATGATATCAAAACGTTTTCACCAACCACTACTTTCAGTTTTTCGTAACAAACTAACCTTCATCAGAATCTTCTTGGTGATAATTTTGGTACAAAATAACAACACAACTAAATTTGCACAACGTTTCGACTGATTGACTTCAGCCATTCTCAAGTGAATGTTTTTTATTATTAATTAAGATATATTTATACATAAAAATGTTTGCCCCTTGAGGGTAAAGTTACATCATGAAAAATATTTACAATTATATGAGATCTATATCAGTGACAACAGTAACTATGGTAACTAGCCTATAGATATGAAATGCATGCAGTTATTTGAAAACTTTGGCCCGGATGGAATCGCCCTGAACGTTTAATGTTGGTTTCAGTTCTTGAATTGCCAGTATTTCATTCACGAGACAATCGAATTTATTTTTGCACTTTTTTATTATTCTAAAATGTTTTTCAAATTGATCAGTAGATATTCCGTGCTCTTGACGGACGTGTGTACCAAGGTTACTTTTGTTATGTTCATCTATGCGTTCATATAAGTGCCGGAATGTATAGCCAACATAGTCTGCTTCGCACAGACCACATTTAAAATGATATATGACGCATTGCTAGGTTAACAAATCTGGCTTCTCCTCACGGGTACGCAAGTCATCGTTGAGCTTCTTACTTTTAAAAATAGCATTAAATTTTACACTTATTTTACAATTTAAACGGTAAAGTTCTTTTCTTGTTTCATCACATGATTGTTGGTCTTTAAAAGGTAAAACTATACTAACATATTTTAAATTATCGTCTGGTAAAACTGGAGAATTAAAATCATTACTTAGCATTTTATTTAAAATAGAATTAAAAACACGGGGCGGATACTTAAGTTTACTAAAAATGTTACAAAGTACTTTACATTCAATATTAAAATCAGCTTCAGAAGAACAAAGACGATGCGCTCTGTGAAGCATTGTCTTCAAAATACCGGTTTTATACCTTTGGTCTACATGACTCTGATAATGTAAAAGAAGGACAAGAAAGAAGAAGGACGTTTACAAGGACAGAAACCACCCAAGTCTTTACTACGAGCAATATCATCTTTAAAACGCAATAAGAACATTGTAATAACTAAGCCGGATAAGGGTAATGGTATCGTCATTATGAACAAAGAACATTATAATAGACTATTGATGGAAGCATCGATTGACAAACGAGCTAAATTTACCTTTGTATACCCGAATAAAGAACGTAGAGGGAGGCCTGCAAAACATCCCCACCCTCTCCTTTATAAAGAAAGAATGGTAAATAAATGTATAAAAAAAATTTTACCAGAAGAAATAGCAACAAAACTTTGTCCTAAAGGCTCTCGGCTAGCACATTTATATGGCCTACCAAAAACAAATAAAACTAACTTACAAATGCGACCAGTTCTATCGGCAGTGGGATCTTATAACTTTCTTTTGGCAAATTGGCTAGATGACAAGCTCAAACCTTTGGCTATCAATAGTTTTACAATATTAGATATATTAAATTTTAGCGAAGAAATACGCAACGTAAAATTCCGAAAAGGTAGTATTATGGTCTCTTTTGACGTGAGTGCTCTGTTTACCAACGTCCCCCTACTGGAAACAATTGAAATTTTGGTTACGGATGCATTTTCTAAGAATTGGTTCAATGAAAAGTATTCCTTGAATTTAACGCCTGACGATCTGCGTGACCTACTATTGATCAGTACCAAAGATCAATTGTTTCAATTCGATGGTGTGCTGTATGAATAGTCAGATGGAGTGGCAATGGGATCACCATTGGGACCTTTGTTAGCTAATGTATTTATGTCCAATATTGAAAAAATTTTATCAGAATCTAATAAATTACAAGAGTTCTACTGGCGCTATGTAGATGACACCTTGGCAATTGTCAACAATAGAAAAGAAGCAGAAGACTTATTATCGATTCTGAATGCAGCACACTCGTCAATAAACTTCACGATTGAGTTAGAGGAAAACAAAAATCTACCTTTTCTTGGAATCAAAATGACCAATACCGGCACAGAAATATCAACAAGTGTACATCGAAAAACAACAAACAAAGGACTTCTTTTACATTATCAGAGATTCTATTTTAAATAAAATGCTAAGTAATGATTTTAATTCTCCAGTTTTACCAGACGATAATTTAAAATATGTTATTATAGTTTTACCTTTTAAAGACCAACAATCATGTGATGAAACAAGAAAAGAACTTTACCGTTTAAATTGTAAAGTAAGTGTAAAATTTAATGCTATTTTTAAAAGTAAGAAGCTCAACGATGACTTGCGTACCCGTGAGGAGAAGCCAGATTTGTTAACCCAGCAATGCGTCATATATCATTTTAAATGTGGTCTGTGCGACTATGTTGGCTATACATGCCGGCACTTATTTTAGAATAATAAAAAAGTGCAAAAATAAATTCGATTGTCTCGTGAATGAAATGCTGGCAATTCAAGAACTGAAACCAACATTAAACGTTCAGGGCGATTCCATCCGGGCCAAAGTTTTCAAATAACTGCATGCATTTCATATCTATAGGCTAGTTACCATAGTTACTGTTGTCACTGATATAGATCTCATATAATTGTAAATATTTTTCATGATGTAACTTTACCCTCAAGGGGCAAACATTTTTATGTATAAATATATCTTAATTAATAATAAAAAACATTCACTTGAGAATGGCTGAAGTCAATCAGTCGAAACGTTGTGCAAATTTAGTTGTGTTGTTATTTTGTACCAAACTAACCTTCATTTCAAATTTTTTTTACTAATTAAAATGCTTCAAAATTAGATTAAAATAAAAGCAGGCTGATTAAATTAGATTTGCCAAGTAAGATGTAATTGTCGCCTTCCAGTACAATCATGCGCCAGGTTTTAGGTGTTCCTTATCAGGCGTTTATTACGCTCAATTCATTGTGTATTCCTGGTGAACTGGAAACAGCTGACAATCATTTCAAGATAATGTTATGTTTTAATTTAAATGTATCCATAGATGCCTTGTCAATGGACTGTATGTCTTCTCTATTCTATATTATTTTAATCAACAGATGCCAACTCCGCTTCCATTTCATTGGCAGAAAGGAATATTGCAACAGGGCATGCTTGGAGGTCTGCCTCCACAGAAATGAAAAATAAATGCACCGAACTATCTTCTGTTTCAAAGAACACTGTCAATTTATCGGGAGATGGTCTACAAAATCTAATTGACAAAAAATTGGATAAAATTAGCAAAACGGTAGGAGTGAAAATTTTATTTTATTTTAACCAGCAGTAATCATTTATTATGTTGCTCTTTGCATGTGATTTGCATAATAATAACATGATTAGATCACAGACGATGCTTGCAGACAAAAAACCATCATTACAATAACCATGAAAAGTGACATAAGAAAATTTTTAATCAATTTCAATTGTCATACAGTGTAACCCGCTTAAGTGCAATTCGGATAAGGGAAATTGCCGCTTATCTGCAACCTGAATCTGAATTCCTATAAACTATTTTCTGGTCAAATGTTTGTTAATCAATTTCGGATAAGTGCAAATTCGGATAAATGCAACTGAAATCGTTGGCAATTCTTTCTTTCATTTAAGCAGGTTACACTGTATTGTAAAATGTAGGTGAACATGTGTGCAATGGTAGCACAGTGCAGAGTGTCTGCACGATGTAAGGGATACTGGTTTAGATTTCTGGTCAGTACGCACATGTTCTTTGTAACCATCTGTAAATTTCTCATGTACCTACCTAATTAAACAAGCTTACGAGGTGACTTTCAATTACAATTATATACAACTGAAAATGTAAATATCTACTTATATTAATAATACTGTCTGTTTATATATCACAATATTTCTATCTACTTATATTAATAATACTGTCTGTTTATATATCACAATATTTCTATATTTCTATCTACTTATATTAATAATACTGTCTGTTTATATATCACAATATTTCTATATTTCTATATTTCGATATTTCTGTGTCTGTCCGCGACTTATGTACGTCTTACTGGCGATATAATACGGATAATCCGTTGTCGGGAAATTATGCAAACATTTGTGTCGAGATAACCGTGTACAGTAACAAATTTGTTGTATGAAAAGTATGGGTCTATGACGTTGTTTTAAAATAATATACTTCATCTGATAATTTATTTGATATCCTTGCATTAAAAAATTCAGAGATTTTGAAAAATTTCATAGGTCGATAATCTAGCGGGCAGCCAAATCGAATTCAAATTGAAATCCCCAGAACAAAAATATTTTGCTTTGAATTTAAAAGCTGCGTGTAAATTGTTTGAGCAAGTGAAACTTGAAAATGAATCAGTTTTATGATAATTAAAACAATACGAAATACTGAATTACATTGAATTACCAGTATAACTAGGTCAAACAAAATATTTTTTTGAAATCAAAGAAACGTAGACCTATTTCATGTAGTGTTGATATCATCAATACATATAGCGCGGCACAAACGCTATGAAAATTAAAGAGACTTTAGGTCTTAATTTAATTTATTAATGAAACAAAATGCCGTTCATTACTTTTATCAAAATCGAGATATAAAACATTTCACTTTTAAAAAGGCTATTTTGATATATAATTTGTGAGAACACTGAGCAAACAATCTGTTTTGAAATGAACAATCTATCGCGGGGCATAAAAACAAATTAACTTGCAAGAATTTTCAAAATGACGTTGGCGTTCGACTAATTCGAAAAATATTCAAAGTTCGAATAGATTATCTGTCTACAGTCTAAAATTACAGATTTTAGAATCAATCAAGGCATTGCACAAAAGTATTTCTATAATTTATTATTTAATATAAAAACATGAATCATTTGGTTTTGAGCAGGCAGGCTTTTATTTTCAGATTTTGCTTCCATAATTAACGAAGGAATTATAGGCATCGATTAAAATTAAAATTTCATTTTGTTGACTTGCTATACGAATAAGACACAGTATGTTACTACAGTTTTGAGAATAAAAATAGCGGTGTCTTGTTATTATCGTTGATCAACATTTAATAAAGTTAATTTCAGGTATATCAAATTTAACAAAGTTAAATTGAATTGAGCGTATGATTTGTGATAAACAATAATAATTATAATATTTTCAGCGTTCAAAAATTTTGCTTTGAATTTAAAAGCACAAAAACATAATTTAAAAACACTTTTAAATAGTTAATACAGTTTGGATGAGTGTAACAAACCTTGTGTTACAAAAATAAAAAGCGAAAAGGTTGCATGAAATAATCGATCATAGCAAACAATATTTATTAAAATACAACTTACCATTTTCCAAATGAGATCCAAATAAAAACTATACGAGCGGCATAATCTCCGAACAACATTTAAATACATAATAGCGGGTTCTCTGAGTTAATACACCAATCAATAATAAGTTAACAACCATATTTTATCGAAGGAGAATGTACGCCCGATAAGAATAAAATAAAGATTGTCTTTTATTCGAAATAATTCTGACAAAAATGATCATTTCATATCGTGATCAAATGCATGGTAAAGTAGATTCATTTTCTACATAGTAAATTATCCTTTTCGTCAGACATCATAACATGAGCATTTAAATATTACCATCGGCTGTGGTATTATATATCTTTGAAGCTGCACTAAACATTTCAACTCTATAAACCATCGCGTACGTTTCAATAAATTCTGAATAAATATGCATATCACGAATCTGGCAAAATGAGTTGTTTTCGTTTTCCTATCAAAATAATTAATTTATTCATAATCATCTTTCCTTTCATTCGACATCTGTAATGTTATAAATAGCGCGTAGAAATATTGACGACAAGATGTAACATAATATCAATATCGAATTAGTATAGCGATTTATTATAGAATTTTATTTCCTTTTAAAAGAATGTTGATGCTATTATTCTGGAAAATTTGATAACAAGAACCCCTATCAGACCAATTTTTCAGATCTTTTTTTTACTTATAAAATTTTATTTTCAACGAACTCTTAGTATTTTGATAGACTGCCATGAAAATCACAGGCATACTTGCTGAGATTGCAAAGATCAAAAATATAGGCTCATATAGTATCATATCATAATATTTTCAGATTATATATATAATTTGAAATTCAATACACGCGCGTGGGTCGGCCTTGTTCAATAATACGTTGTCGAAGCAGTAGGTTTGTTGATAAGGTCAGTCAAAGCGCTTATGTCAGTAAGTAACGCAGTGGCTAATTGGTTAGTGCTCTGGTATAATAATTTCAGGGTCGTCAGTTCAAATCCGCCGTTCGGAAACCTTTTATCAACGATTTTTCTTTTTTTTTAATATGAAGCAGTAAATCATTTTTAATTAACAAAAGATATCGTTTGATCATGTTAATAACAGAAATCAGTGGACCATGTGTCTTGTTTAAGCTAAATTAATTTAATATTGAATCTATCGCATGCAATGCCACGAGTTTCACTGGCCACACTTTGACGGCGGCGTTATTTTGTGAACACCACATTAGTGTTGTATATATTGCAATAAAGATTTATGAATCCGAACCGAACGCGATCCGATCGTATCGGGTCAGATTCGGGTTAATATTTTAGATCTTCGGATCGGATCGGATTTGTAGTGATTTTTTATGGATAGTTTCAGATTTCGAAATTTGACTGAGTATTTGTAATTTATAATAATTAATGTGTTCTGGCCTCCTTTCAGCACATAAAATATTGTTTTTCTATGTAGATATAGCTACGTTAAATTATACATTTCAATCGACTCAATTGATGTGAAATAAATTAAACTTTTATTAAAGGAATGATTAAGATGTATTGATTAATGCTACATCGTTTCAATGCATATTGTCTCTCATGTTCTCCTCCAGAGTTCATACTCCGTATTATACAGCGATAGAAAGCTTAGTCAATTGTTTAATTATAAGTGATCTGAAAGTTTTATCATAGAAGGTCCATTATGGACTACACTCATAGCTAGTATTTCTATATTTCGATATTTCGATATTTCGATATTTCTGTGTCTGTCCGCGACTTATGTACGTCTTACTGGCGATATAATACGGATAATCCGTAGTCGGGAAATTATGCAAACATTTGTGTCGAGATAACCGTGTACAGTAACAAATTTGTTGTTTGAAAAGTATGGGTCTATGACGTTGTTTTAAAATAATATACTTCATCTGATAATTTATTTGATATCATTGCATTAAAAAATTCAGAGATTTTGAAAAATTTCATAGGTCGATAATCTAGCGGGCAGCCAAATCGAATTCAAATTGAAATCCCCAGAACAAAAATATTTTGCTTTGAATTTAAAAGCTGCGTGTAAATTGTTTGAACAAGTGAAACTTGAAAATGAATCAGTTTTATTATAATTAAAACAATACGAAATACTGAATTACATTGAATTACCAGTATAACTAGGTCAAACAAAATATTTTTTTGAAATCAAAGAAACGTAGACCTATTTCATGTAGTGTTGATATCATCAATACATATAGCGCGGCACAAACGCTATGAAAATTAAAGAGACTTTAGGTCTTAATTTAATTTATTAATGAAACAAAATGCCGTTCATTACTTTTATCAAAATCGAGATATAAAACATTTCACTTTTAAAAAGGCTATTTTGATATATAATTTGTGAGAACACTGAGCAAACAATCTGTTTTGAAATGAACAATCTATCGCGGGGCATAAAAACAAATTAACTTGCAAGAATTTTCAAAATGACGTTGGCGTTCGACTAATTCGAAAAATATTCAAAGTTCGAATAGATTATCTGTCTACAGTCTAAAATTACAGAGTTTAGAATCAATCAAGGCATTGCACAAAAGTATTTCTTTAATTTATTATTTAATATAAAAACATGAATCATTTGGTTTTGAGCAGGCAGGCTTTTATTTTCAGATTTTGCTTCCATAATTAACGAAGGAGTTATAGGCATCGATTAAAATTAAAATTTCATTTTGTTGACTTGCTATACGAATAAGACACAGTATGTTACTACAGTTTTCAGAATAAAAATAGCGGTGTCTTGTTATTATCGTTGATCAACATTTAATAAAGTTAATTTCAGGTATATCAAATTTAACAAAGTTAAATTGAATTGAGCGTATGATTTGTGATAAACAATAATAATTATAATATTTTCAGCGTTCAAAAATTTTGCTTTGAATTTAAAAGCACAAAAACATAATTTAAAAACACTTTTAAATAGTTAATACAGTTTGGATGAGTGTAACAAACCTTGTGTTACAAAAATAAAAAGCGAAAAGGTTGCATGAAATAATCGATCATAGCAAACAATATTTATTAAAATACAACTTACCATTTTCCAAATGAGATCCAAATAAAAACTATACGAGCGGCATAATCTCCGAACAACATTTAAATACATAATAGCGGGTTCTCTGAGTTAATACACCAATCAATAATAAGTTAACAACCATATTTTATCGAAGGAGAATGTAAGCCCGATAAGAATAAAATAAAGATTGACGTCTTTTATTCGAAATAATTCTGACAAAAATGATCATTTCATATCGCGATCAAATGCAAGGTAAAGTAGATTCATTTTCTACATAGTAAATTATCCTTTTCATCAGACATCATAACATGAGCATTTAAATATTACCATCGGCTGAGGTATTTTATATCTTTGAAGCTGCACTAAACATTTCCACTCTATAAACCATCGCGTCCGTTTCAATAAATTCTGAATAAATATGCATATCACGAATCTGGCAAAATGAGTTGTTTTCGTTTTTCTATCAAAATAATTAATTTATTCATAATCGTCTTTTCTTTCATTCGACATCTGTAATGTATTATAAATAGCGCGTAGAAATATTGACAACAAGATGTAACATGATATCAATATCAAATTAGTATAGCGATTTATTATAGAACTTTATTTCCTTTTAAAAGAATGTTGATGCTATTATTCTGGAAAATTTGATAACAAGAAGCACTATGAGGTTAATTTTTCACATCTTTTTTTTACTTACAAAATCTTATTCTCAACGAACTCTTAGTATTTTGATAGACTGCCATGAAAATCACAGTCCTACTTGCTGAGATTGCAAAGATTAAAAATATATAGGCTCATATACTATCATATCATAATATTTTCAGATTATATATATAATTTGATTTTCAATTACACGCGCGTGTGTCGGCCTTGTTCAATAATACGTTGTCGAAGCAGTAGGTTTGTTGATGACGTCAGTCAAAGCGTCTATAATAATAAGTAAGGCAGTGGCTCATTGGTTAATGCTCTGGCATCACAATATGAGGGTCGTCAGTTCAAATCCGCCATTCGGAAAATTTTTATCAACGATTTTTCTTATTTTTTTTAATATGAAGCAGTAAATCATTGTTAATTAACAAAAGATATCGTTTGATCATGTTAATAACAGAAATTAGTGGACCATGTGTCTTGTCGAAGCTAAATTAATTTAATATTGAATATATTACATGCGATGCCACGAGTTTGACCCGCCTCACCTTGACGGCGTTATTTTGTGAACACCACATTAGTGTTGTTTGTATTGCAATGAAGATTTATTAATCCGAACCGAACGCGATTTGATCGTATCGGGTCAGATTCGGGTTAATAATTTAGGTCTTCGGATCGGATCGGATTTGAAGTGATTTTTTATGGATAGTTTCATATTTCGAAATTTGACTGAATATTTGTAATTCATAATAATTAATGTGTTCTGGTTTCCTTTCAGCACATAAAATAAAGTTTTTCTATGTAGAGATAGCTACGTTAAATTATACATTTCAATCGACTCAATTGATGTGAAATAAATTAAATTTTTATTAAAGAATGATTAAGATGTATTGATTAATGCTACATCGTTTCAATGCGTATTGTGTCTCATGTTCTCCTCCAGAGTTCATACTCCGTATTATACAGCGATAGAAAGCTTAGTCAATTGTTTAATTATAAGTGATCTGAAAGTTTTTCATAGAAGGTCCATAATGGACCACAACACTCATTGCTAGTTATATTATAATGTCAATCTTTGCAAATATGAATTTTCGACAACGTTTAGTATGTACATACAGTATCATGTACTTGCATATTGCTCACACCCTAAATGTTTTCTTTCTATACGTCGCAGTTAACACCAATTGGATGCTTCAGAAAGTCCTTCTGTATTTGACTTTAATAGATAATTGAGCGAAAAACCAGTAAATGCATTTAATCTAATAATACACGTATTGGTGGTGCATGTAGGCCTACCGAAAAACAGTTCATGAACGTCAAAGAGCCCGATTTTCATGAACTATTTCATTAATGTTTCATCCTCATTCATGAACTTTATTCATGAACCGTTCATGGACTCATTAACTGTTTTTTAGTGGTAGTAGTAAAAGTAATGTGGACGATGTCGCCCTACCGAAGGCACCCGTACCACCCCTTTATTTCTAGAGGAGTGGCTCTTTTCGCTAAGAGCAATGATGTTAAACGCTCCTTAGATCTCAGCCGCGACACTGCAGATCAATTTCAACAGATTTCATGGCAGATAGGCCTTGATTGTCAATGCGCAACGATGCGCCGCAGCTACTTACAATGCAATTCCTTCTGAACCATTCCATCCGCCATCCTTAGATGGTACTCATTTGATGTTTCAGATACAGTCAAGGCTGAGTTGACCTGAGGGGGATTTGAACCACAGTCGATCAGATATGATACGATCTGAGGTTCGGTTGCTCTGCCAACTGAGCTAATCACCCCTTTAGTCGTAACATGTCTATCAAAATTGCCACAACTGATTTCTTACACGACTGATTGTCAATGTTGATGATTGTTATTCACTCTCTTTTACTTATAGATAACAGAGTTGAATAACCTTGGGTGTGCTGCCGTGTGTGTTGCTCAAACTGACCCTAAAGAATATGTCAGGGTTGCAAGACTGCACAATTCCTCGGGAGAATCATTTTCTCCAAACATGGTCATGGAGTTCATTATCTATCTCCAAAAGCAATCAACCGGTAAGATTCTGAATATATATAACTTGATTTCGTACGTCAATAAGTCTACAGCACATTGATTTTAGTTTGAATGATCTTCATATTACATGTAACACAAATCTTGACAATTTTACCTTTTCAATTTTTATTCTTGTTTCATTTTGCAGGTAACCGTGATTGGACACATAAAAATGTCAAACAGCTATTCTCAGACAAATGGGGTTAGTATATTCCATTTTCAAAATTTTCAAACTCACTTTCTTCAATTGCCAATTGCTATGCAGTGTAAATATATATTATTCTGGTTCGCGTAAGTAATCATAAACGATAGTGCACCTTGAGATGAGCGTGCGCATAATTGTGTAATACTTGTGTTATATAGCTACCGAAATTGAAGCGAATAATAGCATGCACTCGCCTATCATACAAGCAGATCTGCTCTGCAATCCCTTTAAGAGCGACTGTTTTAATGTAATCCAATTAATAACTTGAGTATTGCTTATACTGTACCATCCATCCATTTATGTACACGATTATTTTTCTTTTCAGCTCAATGCAATGGTAATGTTGGGCGGTTAAAGTATGAAGAATACCGAAAAGTCTATGATGTTGTTGTCATGCCGCCTGGAATAGCCTTCCATAGGCATCAAGATTATGGGAGACTACAAATTCCGCAAATAATGGCTGCCAATGAAGCCATAAAATTTGTCATGTTGTAATAGTAATCTTAGTTCTCTAGAATAGATTAGAATATAATAGAATAGATTAGAACAAAATAGAATGGAATATAGTTAGTTTTTATTTGGGGACGATTAATGCTTTATTTTTAGGTTTAAATAGTAGATTGTATTTATATATGTTGTGTTTAATGTTGTATTCACTTTTATTAGCACTATGTAAGACGATTGTTTGTCCAAATAAGTTCATAAAAGAATACAATCGTTTTCTGCCGTCAGCAATAACCAGTGGAAGAATGTGCTACCTATAATTGCTTTATTCCCCTTTTCACCTATCCTAGATTCAGAAAAGAGAAAAATAGTCAATACAGGCATTAGAGATTTTGTATTGTTTCTGAAATTTTCAACGAGATTCTATCGCTTTTGACTGACCTTGCCTCTCATGCCTTTCATGTGACTCATTCGAGATAAGCTAGCTAGACTTACAATAGTCATCATTATCATCGGTGAGGGTTTATGTGCAAATCAGTGAAGTCAATTGCACCGGGAAGGGGAGAACATTGAACTTAAATATAGCTACACTCTGTTTTACCGTCTGAAGATTACAATTAAACGCTTGAAACTCTGTGTAACGGAAAAAGGGTTTTGCCTCATCTCTGTCTTTTGTTATATAATGCATTGTTTTACCCAACACTGAGCACTTTCATATTCGTATGTGTATGAGTTTACACTCACTATAATTAATTTTTTTGATTTATTATTATAAATTAATAAAGGATGTAGACGTTGAGAAATTGAAGGGAGTATGGCTAAAAAATATCATGAAAGATTCTACAAGGATTATAAATCAAATTAACGTTTTATTTAGATGCAGAACGACGCTTATCCAATGACCATAAGCACAACTAATAGAAAATTTATCAATAATTCATATATAAGCTATATGGATACTTACTTCAAGTTAATGGGAACATATCTGGGAAATCAATGAAAAACAACTCATTAAAATTTTAATACATTTTCTACATTAGAAATTACATTGTTTTTGAATTGCAGTTACAATTCGCATCATATCATATCATATTATATTCATATATAACCGATATCCTTTTTTAAAGTTAATTTTCTAATAATTAATATAACAGAATAGATTTCTATTCTAAGCTTTTTGAATATTGTATTTTTATTATATAGCTTTTTATTAATGCTTGGCAAAATGTCCTATGCTAGACCAGCTTCACGCCACTTCGTATTTGATCTACATAATATTTTATATCGTACAAAATTATATTATAAAATTCAATCATATGGACACATAACTACATCTACCTACATCATGGTTTCGTATTTTGTCAATCAAAACACGAGGCAATAACACTTAACTAAATTTACAAATATGTCTGTTACAATTACATGTTCCATAGGAATTTTTGAAATGGAATATAGGTCGGTGATGGTGGAAATGCGTAAAATTGTGCAATTCAAGCAATGTACTATAGTGAAAAATTAGGTTCGTCAAATAAAATGTTTTTTCAGAACTCTTTACATTGAACATTTTTGCAGAAACCCAAAAAGTTTCAAAATCTACAATTTCCTGCCAAAAAAGTATTTTAATCAGTTAGAATATGGACTGAAAAATAATGGCACGCCCGCAAAGTCTATTTTTCATATGGCAGGCAGTTACCCCTCGGGAGAACCAAATTTAAATAAGCAGTCTATACGGTTGCCATAGATTTGTGTAATAAAGTGTTATATACTGTTCAAAATGACTTTTGCAATCGTGTCATACCTTGGTGGAACTCTCTGCCAGAGAAATGTGTTATTTCAAAGACATTGCCAGCATTCAAACGTTCTTTAGCTAGCATAGATTTAAATGCCTGTAAATGTTTTAGTACAAATGTCGTAACCTTTAAGTTTTATCTTATAGCCTTTTTAACTTAGCTAGATAGTTCTAAATGCTTTGCAAATATTTGAGTAGCAACTTTGTTTGTAAAACTTTTATCTTAATAACCTATTTTAACTTTTTTTAACGGCTTTACATAAGTGGGAACCACAAGTTTCCCTGTATTTGTCTGTCACCATTGTTGACAAAATAAAATACATACATACAAGAAGCGAATGGTATCACCACGGCCGTGAATTCCCGAGGGGGGGTGACACATCCAATCACATTTTTGACTCGTATCTTGGTCAACTTTGAAGGTAATACTGTATTAAACTATTAAAATATGCAAATGCCACGCCTTTTTAGGGAAAAATGCCCGTTTTGTCGAGCAAAATTCACCCACGGACAGTCGGAAATGCAGCTTGTAGCTAGGGTTTTGATGAGCTATCACATTGGAACTATGCTTTGATAATCTTCGTACCCCTTTTGATTGGTCGAAAAGGTTTCCAATTGAGTCAATAATCGTGAACTTAAACGTTATCCGCCACCCCTTCTTCCATCATCATTAATCCTACACTTTACATGCTCAATATTTCATCGATTCCAGCTTTGTGTGGAGTATAGGAGGGTAAAAATGTGTGGGAATTCTCAAGAGGGATCTTGCTGTCATCAATAATTGACTATAATAGCACAATAACACGCTTAAGCATCACATTATCGATCGTATACCCGATGCACACACTCTACGCATTCTCGCACAAACAATGGGATCCCGCGAGTGGTGTTTAACCAACCATATAATTCTGAGTGTATGTGTACAACGAATAGAAACTACAGTCAAAACGAGTGCGATGGTGGCCAACCATATGTGTGTTCATAGTGTGTACTTTCTTGCTATAAATTGTTACAGAATAAATTCAGCTATGTATAAATGTATGGAGTCTCAATAATACGCTACGGTATTTCTGCTATACTGAAAATAATATTCAGCATTTCAGCAACGCAATAATTAATGAAGAAGAAATTTACTAATAATAATGGATTAATTAAGTCTAATCAAATATAGATATTTCAAAAATAGTTATACTTTTACTTATCTAATCAGTGACACTCTAAGCTTGTCTTCATGTTTATGTACAGCACTTATCTTCAGGGGCACAATATTATATGGTACATTGTGTTTGAAAATTGCTGAATGTCCTGAATCAGCTTGCCAACGTCGTCTCAAAATACAAAGAAGTTGGCTAGCTAAGAAGAAGACAAAGGCAAAGAAGTTAGCTGATCTATTTGATCTCATCGTTGATACTCTTCTGATTCAGATAAAGAGGAATGCATCGAAGAAGAAGGAATATCAGTTTATATGCCAATTATTACAACTACTATAATTTATTCAGCTTTTCAGTAATGATCAAGTTCATCATATTCAGAATCACTATAATCCGATTCGTTATCTTCTTCTTCGTCCTCAGAAAGGCTGGAAATATTCGTAGTAATAATTGGCAGATAAACTGGTATTTCATCTTCTTCGATTATGCATTCCTCTTCATATGAAACAGGGGAACTTTCGACAGTGTGACGAAAACATTCGTCGGCAAATTCAGTCTCATAACTTGGAAGTTTATCAACGATGAAATCAAATGGACCAGCTAATTTCTTGTATTTTGGGACGATCCTAGCAAGCTGGTACTGATTTCTTATCAGTTGATTATGAACGAGGGGTGATGTATTGCTGTTGGGGTTACTAGCAATAAAAAATTTAAGTTTGGCAATCTCTATCCTCAAATGCTCAACATGAGATTGCCTTTCTTGCTTGCAAATTACTGACTCCTCCTCACAACGCAGCACCATCTGTCTGTGGTCAATCAATTCTCTCCTTATTGCTGGGCATATTTCAACAGTATCGTGATCATTCCTTGGTTCCGAGCGATAACATTGATTTTCAATATTTAATAGATCTTCTAGTGATGGACAAACGAAAGGACTTATAGATATGTTGGCCTTTTTTAGAAGAAGGGCATGCATTGAGCTTATCTTCGCAGTGACTTTTGTAATGCATTTCGATATTTTTATGGCAATGCCTTGTCCACCTGAAATGTAAACAGAAATAGAAGAAAGTGTCAGTATAGATATAGACAGGTGATTGAAATAAGTTTGAGGCAATGAATTGATTAACACTATTTCTTCAGTGTACCACTAGAATATCGCTTTTGCTGTTGTATCCAAATATACCGATCATATGCCAGTGCATGCGTAGACGAAATCAAGTTTTGTATCTCCTTTTGTTGGTAAGAGTCTAGATGAGATATGAACACATCACTAGATCGATCCCATGGGTTTGTTATCAGATGTGCTTTCTCAAGATCTGCCATCACCTTTTGATATCTAGAAATAAATTGATATGCCTTGCTATATGTCACATTACCGTCTAACTTTTTTTCCTCATCGTATAATAGGCATATAATATACATACCTTTTTAACTTGGATTCAAAATTCTTTTTATCCTTTGGTGTTATATTGACATATTTTAAAACAGCTCTACAATAATGGAGGAACAATAAACTACATATACTAACTTACATAAGAATTACTCTGTCAGAACCCTCCCATATCAAACCGATTTTCCCGAAGACGTTGGAAAACTATGTTCCATCTGCCTAATATTACCTTGCATTGTCAGCGTCTACACGAGTTTTCACGTAAAGTTCTTGCCATGGAGTTTGGTTTTTATTTGCTAGTACACAAAAGAGCAGTCGACCTAATTTAAATCGGGGAATAACATGCTGAGGATACAAACACAAACAAATCAAAGATGTTATACCTGATAATTTGATACTTCTTTCTCTGTCCTTTTCAGCTAGTTCATCTAAAATAGCAATCTTGATTGACGGGACTATGAAAAATATACATTCACGTTAATGAACATTCTCATTAATGAATATAATGAACTTAAAATAAGACGAACTTAGCTGAAAGGTTGCTTTAAGGGAGAGCTATAGAAGATGTTGTCAGCAGTTTATTCGGGAACCTGACAATGGAAAAGAATAATTTACAGACGCAATTCACTTAAACCTAGGATATTCTAAATAGTTGTAGACTACTGAAATAAGACTCGTTCAAATAATATTTGTTCCAAGAATTCAAAATTCAAAATCCAGAATTGATTTTCTTAAACTATAAAATGTAAACAACATGAAATGATCCGAGAAACGGTTAATAACTAGTGGCGCCATTGATTCCAACAAGCAAACATCATATTTCACACAATATTTTGGATATAATTACCTGATAAAAGAAGATCATCAAGACTCTTCTGTGCTGATTTTTTCCAAGAATCAGCCTTCATCATCTTTGTAACAAGCAAGATATCTTAATAACAAAGTAACAGACCAAGTGTATAAAAACGAATGTAAAGAAAAAGAGGAATATTGAAACCACCCATCAGAATCATTGTACCTAGCTTTTTGTTCTTCCGCTCAGAGAAATGAAGGAGAGCATCATTCAAAAGATCTTCCCTATTTGCAGCTGTCATTTCCTTTGTGATTGCACTGAATTCCCGTAGGTACGACCATAGGCGTTCAGCACCTTCGCCATCAGTAAGGCCAATCCCTTTGCTGCGTCTCGGACTATATTTGATCTTCAAACATAGGTTCAAAATCAAAACATTTTATCAGAATGCATAAAGGTATAAAGGCATAAAGGCATGAAGGTATGAGCAATAAGAAATAAGAGACTGACAATAAACTGGGAGAAGGCTTGGACCGAAAGCCATACTGGGGACATATCAAATAATTTGGAATAACATTTATGATTATATTGAAAATAGGTAGGCTACAGGCTTACCTGACATGACATTCCATGACCATAAATATGAAAGCCTGGGATTGCAAGTGTTACTTGCTTCAGGAGATCATGCTGCTTTGTTTTCTTGAAGGTTGAAATACAAATACAGATTAACAGTGCAAGTGTATGGACAAACAAAGTTGTATGGACAAACTAATAATAGATCTATAGGCCTACCTTGAGATGGCTTTCCAAAGTACATGCTATATCATATAACAGGAAAGGCTTGATGTTTTTTGTTGCAATAGGCTTTAGCAATTCTCGTAGCCCATATACCATGTAGGCTATCCTGCAAAGTAACAAATCCATGTTTGATGGATAACATCTGAAAAATCTTAAAATTTTAGCTTCAACTTATGTTGCAGGATTTCTAATATATATTATGACTGACCTTTCTCCATATTTACAACTATAGAAACGTTGGGGGCAATCATGGCGGCATACTACTGTACCAAACAAGCCAGTTTCGTCCAGCTTACCATGTTTGCCTTTAGAGAATAAGTCTATCACTTCTTCGCCAGCATGGAAGTTGTGACAGCCCTGCAAAAGATCAGATATGAATGAGTTAAATATATTACAGGATAAACGAGAAGAATGGACAAAATTTTAAAACGAATAACTAACTTCTCTTGTTTTACTCTTTTTCGTTTGACCAGCTTTGTAATAGGAATCAACAAATTGATCAACTATAGATTGATCTTCTAAAAATAAACCGTTCCCAAACCGACGTCCATCATCAGAGGCTCCAGCAGACTTTTTCCTCACAAGGCCAAAGCACCCATCAGCTGCAAAGACCTTTATGCCAGATTCCTAGAAAAAACATATGCCACAACTCATCTTAATCAGAGGCTATATCTCAAAAGATAACAAACAAACATACAGTAGGAATGTATCCTTAGAACTAGACTAATCATTCAGTATATGGATAATCAAACCTTTGGACATGCAAAACAGGTATTTCCACGTTCAAAACCAGTTTCTGAACTACCGTAATTGACAAGGTAATGGAATTGCCTATTAATAGAAAAAGCAGCTGACAATCATTAGAAATAAATTATTTAGCTTTCTTTCTAATTTAACTTAATATTCTTCTTCTAGCAGTAAATATTCATTACTACTAATACTCTGAGACATTTTACCTGTATTCCAGAAAACAACCTCTTTGCAAAACCGTATAAAAATCTTGAACCTGCAGTGAAGAAAAAGGATAAGCTATCAACTCCAACTCTATTTGACAATACTAATGATGCTGGCCCCATCAAGCTTTGATCATAAAAAGACTTACAAACAATGGAGTCAAAGCTGTGTATTTGCAATAGATTGCATCGCAAAACTTCCTGAGAGATACTTGGCATTCCAGTCAAGAGATGAAAGATAATCCATGAATTGGAATGAAAAGGCAATAGTTGGACTGGAGGGTGTTCCTGGCCAGAATCCATTTTTTATTAGTAAGGCGGCTTCACTCTGGCAAGAACAGAACATTGCGATAGCCTGGTGTTGGAATCCTTCAAATAAAAAAGACATAATAATGAATAACGCATAGATATTTGTAGCCTATGAAATATCACAGTCACAGATCAAACATATTTTGTTCTAACTTTCTGATAATGTTTTGGTCTGTGTCCGGACAAGCTAGAATATTTATCATTTTTTATCACAGTGTCAGCTGAACAATGCAAATTGATGCAATGCAAGTATTCAAATCCGCATAAATTTACATAATCCAACAATCAGCTTTAAAGTAACTTGTCAATATGTCATCAAATAAATTTATCACTCATTGTGTGTACAAGAAAGTGTAGCAACAAATTGAAGAATGATTTTATAAATTTACCATTGTTTCAATTGCCAAATAAATTATCAATTGAGTCTAGCCTATTGAGCCCTGTAGGAAGGGGAATCATATGAGGACAAAATGGCAGACCCTCCAAACACCGAATTTCAAGACAGAATGTTTGCACTATATGCTTTCTACTACTTATATTATACAAGGAAACCTTCTGCCCGCTCCTTCCCCTGCCGGCTAAGGCGCCCATGAGTCTCAACTATAATCAACATATTGCAATTGGGATTTTAAATTGTCTAAATACTCTGCTGAATGTAGGCATATGTCCATTAATCAATTACCTAACCCGTCAATACATGTTACTTTTTTCGGGAACACGGAAGAGCAAATAGATTCTTCGCAACATTCAATTTTACCAATGATCTGGAAGGGCACAAACATGTTTTCTTTAACCTAATATGAAAAAGCAAATTAAAGAAATTATCAAAAACCCAATAAACATCAAATTAAATTACCTAGGCGACTCTTTGACATTGTCCTATTGAATTAAACCCGAAGCGTGGATATGTTTGTGTATGGTGCATGTTTATTTTGAATAGGTTTCATGTAATATACTTTGTAATAATTCAGCTGACTTACCTATACCTTCAGAAATTATTGCTATATTAAAAGTGGACAGGCCCGCATTCAAGAGGTCTTCACAGAATGCTACCTAGTATGATCTTATGGTTTTGAGTTGTTTTTCAGAGGCTTGAACGCTTCAATATATTGTTGCTGTCAATCCAAAATCTGTCCAAAATAGTCTGAGCTGCCTACACGTGTCACAGAGCATACACCGACATTGATAATGATCGATGCAGAAGATAATAGGTAATCTATGCATGTTTCAATGGTTTCAGTAATGTGAGAATGTAATTCAAACTGTGACATTAATCAAGTAGAGAATGATGGTGAATTTTTGTGTGTTTGTGTGACATTGGAGTATCCAGAGACAAGAGGGACAACACCGATAACTTGTGTTTTATGTCATCATATGCTATGAATTATGATTCCTGAGTATCTCTAGTAGGCCTACCATTTATTAATTCACAATAAAATTTACCTGAAAATGCTCCATACGATGACAGAAGTTACCATAATCGTGCTTCTTCATGATGCAAGCATGGCAAAAGTGTAATCGCACTCCACAATCATGGCAACGGTAGGATGAATCTTCATCTTTGCAACTGAAACATAATGCATCAGCATCAAAAGTGAAAGGAATCAGCTTTGCAAAATGTTCAATTAAGTCTGCTGCTTTGCTATTCCATGCATTTCTTAGACGTTCTTTTCTTATAGACCAATTATTCACGTGTCTACTTTCTTCATCTCCACTGTCATCTTGCATGTCGTTCGTATCCCCAAAATCCAAGTTCTCATCATTAATTTCATTTGATGATAATAACAATAATCTAGTGGTAGAAGGTGAAGAAGCAGAGCTGCTTTCTGAGTTTTGCTCACTTGGACGGTAGACTTCTTGCCTCCGCTTTCCTCCAGGACCAATCAATTCATACTGAATTCCATTATAGTCCAAACGGCCAGCTTTTCTGTTTTTACGTCGTTTTTTATCCATTTAATTAATCAGATTACAGTACTATTTATATAGGCCTATAACTCAAAACACAAACATCGGTTTCCCGCCGATTATTTGACAAGCAGCTTGCTGCTTGCAGCGCTGTTACTTCAATCTCATTCATGTTTCAGGTAGTATAAAGAGAGGCTAAGTTGAGGCTCCAGAGCCTCAAATCACTATTTCATTCAATGATGTTTTCTACAAATCATTGACTATATACCATGACTTGGATGTACGACGGGTCACTTACCACTATGCTTGTAGACATAAATAGTCGACATAGATCATTGAAATTTGACACTGAGAAGTAAATAGACGGTTGCCTGTCAATCGTAACTCCTCGCAAAGTCCAGTTAAATTAAAAAAACTTGGATTCAGCAGAATAAACTCCTGAACAATAAGTCCACTGTAGCTGTGCAATTTCTAAACATTTTAATTAACATTTTATAAATTCCAAGGGCCTTTATATAAATACATCCATGTCATTCTAAACCTGTTTACATTAAAACAATAGCAGGGGCGACGATCGTCGGGACACCATGACAACAGAGAAACGGACACCTACTTGACAAAAAGAACGACACTGGCGTTGTAAATATCCTTTTTTTGTAGATAATCGTTAATATCTCTTCATACAATAAAAATCTAGGATAAATGATTAGCGCAGCGCGCTGTTTGGATAACGACGATCATTTTAAGCTATAGTTTATCACATTTCATAGATTAATAAATGCGTGAAAAGAAACATACATACACACAGGCACGCACGGATATCTATTTGTACTACAGGGTTTGCTTGGTTTCCTATAGAAATATGTGTATTGTTTTTCGGAATAATATTTTTGGTTGATTGCTTCAACAAAATTAATTTATTGACTTTTTTATCAAATACGAGATTTATAATTAGAAAGTCTGACACCTCCACCTAATCTTTTTTAGAATTTCAGAGGTTTTCAAGTCAGGATAATCACTTTACAGGTAACTACGGATTTCCCGTATATCTTTCAATCGTGAAGCTAGAGAAACCATACTTAATTTGTGCACATAAAACTTAAAGATAATTTGAATACTAAATTATTAATTCATACTATATAGCCTACTGATTAAGAATTTCACTTGTGTCAGTAATGCATTGCAGCGTGTGTAGCAGCTAAACTTTAAACATAATTTTATTAACAATTCCTCACCAATGGCCGTTATGGTTCCACTATCTTTACTACATTTTCTGATCTCTATCCTCATTAATTGACAGTGAGGAAAATGTGTCTTAATACTGTTATGAGTTTCAGGTATTTCTAAATAAATAAATGATGATGATGATGATGATGATGTCGATACGGAAAACCGTTAAACAGATATCTGAAGAGGAACTCGATGATTTTATTTTCGATAATATTCTTAAAACATTACAAATAATATCAAAAACGATAAATGTAAACTAATTTTACCTACCTATTAAACTAAAAATAAAAATAACGGCGGGACCGATAGCGCCATGTCCAACTACGAATATCTCAATCAATAAAAATTATTGCCACTCCTTGCAGTAATAAAATAATAGAAATATAAACAGCCTCATATTAATTTATTGCTAATACACTCCCTGACTACAGTATATATATACTGTATATCTTAAAACTTAAATTGAGCTTAATCTAAAATCTATTCTTGAATCATATTGTCATATTGAAAACGTCAAAATGTGTCATTAAAGGGGCAAAGTTGACGGGCGACCGCTGCGAGCACAAGTTGAATTTATGCTTAGCGTAATTCAACCGTCTCGCTTTGAAACAATTGTTATACGCAGGCCTAACTTGTAATAAAATTCATGTCAACAATGAACATTGTGTTATAACAATAAGCGTGCACGTGATCCTAAGTGCGTAGCGCCTGCCGGTCATTTTTGCTCCTTTAATTGCATATATGAAAATGTTTTATTTTTCGGCATGTATGTGGGAATAATAAGCATCCTGGTGACATTGTCAAGAATCCAGTCCTCGAAAAGATAGTAATGGCATAATAAACATATGAATTTCTAATTTTATTTGCCAGGTGCATCAAAGTATCCTCGTATCTGTGTTTTTTATACAGTATAATAGCAGCGAAGACATCATTGACAAGCTAATTACAACGTCTCAATTACATATCTGAAATGATGAAATCTCAACTCGATTAGGCCACTCTCAATCAATATACAATTTTGCCATTATTATATAGAGAATAGCTGAGACACTAAATAATGTATAGTCTATAGAGAAATGCGAGTACATTTTTGGAAGTGTTACTGAATATGATTCATACAGAACATTTTTATATATTATCATATAATTTACCATTAATAATATTTGATTGGTTTTTCACATAAATGTTCTATAATCAATTGCATATTGTCTACATTTTTTCACGATAAATCCTAACGCTAACCAATATATCTGACAACGTTTCGACTTTCACAAAAAGCCATTATTAAGTCTAAAAAATTATGGGTGCAGATTAACTATTTATACTAAAATGATAGAGTTATACAATATTCATATCTTACCATATAAGGATAAGAATTATTTTATCTATTTTTAATTTTAAGTCTCTTAGGACCATAATAATGATTTTATTGAATCCGATTGCGTATTCAGGGAAGGCTTCATTTCACGATTGAACAACATTTCAATAAACTTTGCAATCGAATTTTGTTTTGCATTGTTGTAAAACTGAAATCAATTCATGAAAATTGTCCGTGTTCCCATGGTGATGTTCTTTCACATGGTTTCCGATCACTTTGAATTTGTGCTCAGCTATGCGTTTATAGAAATTTCGGCAGGTGTACCCGACATAGCTTGCTTCACACCAGCCACATTGATATTTGTACACAACGCGATGCTGGCTAACAAGAGACGGTTTTTTTTCGTGATGTCGTAGATCATCTTGCAGCTTACGGCTTTTAAAAACGGATTTAAACTTAACTTTACTTGATTTACTATTTAAACGATCTAACTCTTGTCTTAATAGATTGCTAGATTTTTTGATCTTTAAAAGGTAATATAATTCGAATTATATCTTCATCTTTATTTACAACTTGGCTATTAAAAACATTATTTAACGGATAAACGTAACGGATGAAAAACGTAATTTAAAGGATGTTCGGGGTATAAAAAATTTCTAAAAATTGACTTTATATATTTACATTCAAGGTTAAAAGCATTTTGCAATAAACATAAACGAATTGCGCGAATAATGAGAGTTTTTAAAAGGGCTGCCTTATAGCGTTCGTCCACATGACTTTTAAAATGAGTTAATAGACCAGTGTCCGTGGTTTTATGGTAAACAGCGGTTGTAATGTTGTTATCTCGTTTTTCTAATGAAAGCCCAATAAATGACAATCGCTTGTTGTTTTCCATTTCCATTGTAAACTTTATTGAACAGTGCGATGTTTGTAAGCAATAAAGTAGATCCTCTGCTGTCATTTGGTCTTTTACAATAGTAACGGTGTCGTCGACATAGCGATAAAATTGTGGTAACTTTCCACTTTGTTTTAAATGGTGCTCTACGTGACACATAAATGCGTTGGCCATTAATGGACCCAATGGCGAACCCATTGCTATGTCATCAATCTGTTCGTATAATTTTTCTCTGAATATAAAAAGCTGAGTTTTGGTAGAATTCTCAATTAGCTGTTTCAATTGTTCTCTATTCATTTCTAAGCCGTGTTCATGGTTTAGCCAGTCGTCTTTAAATGCCTCATCTATACTATATTGATATCGTTTCATTTAACGGAACGTTCGTAAAAAGTGCTGTTACATCATATGATACTAATAAATCTGTAGGAACGATCTTTAATTTAGAAATTTCTTTGGAAAATTCAAATACATCATAAACCACAAACCAACTTTACAAATGAGGCCAATTCTTTCCGCTGTAAAAAGTTACAATTATGACCTAGCAAAATGGCTAAATGAAAAACTTCAGCCTATTTCCCAAAACAATTATACAATAAATAATGTATTTGCCGACACCTGCCGACATCTCCATGAACGCATAGCTGAGCACAAATCCAAAGTGATCGGAAACCATGTGAAAGAACATCACCATGGGAACACGGACAATCTTCATGAATTGATTTCAGTTTTACAACAATGCAAAACAAAATTCGATTGCAAATTTTTGAAATGTTGTTCATTCGTGAAATGAAGCCTTTCCTGAATACGCAATCGGATTCAATAAAATCATTGTCATGGTCCTAAGAGTCCAAGAGACTTAAAAATAAAAATAAATAAAATAATTCTTATCCTTATATGGTAAGATATGAATATTGTATAACTCTATCATTTTAGTATAAATAGTTAATCTGCACCCATAATTTTTTAGACTTGATAATGGCTTTTTGTGAAAGTCGAAACGTTGTCAAAATACATTCATTAGCGTTAGCATTTATCATGAAATCTATCAATCTGAAGACTCTTATCTGTCTACATTTTGTTGCTTTATTTAAAAAAATCTATCTTATTTGTCACCAAAACGAGGCTTATTGATGCTACTTCTGAGGAACAGGCTTGGATATCCGTATTGACGGTAGCCGTACATATTTTGTTCGGAGTTAGTCTGAACTTGAACGGAATTTGGTCGAAATTTGTGTAACATTAGTGAAGGCACTCCGTTCGTATATACGTTCTCTTGGTTTCTCTGTTGATGATGATGATTTGTTGAGGTATGAAATTTGTTGTGGATGGATCATATATGCTGTGTGATCTAGAGATTAAGGGGGCGTGCAGCATTAGTGAAGGCACTCCGTTCGTATACACGTTCTCTTGGTTTCTCTGTTGATGATGATGATTTGTTGAGGTATGAATTTTGTTGTGGATGGATCATAAATGATGTGTGATCTAGAGATCAAGGGGGCGTGTAACATTAGTGAAGGCACTCCGTTCGTATACACGTTCTCTTGGTTTCTCTGTTGATGATGATGAATTGATGAGATATGAATTTGGTTGTCGATGGATCATAAATGATGTATGATCTAGAGATCAAGGGGGCGTGTAACATTAGTGAAGGCACTCCGTTCGTATACACGTTCTCTTGGTTTCTCTGTTGATGATGATGAATTGATGAGATATGAATTTGGTTGTCGATGGATCATAAATGATGTATGATCTAGAGATCAAGGGGGCGTGTAACATTAGTGAAGGCACTCCGTTCGTATACACGTTCTCTTGGTTTCTCTGTTGATGATGATGATTTGTTGAGGTATGAATTTGGTTGTTGATGGATCATATATGCTGTGTGATCTAGAGATCAATGGGGCGTGTAACATTAGTGAAGGCACTCCGTTTGTATATACGTCCTATTGGTCTCTCTGTTGGTGATGATGAGAGTGAAAGGCTCGGCTGAAGGTATTGGTATGGTATGATCGGGTTTGTGTGATATATGATATGTGATTTGTTATTGTGATCTAGAGTTATATATGATATGTGATTTATTACTGTGATCTAAAGATCAAGGAGGCGTGTATGTGTTAAATGACGTGTATGAACTGTAAAGGTGTATCTATGACTGCTGAATTATTTGTTTGGGGCTATTGTGACGTAATGCATTATAAGGAATAGCTGACTTCATGTAATAAGAGTTGTTGTGGTATGTATGTTAAATTTAAATAATACTGGAATGGTTAACTGTGACGATGTGATGTAATTATGTTTGTATTTTATGCTGAACTGGATTATATGACGTTTTTGTATTAAATTACTATAGTTTCATTAGTTTATTCATATGGTTTATTAGAGCTGTTGTTGACAGAAAGTCATTTCGAATAGAGTAGCACGTTGACGTCATATATGTCAACAGCGGAACACAAATGATGATGGATTGAAATTGTTCCCGTGTTAATAGTTTAATGTTTAAATATGGTTTAGATTGGATATGTTTATTCCGTATCGTGTAAAATTGTTCCTGTCTTAATGACTTTGTTTTGTATTATTATGATTTGGACTTTAGCATTGACGTAAGTAGAATATAGTATAAATATAGAGTAATTTGTAAGTTTTAGAGAGAGTTTGGAGTTGCGTCGTGGTGGTGTTTGCTGATAATAAAGTTACAACTAACGTAAAAGTGTGTTCTGTTTCTGTCTCCTCCCGCATCTGCCGATAACCAACTTACAATTTAATCCAAAATTTATAATTTTGGTCAAAATTTAGTCAGAAAGGCGTTGAAATTTGGTCGGAAATTAGTCGATTCAGGGTCGGAAATTTTGGTCCGAACGACGTATAGTAGTGTCCACAGAACTTCGTCTTTCCGACCGAATATTTCTGACGTCGTTACGACTCCGAAACAACGTCATGTGTTTAGCGGGTATAGATGAATCTTGCCGTATATTCCACACATCAAAGCTATAAAAATCAATTCTGCAACTTGCCTTGGTGGGCCTTAGTGGGCCTGGTAGATTGGCCTACCTGAAGATCAAAAATATTGTTAAATCAAGAATCAAAAATATTTTTAATCAAAGTTCTTGTTAAGCAAAATTGACTGATGGTCTCTACGCGCCCAGAGTCTCGTGCGTGTTTGCCGCTTGTATATTGTTTCTGTACCTGAACTCCTTTAAGATTAAAAGTTAACTTCAAACGGGTGGATTTAGCACCTTTTGTAAAATGTTAGCAGATTCAAATTATTTGATTCCTTTTCATCGATATCAAATGTCATTAGTAGCCATTATAATAATTTTACAATTTCGCTCATCTTAAAGGAGCAAAAATGACCGGCATGCACTACGCACTTAGGATCACGTGCATGCTCATTGTTTATAACACAATGTTCATTGTTTACATGAATTTTATTACAAATTAGGCCTGCGTATAACAATAGTTTTAAAGCGAGACGGTTGAATTACGCTAAGCATAAATTCAACTTGTGCTCGCCACGGTCGCTGGTGAAATATTCCCCTTTAATGCATTTCAAAGTGATCAAATTAAAACCTTGTGGAGAGTTTCAAAACACAAATAAAGCTTGTCAAAACTGCGCAAATAGCTTTAAAACAGCACAGACATGTTTAAAACGATGAACAAAGATGTTTCAAATGCAAGGTCTATTAATCTGCAGATATATGTGGAAGCGAGGCAGAACTGCATAATTATGATGTTATCTATATAATCTGAAATATTTTACATGATATAATGAGGTGTTTGTAATCTCGTGTCTAACAAAATCCTTTTAATTGACTTTAATAGTTAATTGTTTGTGGCTACTAATTAATGCCATACTAACTGACTAATGTGTTGATATATTTTGTTTCTATCTAATAACTTCGAATGACAGATAATATTATTATAATATTTTTAACATTGTTATAGCATAAATTTGGTGATTATATATGGACAGTTCGGATGATGAGATTTGGTATTTTCTCTCGTCTGCAAATGAGCTGATTGGAAATTGACTATGGAAGGACTGCATTGCTTTGGAATATCAACACAGAAAACTGACACGTAATAATTATATTTTGATATTCATTTCGGATGTATTGAGCAATAATGAAGCAGTACTTGCAAGGCCGTCCCTAATATGGGGGTTTTGAGGGCGTGACAACTCCTAACGACTTGGTCAGTCGGCAAATCTTCCTTGAAATGTCTCCAGTCGGCAGAAGAGAGAAGAACTAGCAATGGAAAGTATTGTGATGTTCGCTTGCTAAGAATTGTAGTATTTTCATCATTACTATTATTATCACAAATTATGCTATGTCATGATGATGTAATTTTAACCTATATTTAATATCATGTTGTAATATTCGTTGACCTTCTGTGATTCTAGAATATGCTGAATCACGATGATGTAAACATAAATCCTTAACTTTTGTATATGTAGATCTTTCTGTAATATTAGTCAGCATTTTGTAAACCTGTATATATATGTAAGATTTGATTTTATTAAAGACTTTTCAGTTACAGCAGATTCAATGTTTCGTCTCTGACTGTATTCCTTGCGATACCACAAGAATAGAAATAAGAGAGCCATTTTAATTCTTGTCTATTTATTCATGTCTTTCTACACAAATCATGAATACCGTAGAGACAATTATCTTCAACTGTTTGTGTTTGATCAGGACAAACGAGAGAAATGTTGGGCCCGATGAGATCTCTTAAAAACATGGCCCGGAAATTTCTTCTCTCTACACTCGGCAAGTATTCCAATGATGACTCTAGGTAAATGTACAATTTGAACACTGCATGGCAAACCTTGCTATGGAGGATTCAACTCCGGATACCACACCTTGAACCTGCACCTGCTTTTAATTCACGGTACATGTCCGGAGCAGACTCCGGTGAGGTCGGCGAATTTAGTGCTCGACACTCGAAAGAAAATTTCTCAGGACGGCCCTAGTACTTGCATTTAACAAATATCTTGAAGGAAAGTGTTATCAGCACAAGCGGAATTTCTGCTATCTTTTACTCCCTCGACAGATCCTTCATCCAATGCGCTCGATACAGCCATCACATAATCCATTAATACCGACACTACTTTCTTCAATAAGCTATGCTCTTTATTCATGGTAGTAACAGACTGTTTTATCATGTAGTGAATTTCTTTGGACTGCTGGCCTCACTCAAAGAAAACTGGCCTCACTACTAGATTTCCATTTCCGAAATATATACATCTGCTCTGAATAATTTCAACTTATTGGCAGCGAAGTATTTAGTTAAAAAGTTCAAATTTCTTAGGAAAATCTACATTTTTTTTTACAATCATTTCCGATCTAAGTGGAAGCAGGGCTATCCTGTATGTATTATAGACAAGTACTTGAAGGATGATAATTACTGTAAGATTTTCTGATTGATTTTCTACAGTCAGATCATTCAAATTTCTTAGAATAATCTACATTTTCTTTACAATGATTTCCGATCTAAGTGAAAGCAGGGCTGTTCTGTATGTATTATATATAAGTACTTGAAGGATGATAATTACTGGAAGATTTTCTGACTGATTTTCTACAGTCAGATCATTCAAATTTCTTAGAACAATCTACATTTTCTTTACAATGATTTCTGATCTAAGTGAAAGCAGGGCTGTCCTGTATGAATTATATTTAAGTACTTGAAGGATGATAATTATATATGAAATGACATTGGAATCCAAATAAGATCAGTAAACAATATCCGATTGAGAACTCATCAAATCTCTTGATACAACAACGATCGACCTATGCAGCATATATAATTAACGCAACACAAGACAGCCGAGCCACTCATGTTTTGAATTGCAGATAATTAAGACACCCATACAATATGGTACGGTAGTTGTGATATATCTTAGTATATCATCATTAATTTGTCATGAATTTAATCATATGAAATGTATCATTTCTATTACATCAGGCGTGGAAGATCATTTGCGTAATAATTTATCTCATCTTTGTGCTACAAGTGAAAAGTGAAAATGTCTCCCAAAGAGATGCTGCGGAGACGTATCTGAGTTTAAATTTAGTACACAAAACAGCGAAGAGTTGCTGGGAGGATTTCACGGTAATTATATTTACTTATATTTAAGAGGATTTCTACCATCGAAGTTGACTTGGTTGAGTTACAGAGTTGAATGTGTGATAATATGTGTGATATATCTTATTTAATTTATAGAGTGCCCAGAAGTTGATACTTGCTCGTCCGTTTCAAAGGCAGTTGAACCTTGGTCTGGTTTCAAATGCAACTCAATGCAACTCTAAAAATGTAGGAATAAATATTAAAGTCAGCCTCAAACGATGGGAGAGTTGGTGTGGTATAATTTTTTTGAACTCATATTCTTTATTTTTAGGTTGAGGATATCTTGAAAGACTGTCACGAGGCATTGCATATTTTCGAGGCTCCGTTACAAGCGATGCAACTGTTATCAATCCATCCATCTCCGCTAATTTCAACAAACTATTTTTCAACTAAAATGCAAACATGCATTAAATTGAGCAAAAAAGTTCTTGTGGAAACCAGCTACAAAATAGAAAAGCTACTCGTAAGTAAAGCCTAATCATTTGCCTTCAACTCTTCCTATGACGGCATTTTAATTGTATGGATTATGA
>OU744452.1:83762-544217 GCA_916610825.1 Haliclystus octoradiatus
AATTCCGTTTCTTTGTTAAATTCAACATTGTTTATAATAACACATAGGCCACGTGGATCACTTGTCATCGGGTAAACTAGAAAAAAAAAGATGTGTAACGTAATCGCTAACATACAATTTTGAGAGCCACCACCAATGCATACCAACTATAATCCTTGCTTACTTTATCTGAATCAGGATTTAATGTTGTCTTAATGATTAAAATTTATGATTCAATGTATTTGTATAAGATGTCGTTTACTTATTACTTTCAATGAAAAAGTTAATAGCAACAATTATGAAATTTTATTATTATTTTCAACAACGTTTCGGCTAGATTCAACTTCTGCCATTTTCAAGTTGAAAAAGAACCAAAAATTTTCAATCAATCAAAAAGGGATCGTTTAGTGTATGAGATGCTATACATAAAAGAAATCAAACCCTTTCTGAATACACAGCAAGACTCGAGTAGGTCCCTAATGTTTAAGTTATTTATAATATTTAGTCTATTGTTATCTTTTAGTATATATATTTGTAAAAATTTGTTACTTTTTAACTTATAATATAATTAATGAGAACATCATTGGAGTGTCTTGTGAGTCATGAATAATTGTTACTGTAACTAGAATAAAGATTTCATTGCAATTTTTTAAAAGTTAAGAATTCATGGCTATTGGTCTAGTCTCTCTTGTTGCATCGTAGCTCACGAAATGTTATGTTTTAACTAACGGACGATTGAACAGCAATATATAATACACAATTATATGCAAAAGCTGTAAGTTATCTCATAGTTTAAACGTATGAATCAGTGCTATAAAGAAGACAATTAATCAATAAAAAATAAAAGTCAAAAATCATCATCATCATCATCATCATCATCATCATCATCATCATTTATTCAGAATCTCTAAGTTATACAAACTTTTTTTCAAAGGACTGATCGGACTGTCTAGTTAGAGTTATAACTCACAGTAACCATCAAGCAAAATATATTCAATGAGAAAGGAAACACAATATTAATTAGTATAGGAAAATAGAATTATAATGTCATTTAGGTTCAGCAATTATGTATATGTGGTACAAAATAACAACACAACTAAGTTTGCACAACGTTTCGACTGATTAACTTCAGCCATTCTCAAGTGAATGTTTTTTTTATTAATAATTAAGAATAAAAATTGTTTGCCCCTTGAGGGTAAAGTTACATCAGTAAGATTATTTACAATATGATATCGATATCAGTGACAACAGTAACTATGGTAACTAGCCTAGATATATTTCTAATCCTTAGAGGAAATGCTGTATCATGAAATGCATGCAGTTATTTGAAAACTTTGGCACTTTTTTATGATTTTAAAATGTTTTTCAAATTCATCAGTAGATATGCCGTGCTCTTGACGGATGTGTGTACCAAGGTTACCTTTGTTGTGTGTTACCTATGTATATGTGCTATGATTTGAAGCTTGACAAGCGAAATACATTGATGGACAACAAATAATCCAACATTGGCCGCTGCCTCACAGATCACATCATATGCAAAACAAAAATGTACATAAACAATATTATAATTGAAAAAACTTTATATCTATTTTACCAGACAGAAATAATATTATCTTTAATTGTTCATATCCTAGAAAAAATGTCCTAGTTGTTACACCAACTTTAATACCATCAGTCAAAATTGCGTAGAATTTTAAAGTTTAATACAAAGTAGAAAATGTTTTTTTAAATGTCTTCAATGCAACAGAATGAGATACATGTATGTATGTTGAATTTCAAGATCTGTATGACCAAACATCAGTTATTCCTAATTTGAACAAAACCTAATATACACAGGTCTATAGATTTCAAGATTATTATTGACTCACATTTTTCAACAGGTATTTTTTCTTCATCTTCATGACTTCTGTCTTTAATTGATTCAATTTGATCTAAGCATAAGAGAGTGATTCAGATTAACACAATCTTAGTATGATATAATATTTTATAAAATATTGCGTCATGATCCTGCACTTTGATTGATTGCTTTGATTGTTTTCAAACACTGTTTATGATTACTGTCTAGCTGCACTAGTCTCCTTGGTTTCTTTTCCCAGGCCTTTCTAAATTTTCACCTACTGGGAATATGGCCTAATAAGACAACTATGGGAGATACTCCCTCATAAGAATTCTGGTCATTTTGGTCTTCTGTATTTCATGAATTTTCTTTGCAAGTGGATGGTTCAAATAGTATTTGCTTTGAGGGATGTTATTGGAAGGGATTATGGATTATTTTATGGATTTTCTGAACTGGTTTAAGTTTCATATAGTATTTGCAATAAGAGATGTTTGATTGAAATTTTGATGGAAGTTCTGCTGATGTCTCATGTATCTGCTAAAATGCTGCTGTATGGCTCAAAATTATTTCAATTGAGAGGTGTCAGACAGGAATTTGGTATCTTAGCTCATACAAGTGTCATTGAACTAATAACGTAAATTTTTTGCAGACACAATGACTTTCTGTATCTAATCTAATATCCTATACAGATATGTATGAATCCTTAAAATATCATACCTTTAGAAGTTGATAGTAGAATGTCTAACTCCTTTCCACTTTGGCTCTGTTCAAACAGATCTGAAAAACAGCAATAAATGACTACTGTAATCATTACACCTTGTAAAGCATTAATATATATTCAGTGAAACTCGGTTAATATCCTCTCTTTTAATGTCCCACCTAGTTGCTTAATATCCCCACATGAAACTGATCTCTAGTTTTAATTCTCCATATCAACTATCATATTCCTACCTCGCTTAATGTCCTGCTTTTTGTCGTATTACGTAATTGTTATTCCTGTATATATAACCTCTTTATATTAACCTCGTTTTGATGTAGACTATAAAAGTAGATGTTCTTTATTAATAAGATTCGATTATGTTGGATCTCGCGTTGTACTCATTGACTCATGAATATCTTTAATCATTGTCATACGACAAATTGGCGCTGCGAGTTATAAAGTACAAAGAATCTTCGCTGACAT
This sequence comes from Haliclystus octoradiatus, assembly GCA_916610825.1. NCBI lineage: Eukaryota > Metazoa > Cnidaria > Staurozoa > Stauromedusae > Haliclystidae > Haliclystus > Haliclystus octoradiatus. The sequence goes on from OU744452.1 coordinate 86,762, forward strand.
CGCGATGGACCGAAAAAGAATTTTAGTCGTAGATGATGTCGAGAAAGCAAACGCTTGGTTTGCTTCGTTTAATGCTAAATGCCGTCGCGATCATCTTGAAGATGGTGATCTTTCCAAAGACGGGTATTTAGAGCAAACTGATATGTTCATAGAAATGTGTGGAGAGACATCATATGTCACATTGTCAAGATTGGTTACACCAAAGAAGCTTGAACAAATGCCATTTGCTGACATTTATGCTATCGCTTGTAAATACATAGAGCCAAAAGAGCGTTTTTTGATTGCTGAACGCACTACATTTTTAGCAATACGACAATTGCCAGATGAGTCAGTAGAAGATGTCTACACTAGAATCAATTATCAAAGTGAAAGATGCGACTTTTCACGGTTCAAAGAAACATTGGACCCATCAGAAGAGTTAAAGAAATTGGTTTTTATAAACTGCTTCAACGATGTCAAAATCACCAGAGAGTTGCTGGATTATATACGACTAATGCCAATGGCTACTTTTGAGGATTTAAGAGAACGTGTCCGCCTCTACGATATGACGCAGACATTTCTACAACGAACGACATTACCTAATGAAGGAAAAGTGGTCGTTAATTATGTTAAAAGCTCAACCAACAAAGCTTCAAACAGTCATAAATGCAAATTCTGTGATGGGACACACCCTCCGCGTGCTTGTCCGGCTTTCAACAATAGATGTGGTTATTGCAACAAACGTGGGCACCTTGAACAGTGCTGTTATAAAAAGAAGAAAGACACCGCGAAGGTAAATCATGTAGCAGTGGACCATGACAGTGACGCCAATGACGATGTCAACGATGTAGCCATTATTTTATGCTGTGATGATGTCAATAATACAAGTCTATCTACTGAAGATATTAGTATTAACAATGTGAAAGTGAGAATGTTAAAAGACACTGGCGCCTCATGTTCTGTTCTGTTAAAGTTTGGGAACAGTTGGATTGTCCTCCGCTCACTCCAAGCAATCGTAAGCTCAAATGTTATGATGACCACGAGTTATCAGTAATCGGTAGCTGTAAATTAAATGTAGTTCAACATAGCGTAAATACTTCTATCATATTTTATGTAGAAGAGTCTAATAAAAATTATGGCCTGTTGGGTGGTGATCATGTTAGTGACCAGATGGTTAATTCCGCAGATGATGATGATGTGAAGCCACTCCCTTACATAACTGGTGTTTTAGCTTTTATGAAATTAAAGCAGGGTGCTGAGCCAATGTTTTGCCGTGCTAGACCTGTTCCACTCCCACTCCAAACCGCTGTAGACCTAGAGCTAACTCGGCTAGAGAGGATGGGGGTTATTGAGCCGATTGAATCGGGCGGGGCAGAAAATGCATCTCCTGTTGTTTGGATAAAAAAAAATCTGGTGGATTACGAATGTGCGCAGACTTTAGTGTCCATGTAAACAGCAAAATCTTGTTCGATGATTACCCTCTATCGAATTCTGAAACAATTTTGCAAAAATGGATGGTGCACCTTTCTTCGCGAACATTGATTTGCAATCCGCCTATTGGCAAGTAAAACTCGACGATAACGCGCGAAAATTATCTATTATCAACACTAGTAAAGGCCTTTATAGCGTAACCCGCTTACAAATGGGCATGCGCAACAGTTCGGCTATTTTTCAACATGTAATTGAAGATGTCCTGCAAGGTTTAAAGGGCACAATTGCTTATCAGGATGATGTCCTTATTTATGCCACTACTGAAGAATCTTTAAACAAACGTTTGAACGCTGTAATGGAACGGTTTAAATCATGGCGGCTTTCTATTAATATGGAAAAATCCACGCAGCGTGTTTCTGAAGTTTTGTTTTTGGGCTATCGCATATCAGCTTCTGGTATTCAACCAGATGATCGCCTTGTCAATAAAATTAACAGCATGCGTCCTCCTCAAAATAAAAAAGAAATTGAGTCATTTGTTGGTTTGGTGAATTTTTTTGGGCGTTTCATACCAAACTTTGCAGACAAAATAAAACCGCTAAATTTATTACGCAAAAAAGAAACCGCTTTTGAATGGAATAATGATTGTGCTCGTTGGTTTGAAAATCTCAAATCTGAACTTTCAAGTAAACCACTTGTTCAACCATATTCGTTGCTAAAAGAAGCGACATTGACCACTGACGCATCAGACCATTGTATTGCTGGTGTCCTCACACAGGATGGCCAACCTGTTATTTTTATTTCAAAATCCCTTACTCCAGCTGAAAAAAAAATACTCTGCAACTGAAAGGGAAGGTCTCGGTATTGTTTGGTGTGTAGAAAGGCTGCGTCAACTGCTCTTAGGTCGTCATTTCACACTTATCACGGATCATAAGGCTTTGATCCAATTATTTGGTGCTGATCAACCAATCCAAAAAACTGCTTCGGCACGAATCAGTTGGTGGCCATAAAATTAATGGCGTTTGATTTTAATATTCTACACAGGCCCGGAACTGAAATCTGTCATGCTGATGCATTATCTCGCCTTTCAGTGTCTTCCACCCTTTCCCGCGAAGACATTGTTGCTGCTGTCGAAGTCACACGTAGCTGTGACGAGGCTTTTCTTCAGCCAGTTATTGCTTTTTCCGATTTAAAAAATGCTACTCATCTTGATGTCATCGCACAATCTCTAAAAGGGCGTATTATTTCGGGCAATTGGGCCAATCCCAGTGAAGCTGAGCGTCCGTTTGCGCGTTTGAACCAAAATTTAACTATACATAACGACGTTATCTATTTCGGTTCTATTGCTTTTATTCCTGCATTGCTCCGCCGTTCAATTCTCGAAAAAGCACATTCTACCCACCAAGGTATAAATGCAACCCAGCGCTTTCTCTCAAAGAGTGCTTGGTGGCCAGGCATGGCTCGTGACATAGACCGCTATGTATCTTCTTGTGAACAGTGCTGTACTTTGCGCCCTAAGACTGCTAAATCAGTACATGAATGGCCAAAAGCTGACCCTTGGGAAAGATTACATATGGATTTCGGCCATGTCCCAGATATCGGAAATGTTTTAATGATTGTTGATGCTGGTAGCGGCTGGATTGAAGCTTTCCGATGTCCAGACCGATCCACTCCAAATATTATTCGAATATTTTCATCACTTTTTGCCCGTTTCGGTGTCGCAAAACACTTAGTTTCCGATAATGCGCAAGAATTCGTCAATGACGCTATTTTTTCTTGGCTAGCCAAATCTGGTTGCTACAAATCTGAATCACCCGCCTATTTCCCTCGCGCTAACGGCCTTGCAAAGCGGTCGGTCCAAACAGTGAAGCGTGCCATGAAAGCTTGGCATCGCAATATGCGCGTTTCTTTCGATATGTTTCTAAACAAGATTTTGCTGGTACACAGAACTACTTCGAATGCTCGCTGAGAATCACCTGCACAAATTTTTTATGGGGAGAAATCTCAGAGTCCCTTTTGTTTCCGATCATGTACCCGGAGACATTGTAATGTATAAGCCAACAAATTCCACACCCTCTCGGAAAGCTGCATTTGTTGTTGCAAAAGGATCAAACACAGCGTGGTTAAAATTGGGGGAGAGAACAGTATTAGCTTCGAACAATCAAATTGGCAATGCCCTTGTAGACTGCAATTTAGAACAAACAAGTAGGACTAGCCCCACACCCGATACAACATCATCATCAGCAGTTCAACCAGCTGATTCAAACATATCTTCACCACATATGTCAATACGGCGTTCATCAAGAATTGTTCGTCAACCAAATCGTTTTGGTTATAGTTAATAAATAAAATAGATTAATTAATTAATTAATTTGGTAAAAAGACAACATCAGTAATAACAATATTTGCTTTAATTTAGATAAAGGGAAGTTGTCGTATTACGTAATTGTTATTCCTGTATATATAACCTCTTTATATTAACCTCGTTTTGATGTAGACTATAAAAGTAGATGTTCTTTATTAATAAGATTAGATTATGTTGGATCTCGCGTTGTACTCATTGACTCATGAATATCTTTAATCATTGTCATACGACACTTTTCATCCATACCAGAGGGGGGATATTAAGAATACAGAACTGTAATTATATGCATTAAAGTACCTGTTCTGTTTTTGCTTTAATATAATCTCAACATCATCAGAGGAAAAGAAACGAAATAGAATAGAATAATGCACTAGCAAACAAAGTATGATTACAACAGGTTAAAAATTAGTTTCTGACATGTTGAAGTTTGTTTTACCTTTTGGTGGTAGTATCAAATTGATTGGTATCAGTGAATCTTCTTTCCCACATAATAACGTACTTGTCTTGCATTTATAATCATGCCAAGATGAGATATTGAATTTGTATGGATCAACAATGGATTTTTTAACACAACTTGGGCATAATGATTGTCGTTTAATGCAACCAAGACCAGGTAGACACACAAAAAAATCATCTGCAATCTAAAGTAATCGGAATGGATGGATAAGTATTGAATAAGATGGCTATTATTATTATATGTAGAATATTGAAATAATAATCCTAAAAATTGAACCTTGAAGATTCGTATTAATGACTTCCACAGGTCATCAATATCTTCCTGGAGACATCTTCCTCTTAAAATTAATTTGCCACAACGCCCATCACTTTCCATGGTACAACATACTTTGCAGTTGGCTCCAGTTCCAAGGAAAGTATCTTGCCAAGCAATAGAATGATCGAACTCATGAAAAATAGTAGGAATGAAACGCTCAAATGAGCCAACAGGGAACGGAGAAACGATGGATTTAAATTGAACGGTTATTTCAACCTGCAAACGAATGCAAAAACAAAATGTTATGTATACTATACACGGTACATTTAAATATCCAAACAACGTGAAATGGCAACACATAAAATTCATCAGGGCATGTTTGCATAATACGCGACTGCCAGTTCCAACATAATTGTATAATTACAAAGTAACGCATAAATTGAATACTCAAATATGAAACTTACACGTTGATCAACATATATACCTAACAGTTTTCTGAAAAACTTTGGAGATCGATCACAGCCTAAGATCCGAGATGCGATTTGATCAACAATCATGCATCAAATAATTATCAATTAAGGGCTAGGGTAACAGCATCAACAATCATATTATTGACTATTATATCTTCATATTATAGCAGTCATTAATTAAGGGTTACTACACACTTGCAAATGTTTGTATTCATATTTGAATAAATCAGGAAAAGTTGGGAGACACGAATTCACACGAGTGAAGCGCTAAAAAATCACGAGGGATTTTTAGCTTCCCGATTGTCTCCCAACTTTTCCTTGTTTAGCTCTTTCGACCGATCAGATCGCAGAAAACATTTGTGATATTTTAGAACATTATATCTACCGTAATCCAGCGTGTATAAGTCGCACGCGAGTATAAGTCGCAGGGTGATTTTTCAAGCAAAAAAGTTGAATTTATTGATTGTGCGTGTATAAGTCGCATCTTGATTTTTGAATCATTTGAACATAAAATATGGAAGAAATCACTGTAATTTGAAAATTATTTTCAGGTCTTTCTAGTAAACTAGTATGTGATAAGAAAATATGTCAATGTTTTTGTGAAATAATCCACAGTCATAGCAACAACAACAAAAACAAATCAAAACCAATTAATCATGAATTTTAAAAACCATAAACGCCAGAGAAAGAGTAAAATAAAGAGTAATAATCCAGTTTTAAAAACAGCCATTTTAAATAACATTTCATTCCTCAATATTGTACAATTCAGTAGATAACAAATCAAATGAACTGCATAATTTCTTTACAGTTATAATGAAGTAATATGTTGTTTTTTGATGTCTCATTTCTTTCTAAACAAGTGAAAAGATTCCAGCATATTTTCTATGTCCTACTACGCATGCGTTTTAAAAACAAGAAAAGAGGTTATTGAAAAATGGACAAAAATTTCGAAAAATTGTTGATGTTTTTTGTGTTTTGCACGTATGTCGCACCATGATTTTGAAGAACAAAATTTTGACTTTAAAGTGCGACTTATACGCGCTGGATTACGGTATCATCTTTAAGAAAGTATCAAATGGGCAGAGTTCTGAGCGGTATTTTACTTACCCAATCCTTATCTTTAATCTCTTGCCTATTCAGTTTGTGTAAAACATCTTCTGGTGCTGGTTTAAAGAACCAAGGAACAAGTAGAATCAATGAGGTACTACCAGATAAATCCTCTTGCTTTCCAAGATTAATTACAAGATTGAAATGACAAAGGATGTCAATCAGGAAGTAAATCATGTCATCATTATTTCTAACATAGTCTACATCTGACCAAATACATCTGCAATGCACAATACGAAATGTCAATCAGATATCAGAATTAATATCAAAATAAATTATGACAACCATCATCAATCTATTATGGTATGCACTCCATGTTAAATATATCCTTCCTTCCTGCATTCATTCAAAATGTAATTGTAACTTGTAAGTTACGTATAACAGAAAGCAGAACTTCCATTTTAGATTCTAGATTCTAAAGCAGGTTCTTCAATCTGAAAGCTCATGAAAGTTCTGTAATAAGTGAAATAGTGTTGAGTTATTAAGAGTCAGACGGGTAGCAGGTGTTAAGGTTGTTCATCTTTTAAAAGTTAGTAGGTTAAGATTCATTTTCTTTTTATTCAAATCAGGTTTTGAATTCTATGTTGTTTACTTTCTTCAGATTATCAAATTCATTTATTATGCTTCTAATTTTGAAATTTCATTATGCTCAGTCTGACAGAAGCAAACAAATAATTCCCTCATTTGATCTTGCATTGAATCATTTTGCAAACAAGATTGAAAGCTCTTAATATACTATCAGCCTCTCATATGTGTTTACAATAAAAACAGGACACTTGAACAATATTTAAAACAGGCGATCAACTTTCACAACCCTCTTCCAACATAACTGGTCAACGTGAATTGTGAACTTCATTGATGATGTTCATACTTTGATTAATAAAAATGAAACTGTTCCATTGAAATATGGAGCAAGGATATATCTCAACAAGGAATAACTGTAAATTCAAAAACATAAGGTCATTATGTGACACTGAATATCTACTATCATGCTCATTACGTATCAGAAATATCAGTACCTCAGAAGTTGTTTGCTTAGCCTTCCATTTTTTAGTAGCTCTTCCTTGAGTTGCACAAAATCATCGAATGCTAAATCATACAGATCAACAAATTCATCTTTAAATTCAATAACATTATCAGCGTTGTGGTTAAATACTTTCTTTAAAACAATAATAAACCATTCTGGATCCAAGAAAACAAAACGATTAAATGTTCCATAGCTGAAGTACAACACAGATCCGATTGTATCAAAGTATTGTAAAGCTGAGATTATCATTTCTTTAGTCATACCAAATTTGACTTTGACTGCTTCAATAAAAATATCTAACTTGATCACCGGGGTAGTCGTTCTTTGATTGACACAATACTCTTCTAGCTCAGCGTAAACGGTTGGAATTTCTCGCCCTACCAGTGGCATCACATCTGAATTGGTAAGGACTTTTATAAGTTCTTTTCTCAATTCACTAATACCATCAAGTTTACCAAATGAAGAAACTGGGATCATTTTGATTGAGACAGTTGTAGTTGAATCCCAAGACACTATGAACTGAAACATAATTAAAAAATATTGTGGTTGGTTCAAGTGGGTACAATTGGTAAATTTATACCAAGATGACATGTTTTGACACATCTTGAGATATAAATACTTTTCTGAAAAGATATCTTAGAAAAGGTAAAAATAGTAACACCAGTTTTATCCTTGATTCTATTGGTATAAACATACTGTAGTCAATTTACATAGTCAGTGTGTGTGCGCTGCGTGCTTTTCCAGGAAATGCGTCATAATTTATCACCTTCTTGTATTACTTTATTACATTGTATCCAAGTTACTTCAACTTTTAAAAGATATGTTATGTTCTGTGATTGGTTTAATAATGCTGCTTGACATTCAAATAAATAATCATACAAATCATTGCTTGATTGCCATTTCTGTTACTGAAAAGAAGCATGATAGCCTGGTATGTAGATACAAAATATGCCTCACAAGTCTCATTAGAAAAAATTGTGGTCTTGTCTTTGAGACTCACCCAATTTCCAATTTGTAGTGCTGAACTAATATGTTTTTTCCATTTAACAGATACATCAGTTACACGGGAAGATTGATCATCACGTTGGGTATTGTCAAGGCGACTTGTTTCTAAATCCTTTTCTCTTTTATCAATATCTTTCCACACATTTTGCATCACATGCTTACACTTCTCGTTAATTGAAACCTTATCTTCATCATTACATAAATCCAAATGAGTGGGTACAATGAGAATGGTAGCATCTGGTGCATGAGCCAATATTACACTCATCCAGTTGCCAACATTCTCTCGGTAGTATTCAGGTGTTACTTCGTATTTGTAGAGATCCAATACAAGAAGAAATAGACAACCTTGAAATTAATTTAACATATTATGAGACAGATGCCTTTGAATATGATTGTGAGCAGATCATGGTACTGCTATGAATCTTACACGTAGTTAATCTGAACACAAGCAATTGACACATAACTACAGCCGATTCTGCTAAAGAAATCACCTGTCTAAATGACCATAAATGATTTTCTATAGCATCACCTTACATATGTCAAGGCAAACTGTCTTTAGTACCTGCTTAATTCCTCTAGATTGTAAACGCGGCTCCCATATACAAAGCTCTCAACCCTCGCGATTCCCTCGGGAGTCTTCCTATTTCAAGCCTACTCTCCCGATTTCAGCAAAATCCTTCCGCTTATTTGATATTATGGTCATTATTCTGAATAATCAATAAATTGGCAAGTTTATATCATATTTTGTTTATTAACATACGCTTTTCGGCTCTGAAATGATGAAAAAAAGCCAGCATAAAAACATTGTAATAATTGTACCTTCATAAAATTGTAAGCAAAAACGTGCAAACGTGACTTTGTCAGTCTTTTATCCTTAATGTTATTAAGGTTATTTTAAAATGGCCAGGGTGCTTTCACAGAAATCTCCCTATATTTTGTCAAAAAAGGTTGAGAGCTCTGCATATAGAGGCTTCACTCCACAATTCAATCTGACAATCTGATTATTACAGTCACCTATTGAATAGAACAGTATATATTTCTTGGATCCATAAATTTATTTTGAACAAAATTGTGATTTTATTTGTTTTATGGTATGTTTGTCACTTCTAGCCATATAGTTGAAAAACTAAGCTTGAGACACCATACTTCTATTTAAAATTCAGATTTGTTATGTTAGATGTTCTGAACAAAATATACTACCCTTTATGTTCAAAATGGTTTCAAGGAATCAAAATCACAATTTTAGCAATGATCAAGGTATGGTCAGAGGGAATGCCTAAAGCTGGGAAATAGCAAGGTGACCCCATTTAAAAAAAAGAGAATTATCAATTTTCTTTTCTTTGATGTGCAGAAACATAATAGATTAAAAATAGACTAAAAAATTCAAGAGACATTCAATAATTAAACAATAGAAACGCTATCAGTATGATGTGTATAATTGTGATGGGATACGTATAATTTTCATTATGAATAAACCGTCTAAAGAACATTCTTAAGAGAAACTCAGAGTAAAGAACTACATTTGTAATCTCTGAGTAAATCTGGATTATAGGACCACCAGGATTATCGTTATTCCAGTTCACGTCAGATTTACAAAAAAAATAGAAAGAAATTTGCAGAAAAATTTTAAACGAGATCAATTGTATTTTGCGTTCCTGTAAATGAGTGTACCAAGTGGAAATACATTGTTTTGAGCGATTGATTTTAGGTTTAGTGAATATAGCAGCAACTAGCAGAATATTCAGCGATCTGGTGTTTGGATATTCGACCTAAAGACATTCAGACATTATTGAAATTTTCGCCTGCAATCTTTTACTTAGTTATTATCGTCGATTAATGGAACTGTTTGCTTGATTGATGGATTTACTGTATTTTGTATGTGTCTGTGTCATCTACGTTGATTATTTTTCAAATGATATAGGTCTACCATTGTATGTAATTGGTTGCATTGTCAATTTAAAGGTTGAATTAGAATGAGTTGAAAACAAAGAATAAAGTTTAGTTTTGATTATTGTTATTATTAATCTCTTAGTAATTGTGTTTTGATTAATATATTATGTTGTTGTGTGTATTTATATTGTAGTTGCGTGTTCAGTTACTTCAAGTATGTGACCAATTATTATAAATTAAAATGTAGGCCTACATATCAGGTAATTTAAATGGGAATTTCAATATTTAGAGTTTATAATTTAAGATATTTTGTAGCTAATACGGTCTCACGACACTATATATACATAGTAAGATACATTACCATCAATGATAGCTAAGCAATGATAACTGTGAAAGATGAATGGATACAAAATGATGATGATGACTGCATTAATAATTCTCTCGGGTGGGTGTGAGAATCCAGCCAGCAATCAAGTAACAACTACATACGATTTCTTTGCATAAACCGGGATTTTATAAATAATACCCAACTAAACCAATTTTTTAAAAAATAAAAAATAATTTTATGCTGAAATTTTGAACATTTGAGAATAATAGTTGGTGATAATCAGTACGGTGGGTCTAAACAGCTGAAGTGCGGAAAAACGCGGAAATCATTGTTTCAAACTGGCGGCTTTTTAGGGATTGCAGAAACTTCACTTGCGGCATCTTGCGGTGATTCTATTGTCACGCTCTTTGATAGCCTTTGTATACCTACCAATTCTTCTATTGATTAATACGCTATGAAGATTATTGCTTGCATGCTAGTTTACAAAAAATTATAGTCTTTAATATTTCAATTATCGTTGATTTAACATATTTGCCTTTTCAGCGTAGAATGATCAGAACCTGAACTTAGATCGAAATCACCGTTCATTAGATCGCGTCTAATAGATTTCAACCGCTGCCAAAATCAAAGAGTAATTTAGCAAAGAGAAAACAATGAAAGTTAAATTATTGCATAAATATGATAGTATGACGTTCTATAGCTTTAGTCTAAATTATGTACCTAATATTTAACTGCCGAATGATTTTATACAAATATGCCCTTTCAATTAGTATTTTTTACAAAGCCATTTTCTTTCAATATGGTATTTGAATAATGCTATCAAAATTATGACATCCTCTATTTTTTTAAATTATGTACTTAATATTTGACTGTCCTTTCCGATTGATATTTTTGTTTCAAGTAATCCTGTAATAGTGAAGTTGAGTGCTAACATGAGGATGTTCAGGTGGCACTACTATAACACTGCTAATTGAAGAGAAGTAAATGAAATCAAAGGGAGCCTCAATTCAAATTCAAGTTCATGGTTCGAGTAAGTTCCAAAGTTTATTTTTAAACTGATATGACCCCCATCGATTTTTCAGATATACATGTATAACAGACCAAGATGAGCGAAAAATAACAAGCTTGATAGTTGTTTAACAGTACTGCCACCTTAACAGCCACGTGTTAACATTCAATTTCACTATTATTGCTATGGATTACTATGGATTCGTTGAAACAAAATGTCAATTGGAAGGGACAGGACTATTTGTGTGAAATAAATTGGTAGCTGAATATTAAGTACATAATTGAAAAAAAATAGAGAATGTCACCAAACTTTAATTTTGGCTGCGGTTGATATCTATTAGACGCCATATGATGAACGAGGATCTAATCTAAGTATCTTCTGATCATTCTATGCTGAGAAGACAAATATGTTAAACCAACGATCACAATTGAAATTTTAAACACTATTAGGGATGCACGGGAATGCTATTCCGGCTGTGGCCGAAAAACCGAAAATGCTGGTATGATCGGCTGGAATTCGGTTTTGTTCCGGCATATTTTTTCTTTCGTTTGAAGTTCTTATACGACATTTGATCACCAAAAACGAGTTGAAATTGCTTACTTTGGAATATAGAATCATTTTTAAAACAAATTGACCATCAACACAAATGATTGCTCCTATTTGATTTCATGTTTAATCATAAAAGGCAATCAATTTATCTCTTCTCCACTCCAGTAGTAGGCCTACTACTTCGTACCCGACTTCGTAAAACAAATCGAAGGTTAAAAAGAACAATATTTGTCTCTATTTAGGAAAAAAATAATTGATACCAAGGAAACATAATTTTCATGCAACAAACATGTCCGTCCAATTTATTTTGACCACATTGTCTGATGATTTATCTGGAACCGAGGTTTTTTTGAAAATGAGGCAAAGCAATAAAATGGCTGCAATCAGCGGAAAACTTTGTAGGACTCCATTTCAAGACTTATCAAAGACAGTAAAGGCTATATGATGCATTGGAAACAGGATGGAATCAATTATTATTTTGATTTATGTTATCAAATATGATTATTTGTTACATTTTATGTGTTTATAAGAAATGGCCGAAATAACCGAAACGGCCGAAACTGAAGTCAAATTTCGGCCAAACCGAAATGCCGGAATTTTATGCCGAAACGAAATTTCGGTGCATCCCTAAACACTATATTGTATAAACTAGCATGCAAGCAGCAATTGCCATAGTGTATTAATCAGTAGAAGATTTAAAGGTATAGAAAGACTATCGCAGAGCGTGAAGATTCTGCAATCCCTCAAAAGCCGCCAGTTTAAGACAATAATTTCCGCGTCTTTCAGCTGTTAAGACCCACCGATATTCAGTATAATTATTGGACGTTTTCAGTTTACAGTGAAATTCAATCAAAATGCGTCAAACTAGAAAAAGCTGCGATTGTCTGTGATAATGAAGGGAGCATCGTTGATTATATGTTGTGACAAGTCCTGCACAATAAGCTATGAAAAGCAGTGATTTCATTGAAATGGATCAAGCTTCTAGTTTTTAGTTGCTAGTTGGTTTCCAACACCCCCCCTAATTGTTCACCATAACATGGCTAAGTTTACAAGAGAGAAAAAACCCGGGTTTCCAAAAGTCTCTCAAAAGTCCACCTTCGAAAAGTTTAGATTGGGTATCAGTTTACACAAGGATAGATTTATCTATTTTGTCTTAATAAAACGCTGTAACTCCATTATTTCTTGTCGGTTTTTCGTCGAAATTGGATTTTTATACTTCTTTGATTCTGCAGTTTCAGATCGATATGTTTTTTTTTATTTAAATCATTCAAATTAACTTTTGTTATTCAGATCTAATTGAATTCCATGTGAATTGACACAGCTTTTGTAAATAATGCATTTTGAATACATGTTATTCACGATTATATCTGGGAAATACAGATTCATTGAATAGTTTTACTAAACTATAGTATTTTATCCTAAAACGAAGCCAAGAGGTTGCCAATATTTTCATGCCGTATCGCCGTGAAATGGAAGTGGACTTTTGTAAAAACGGGTTTTCCATAAATCACTGTTTAGACAACAGAAAGAACCGGGTTTTGCAACGCATCAATGTGATACGAATTACGATCTAAACAGTTTCAATTGAAAACATTTGCAATCTGGTATTTTTTTCTGTCCATGATTAATTATTGGTATCTATTACAGGAATAAAACAATAATATACGGTACAGATGCTGTGACATAATAATCACAAACAATCAGACAACCATGCAACGCAGCAAAATGTTGTATTCACTACAACTAAATCCGTCGCTCACAACGCTGTAAGAAAGTAAGAAGCCTGCAATTAATAATCAAGCTAACTACCGTATTTTCCGGTGTATAAGTCGATTTTCTAGCCTCAAATTTTCAAGCTAAATACAAGGGGTCGACTTATACACCGAGTCTACAAATTAGTACCCAAAATCAAAGACAAAAACGACAACAATACAATTAAATCCTATATATAACGGACAACCTATATTGTTCATATTAATTGTCCGTATTGTTTTGAAAGTAATAAAACTATTTTTCAGACAAGCGATTTCAAAACAATTGTATGAATGAATGGTAAATGTAATTCAAAGCTGATGTGATCAAATTACGTTGAATTCTTTGTTTGCTCAAGTGTAAAAGGTCAACACATAAAGCGAGCAAGACTTGACAACTCGACAAACACGGAGAGAATATCTTGGACTACAATACTAAATCTTGAATTATATTTCCAATTAATTTACTTGGAAGCTGATCTGACCGATATATCAAGGCTAAATCATCCATGAATGTAGTACTAGTTTTGATATTGGTTTCACAAAATACATTTTACCGCTTGTTTGTTGATCTTGAGACAAAGGAAAAAGATCGAAAAGCCGTAAAGTTCCAAAATGATTATACAAACATTATTGAAAATAAACAAAATTAAAACGATTCAGAACATGATGACTATGATTTAAATTCGGCTTATACAGAGAACATACCTTAAAACCTAGAAAATGGAGCCCAAAAACAGGTGTCGACTTACACACCGGAAAATACGTAGCTTATAAAACGAAATTAATCTTCACAAATTACTTAAAGGAGCAAAAATGACCGGCAGGCGCTACGCACTTCGGATCACGTGCATGTTTATTGTTCATAACACAATGTACATTGTTGACATGAATTTATAACAGATTAGGCCTGCGTAGAACAATGGTTTCAAAGCGAGACGGTTGAATTACGCTAAGCATAAATTCAACTTGTGCTCGCAGCGGTCGCCGGTCAATCTTGCCCCTTTAACTAATCTATCAGACATCACAACAAGAGATAAATTAAAAGCAAACAATTTACCTGCCATCGACTCCCCAATCAAAATACATTTCGATCTGTTGCTATGGAATCCATTAAATTTATTTAACGCTTCAAAGTAACCAACAATTGAATCTAATCCTTTTACACATATTTCGTAGGGTGGTTTTTGCAAAGGATTAATATAAATATTTAATTCAGTTAACGATTTCAATTCTGTTATGCTTTCTGGTAAAAAAGTTAATGAATTTTTAGAACAAATTAATCTCTTTAACTCAATAAGATTTCCAATGTCATCTGGTAACGATAACAGCCCATTCGAAATAATATCTAATTCTTTTAATGCTTTCAATTTTGTTATTGAATTAGGTAATGTTTCGATGCTGTTTGATGATAGATAAAGTTTCTTCAATTTCATATCACTATTTGTAATTTCTGGAAACGACGTCAATTTATTGCGACCAATATATAATACATTTAACGCTTTCATATTTGATATTGAATTAGGTAATGTTTTGATGCTGTTGTTTGATAGATCAAGTATCTTCAATTTCATATCATTATTTGTAATTTCAGGAAACGACGTCAATTTGTTCCCGCTCAAATCTAAATGTATCAACTGAATCAAATTGTTTAATATATTATCTGGGAATTCTTTGATTGAGTTCTTACTTAGATCAAGACTTTGCAAGTTTGTTAGATTTATAATTTCATTTGGGAATGTTTTAAGTCCACAGCTGAAAAAACCTAAATGTACCAGTGATTCCAAATTAAAAATAACACTTTCAATATTCTCAATGACAAGTTCCGTATTTGATATATCCGACTCAATCGAATATATCGAATTACAAAGCCGAGCAGCAAAATTCTTGTTCCACTCTTCCGACAAGTATATATTTCTTTTAAATTGTATCGCTTTAACATTTCTTATAACATCATTAAAATTCCTTGAAATTTCATCCCCAACTTTGATGTTAGATAAGACAATTATAACAGGATAAATATAGTAACCATCTTCTTCGCCAAGAAATAACGTAACACATCCACTTTCATTATCAAAACTTCGCTTTCCTTTATCGAGAAGCAAGTTCCACAAATGAATAAATGCCGTATCACATTCAATTTCATTGTCAAATCTTCGGCTTCCTCTATGGGTAAGTAACTTCCGAATATGATTTAACATGGTATCAGTTATTTAGGCACAATTGAGAACAAATTACTTATAACAACGTAAGCTACGAGAGTCTACCTACATATCTCCAAATGAAAGATGGGGAAATAACCGCCTTGATTTTCATTTTCTCTAAGCATGGGCGTGAACACGTGATTGACAGAAGTTGGTAGAATCAAATCGAGGCAAAAGGCCAGACCGCTGACCGGAAAGAGCCAGATAATTCCAAATGGCAAGTATTGCGTAACTATGCTTGAATAATGCTTAAATAATTCATTTCAAAATTCTTGTTCAACTGTTGCAAGTCTATTACCGACAAGTATCTTTTTTCTTTTGAATTGTATCGCTTTTACTTTTCTTTTAACATCATTAATATTCCCTTAAAATTTCATTCCCAATTTTGATGTTAGATGACGTAACACATCCACTTTCATTGTCAAATCTTCGCTCTCCTTTATGGGTAAGTAACTTCCAAGCTTCGGGGGGGGGGGTAACTCCTGTTTTTCAGGAACAGGGGGGTGCCACTTTGGAAAAAGGTGAAGCACCCAAAAAGTTAAAAAAATTCTGTTGATGCTACCCAAAAAATTCCACAATTTGAAAAATACTACTCAAAAATTTCTAGCATATTGATTGATTTCAAGTAAATACACAAAATGATGCAAAATGTTTCCAAAAATTCTTGATAAAGTCAAAAATAGGATAACTCATACCCAATAGTTCCAAAATTTGAAATCTCATACCCAAAAGGTTTTTTTCAGCTGAAATATGAACCCAAAATAAGTGGCACGTCCCCGTATAGCCGTCAGACGGGAGTTACCCCTACGGGTTTCCAAGTATGATAAAGTGACTGTACTATCAGTAATTTAGGCAGAATTGCGAACAAATTACTTGAGCATAAAATAACGTAAGTTACGTTGAGATGAGTCTATCAAAATATATCAAAACCAAAGATGGAGAAATGAAAAGTATTGATTTGATTTCCATCCAGCAAAAAGATGCGTAGATAGCAGCATGCCTTGCGAGCAAACATCTCAGGCATAAGGGGCCATCCCTAGTATAGGGGTTGTGGGTGTAGTGCCACGTGATTAGTCACGTGTTTTATGTATATTGTTTGAGGGTTAACATAACACCCTATCCGTCCCCAAATCACATTACTGGTAAGGGTTATTATGAATCTTGAATCAATATGTAGAGTAAGATGATTCTGGGCTACTAAATCCCTTGAACCCAGTCTTTCCGATTATCATTCGAGCCCGCGAAATCAGACGAGATTGCTTCGAAAGGCCAGTAAGCAACTCAAGCTGCTTGCACTTGCACAGTTGCATTTTATTTATCGAAACGAAACTGTCTTAACAAGTTAACTCTCTGTTCTAATCAACTGTGAAGTTAAAGGCATATCAAGTTTTGTGATCAAGAGTTCTGAATTAAAGTAATATACTCTATTCATCCAGAGGTAAGTCCTTTTTCATTCGGGATTTTGAGCGTTCTATAAACACACCTGGGCAGCTGAGCTGTTTACATAATTTCATTGTCATGTCTTCATTGTTTATAAATTATCATTATAATATAGCCTACTGTCTGACTGACAGATATAGCCTGCCTTAAGTATCACTTCATACAAAGTCACAACTATTTGAAATTAGTCAGTATAACTGGTAGTGGGATATATTAGCTAAGACTACTAGCAACTAAACTTGCTGCCTTTAAATAGGCTACCAGCTTGGCAGCTTCCAGAGCTACAATGACTACCTCATTTTGAATTTTCCCTTCAGTTTCAAATGATTAAAATATGTAATATACAATACAAGCCTAGTACCCGTTGCTGGTAAAATACTGTCAGGTCACCCAAGATCTTGAATTGTGCACAGCCAAGTTAAAACAATTTAGTAAAGATATCTCGATAATAATGCCACATTGGCTTAAATCTATGTGCATTTAGCATGATATTGCAAAATGGGCAGCTAGAATTTCATCTAAGATCTTGCCTACATACAGCATTGATAGCATCTATAATGCAAAGACTATATTTACTCCATTGGCTTTTACTGTTCACAATTCAAATTTAACATTTTCATCCTCATTGTTTTCTTTTTCTCCTGTCTCATTCTTTTCATTTCACGTTTCAACTATTCCCCTGAACTGTAATACCATTTAAAATATAATCCCAGGAACACATTAGGCTGCCACATGTGTCTCATGTCATTACTCGGTATGATATTGCCTGCTAAATTTAAATTCACAAGTAGCTTAATGATACTCTCTATGATTTAGAATAATACATTACAAATATGTATACCTGAATTTTCAAAACTTGATATTGATCCTCCTGTTGATCTGTTGACGCTCATGTCTGTAAAGGTCTGGTTTTCTTGCCTACATTTTAATATTGGAACTTTATGCCAGGGAGTATACACCTATAGAGATGCTAACCTTACCTCAGAAATGCTGATTCATGACCAGGAACGGTAGCAATGCTCAAAAACAGAGGGATTTTCTAGACCCCAACCAATCAAACTCAAATCAATTTCAAAAGTTTAGTTTAAGAAGTTCTACCAATATCAATTGATTAAAAACAGAAACTGTAAAACTTTTCAAGCTAGAGATAACTTGATCTTCAAAGGACTGGTGGCCTACATGTTGCATATACTTATAGTTTACACAAAACCTAACATTAAATTATAGAGTGAAATAATAGAAGGATTGGTAAGTGTAATTATTATTATAGCCTCGGAACATTTGTTATATCTTTTTGATTCCCAATATTAACATAAACATGCATCAGAGAATTCAAAGGACCAGGTGATTTGTTTCTTTTGTATCAATATAGGTGATACTAAAAAATTTGCTCAAAAAAATGATTATAAAACAATCCTGCAAAGCAGAAACAGAACAGAGCATATTTAAATATACTACAAAGTAGACTACTATATATGATATATACAATATACTATGATATAATATGCTACGTAAGTACTGGATTTGTAAGGCAAACCAATTTTACAAATGATTTGAACAGAATTTGTGGTATGGTTTGCAGCTTCTTTGTCTGGATGAATTCAATGTATGTTCCATTGCTAGAATTCTACTGAACTATGACTCAATATTCTATGAATTTTTGCTGTAAAATTGATTTTGAAGTTGTTTGAAATAGATTGTTTCCATAGTATATAGGTAGGAATAAAACATACGCATGGACAATAGACATTAAAGAATTTTCTGTCCTCAAGGCGGAACCTATGCCAGCTTGATTACAAAATTAACAATTAAATTAGCTAGATTTGGATTCATTTAACTTCTTGAAAAATAATGCAATTAGCTGAACATACTCATTACTCAATCCTTAACTTTTGTTGATGATCAGTGTTGATCCATTATTTAAAGTTTGGACACTGAGCACATATTGGCTATTCAAGAATGTAGGCAACATGGTCAATGTCATTTTGTCACATATCGGTTAATACTGTAGTACAAACAAATCTAATTACAAATTCATTCGCTTTTTGAACTAAATTTAACATGTGAAGTATCACACATTATCAATAAATAACCTATTAATGCCAGCTTGCCAAGCATTGTCTATAAAAAAAGTGAATATTTGAGCAACCAATCAGAATGCATATCATAGAATAGTATATTAGTTGTTCTAGTAATGATTATTATACTACACTCTTTATAACTCAATAAAAAATACCGACATAATTAACGTCAGTTGAATTTTTTCCAGAGAATTCTTTTTCATCAATTGTATTTACGTACCATAATGGCAAGTTTGCTATTATCGAAACAAAAGAACACGTCACAAACCTGTAAGTTCAACTTCAAAATATTTAATTCAAATAAAGATGCAAAATGTATTATAAGTGTAGGCATGTTTCTATCAATCAATTATATCTTACAGAGTCTGATAATTTTATAAAACTTCAAATAATTGCTTGTTACCTGTTTACCAGGATAGCCTGTCCTCAACTACAAATCATGCATACATTGTATGCATGCATACATTGTTTTGTTATGCCGTATTTTTGAAATATTAAGGTCAGATCAAATTACTTTAATTAAGCATGAGAGAGTTCTTCCAATCAGCAAATTTCCTCTTTTCGGCTAGTTCCAAAACAAGGAAAACACTGATCTACCTATTGTTTAAGGAAGTTTTTAAGGGTTTTTCTCCCTTTTGACTGATCTACTCTCATGCATGTTAAATACATATGATGCTTTAATTTCCTAGGTATGCCTATATGATCTATCTTAACATATAAAAGAGAGCTTCTAAAAATGTTTGTTCATCCATCAAATCGTCAGTTCAACCCATTTTTCTAATAGTATCATTAGAACCGCTGATTTTTAAATCAGGATATAGCAGAAATCTAGTTTCTAAGTTCCATTTTGTTGCGAAACAAAGTGAACCTTTTCCATAGTTTTCTTTTGCGATTCCTAGGCTCCTAGGCTCAAACTAGCAAAACAAGGGTTTTCCCCAATTCGATTACCATAGCCATCATTGACGCTGAGAGCGGTATGAATGCAGCAGCAAATTCTTTTAGACATGTATTTAATAAAATCTGTTAAACCCACCCTATAGAATTCACAGTGAAACTGTAGATAATTTTCTGCAGATCTCCCAAATCGCACGTTACCCATTGATAGTAATCAATAGGTAGATGTTAGGCCTTCAAAGATGACAATTACTTATATTATATGATTGTCGTTACAGCCAAGACTAAATATTCACAGCATCAAAAAGATCTATTAAATGATGCTTATGACAATGGACTACAATCTGTTGCTGCTGAATGTAAATTACAGATTGAAAAGTTGGCAGCTGATTGTGAACTGTCTGTGAATCAAACAAAGGTTGGTTTCAGCTGTAGAAGTTCCAGCAAGATGAAACTGGAATTAGTGTAAATGTGTAGGTAGGCCTACATCATAGCCATCATAACTGTAAACCTTATCTTTGCAATTTTCTTTCTCTTTATGATATCCTAGACATGGATCATAAACAGACGAAGAACAGCTAGAGGCCCCTGTGTACGCAAAGTTTCTAATAAAATTGGGAAAAGGCTTTCATCGTACAATATACACTGCTCAAAGGTGTTCAAGAGAGGTAAGTTACTAAATATATCTTAACAGACTTTAACTAAGGAAGTATCAATGTGATTACTTAGTATAACTTTAATAAGCTCTCTAGTTTTCTCGTTTAAATTCTTTTTTGTAAATATGATTTCTTTTGCAATTTTTTTGTAATCTTAAAACTCACTCGTTCTTCTTCTTCTTTAGATCATATAGGAATATCATCCAAAACAATGCATTGCTTTGTCGAATTCCTATGGATGGCAATAATCAATTCTAGCAACGTCGGATATAATTAAATAATTATAATATAAAAGTACTTATCTTATGTAGTTTTGCTGTTTTAATAGTGCTCTATGCTATAAATGTAGAGCTATTTAATAATAAATAAACGCAAAATTCAGACATTCATATTAGCATTATTAATCAAACATGAATGTCTGATTTTGCGTTTATTCATGATTCGTTAAATAATTATATATTTTCAATGTACCATAATTATATTTCATTTCAGGGGAATTACAGGGTAAAACGTTTAAAGAAAAGATCAAAATTGCCTCTGTAGAGTTTGCGGCCATGTCTAGTGAAACTAAGAAAGATCTTTGTAGCTCAGCTTTCTCATTGGCCAATCCAACGACGGAACAAATGCAAATGTTACCTAATAAAGAGAAAAAAAATCTTGCAGGACGATTTGTCAATGATATAAGAACTAAGGTAGGTTATTACGTAACTCTTTATTGCTCTATTAATTTAGAGTCAATCTTAATTACAGTTTTATTGTATTAATTTTTAGTTGGTAAAATTGGGAGAGCTTGGGTTCCCTGTATTTTGTGCTGTGCTGGACTGCGAAGGTAATCCGTTCAGTGAAATTGCAAATGCCCGAGCAGATCCTTTCTTAAAGAACAACAATGTTCACTTGGACTTTTTGAAGTCCCTTTGGTTGGAAGGTAGGAGTCTTCACATCTGTCTGTATTATAGCAGTTTAATATTTCTGATCAAACATGCATAAACAAGCATGCATATATGACTCTTACTCTGTATTTTTGTCTATTGATGAATTTTACCGTGTAAGTTAATCTATGCATATTTTCAATAAACATTTTCATCCGTTGGATGAGGATAAGAGAGATTTGCTTTAACTTGTTATTATGATACCAGTATATTCAAAAATATGGATATGCTACAAGTATACTTGAATATTGTATGAAATTTATAAATTCATTTGAGCTACAATTTGTAGTATCTTTGTCGCGAAACCATCGTGCATGCTACAACATTTTACTTCAACTGTAACAATAATACGTAGACCTATACAGTTTACGCTGCTATATTGCTAATTACATAATTACACATAATATCGCTTAATATAACTTTGCTAAACTGTGTAGTAGTAGTATGCCTGTAAATCTGTAATGGTAATATTTTCTTTACTCGATATGTTTTTTATACATGACTGTGTGTACGGGCAGTTGATCATACCTTAACTGCACGTACAACGCGTATATTGAATATTGAAGTGACCCCTGTAGGCCATATATACATCGTATTGTTTCATTTTTGTATGAATGCTTTTATAGGTTACAAATTGATAATAATAAATTAAAACAATTCATTTTAACGGGTGTAAACTCAGATACACATATATAATGTGAAAGTGCTCAATGTTGGGTAAAACAGAGCATTATATAATGAGAGACAAAGATGTGGCAAAGCCTTTTTCCGTTACTCAGAGTTTCACGCGTTTAATTGCGATCTTCGGACGGTAATAGATTACATATTGAGAACTCATTATTCATTTACTTTATTTAAACGCCTGGTTACTTCTTCATTTTTATTACAGATAACCGTGATTGGACCAAAAAAGACATCAAAACTTTATTCAATAGTCTGTGGGGTATGTTCACAATGGTTTGTAATCACGGTGTGCCGAATGCATAGGTCTAGGTTTATAGTGATTACGATCCTGGACGATGAGCTTCATGTTAACCTGATTTGCGTGTTCAAGTTATAATTTTGAAGATTTTTTAATATTTGTTACACTTGTTTTACGTTTCCTCAGGTGGTCAGGGTATAATAAAGCAGAATTTGGAATCTGGTGATCAGAACTTTTACCAACAGGGTATTGTGTTCAATCTTTAGCATTTAAGCACTATAGATTGGCGTTAGGAAGGGCAGCCGACTTTGAGATACACATACGCTTCGAAAATGATATTCAAAACGGCGAAAAAATGCTTCAGACTTACACTCTGCTTACTCTGTTTGTTTATAAATGAAAAGTATAAAAATTCCCCAAGGTCATCAGAAGTTAGTATGGTATCATTCTATGAAATCCTATGTACTGTATACATGCACTATGAATTTTGAAAATCTGAAAACCTACTGAATATGCTACTGAATTGGGCTCTTTTCAAACTTTAAGTATTTCAAATTTTAAGGTAGTTGTCAAGTAATAGAATGAGAAAAATTTAGATTTAAGTTTCTGATAAATTTCAGTATGGTTTCAGTATATCCAAGATTCATAATGCTACGGGGAACAATATATTATTCCAATTGATTTCCATTGTTTGCCAGTTGATTTGATTCCCCTATATACTATTTATTTCCTTGCAGTCAAAGGCAATGGTCTGGGCTCTGCTCCTTGCTATACTAAGAAAGATGCATTCTGTTTGCATGGACTGCCAGCAGATGTTCCTTTCAAAAGGCCAGCTGATTATGGAGTTCATCAGCGAAACAAAATCCGGGATAGTGCCAGCAAACTCTGGTTTGAAATGCTGCGTCCTCAAGAACAGGTTGTGGGTGAGTTGTTTATCGTTAATCGTTGAAATATACTATAAAGATTTACTGTTAATCTTCTGATAACATTCATCATTTTTCTCGGTAGACCCTCAAGAAAACCAGCAACAAGGGGAAACGACAAGCGAAGTGGACGAAACCTGATGTTGCAATAGGCCATTATAATAATGATAATAATAATGGGAACTATCCCGGATTTGTTACGCTGCATGCATGATGAATGCCATAATCAGCCGGTCTTTAGAAAGATACATCTGCTCGCAGTCTTTGATTTTTATATAATATAGAGTTGAATTTTAATTTCCTTGACTTCATTGATGTCTTCGTTGAATCTTTGTAACGCCCGATATCTGAAGACCGTTGATCTGTTAATTTCTAATGTATAGTCTGTATAGGATTCCACACTTTGGGGCTTCAGCATTCAGCTACGTTGTTGCTACCTCGAATTGCTAAGAGCACCTTCTAATATAGTGCATAAAGTTCATTCTATACTATCCTGCTGACAAGAAAGAGTTTATTCATATGCTGGTAAAACACAGATCTACATGTGAGAAGAGTTTGAATTTTGTATACTATACAAACGGTATCAACTTATGTTTCAAGAGATTCACTACATACCCTTGGATATAGGATGCAATAGTGCAACATGTGGTCAAGGCTAGAGACATGATATAATATATGTATAATAAAATATGTACCAGCTTAGTTGCCCTGTTTCGGACATTTTTGGTTGAGTCTTAGAGATGCACCTGCACAAACATATCATAACTATAGCATGTGTGCAAAATGAAAATCATTTTCATATAGCATCAGCCATCGAGGGAAATCATTAAAATAATTTATGAGGATAAATTAGAAATTTATTATCTTAAGAAGTATCGGTTACATGGGCTACCATTATTTCAGTATTGTTGAGTTAGAAAAAATATTGAAATGTAAGGACATCTTTTATGTATATACAGTATCATGTATGTATATTTATTTCTCAATGAAAATATTGACTGGCAAATACAGGAGATGTTGTAAGCTCCCGCTTACGTCATTTACAGCATTTGAAAAAAACTTTGTATCTACATATCTGAGATATGGTAGGCTAATAATCATGCATTTGTGGTACAATAAGGTTTTAAATCTATATTGTTAACGTGCCGTTTAAAAGAAGACGCACTTTTTGAAGTTACACATGCATGTCATCTGGTAGATTATTCCATCATGTAGGGTATAACCCGTGGAAAAATTGATATTTTACTATATGTTAATGGTTTTAATTTTAAAGTGTTACCACGCATATTTTAATTACTACTACTGTATGTACGTACTACTACTAATTTAAGTACTAAATGTTGAACATTATCAACATCTTACACCATCTATTAAACTTGGCTTCAAACAAGTCAATCCTCAAATATACAACTAATTGAACGAAGCCGGGAACAACGTTTCATTTAATATTTATTAATTTGAACGAAAGATATCGAAATTCTATTAAATAATTGCTCAGGTCAGTTAGCGAGTTTTATGACCAGTCATTCTATAGTGGCCTATTTCATTCAAGGGGCTGCACCATTCATAATTATGGAAACAACAAAAACGTACATCCATGGGTACTGTTCTATATTTGTTGTACAATTTTTTCCTATATTTTTTTTTCTCGATAGAAAAGACCGAGTATACTACTTTTAGTACATTTGGAAGTCCTATCAAGGGAACATTGTAAGTGGCGTGGGCACGTGTCAGGGTGTATCGCGGTGAGGAGGTATCCTTTCTAAATATCCGATACTATACCAATATTTCTGGGGTAATCATTTAGTTTACTTAGAAAAAAAATCCCGTCAACTAATTTCCCTTGAGTTTGCTAACAATTGGGGCTCAGTGTTCATATTGTAAAATATTATATGCTGTATTGTATGCTATTTTGATGACATAGTAGGCTGCCGATCTATGGCTGTCTATGTGATTTAGCCTTTATGATATGCTTCCAGTATGGATTTCGGGTATCTATAATATGCACAATCAAGGTATTCAGCCAATCAATAAGATTTTACCCCCTTACATGATATATTTCCCTTGCTATGAGCAATATGTATTACTATATTATGTAGCATTCTTAAAGGCTAATATCACCTGCTTTTTACTCTGGAATATACTTGACTATGAAGTATGGACGGTATATGCTTGTATATAATGGTTTAGTCTCCCCTATGGTTATCCTAATGGCAGGTTTGTTCGTGTTGGTTGACCTAAAGAATATTTATCTTAGTTGACCAATACAGTCAGTAAAAATAGTTCACGTCTTACTTTGCATAGAATGACGCACTGCGACGTGTATCGGTACTGTATAGATAATCGAATGCATGATGTGATGGTGTGTGAAGGGGCCTTTATATTTCAAGGCTTATCGATTTCATCAAGAATTCGAATCGTTCTTATGGAATTAATTATATTGCATTGTATACTATAATTACTATGAAAGATAAATATCTCTCTTCTAAACAGCCAGACTATTATCTGGAGTATATGCTCTTGTGTCGTTGTCAAAATGTTACTATCTATTAATGTGGCGAATGGGACAGAATGCAGAATCAAAGCAATACACAAGTTTAACACAACAAATCAATTAATTTTAACAAGTGTAATTTTAAAAAATAAATATATACAGAATAAAACATTTCTATTAATCATGAAATTTATCAATTATCAATTATCGCTAATATCATCATCATTATCAGTATTGTCATCATCAAAATCATGATCACCAATTTCTTGCTCGTCCTCAACATCATCCTCATCACCATCCTCGCAGCTATCACAAAATATTGTTGTACTCAGACTCGGGGGGGCAGTATCAACATATAATTTTGTTTTAGAATTTCGATTCAGGGCATTTTGAGACTTAGATTCAGGGCTATTCACAATGCTTTTGGCATGGGAAAGCATTGACAACTCTCTTTCCTTCATTTTTTTGAGGGACCCTAATAGGGATCTCTCCCATCCCTCCCTGCTGTAAGAAAGAGATTTAGAGATGTTGGAGATTTCTACGTCGTAAAACCGCAGAGCTGCCTTAAATTCATCATCCAACATCTTAACCTCTTCCTTACAGCGTTCCTCCATATGGAAAGCGTCCAAAAGTTCCCGCTTGACTGATTTTGGGAACCCTTCATCCCCTAGTACATAATCCTTTCTATACATCACATTGGAATGATCTAGGATACATTCCAATGTGATAGGACAATCCTTAACAGTTACACAACATGAAAGAGCTAGCTCATTATGGTATTCTTTTAGTCGTCTTTTCAGTTTGTTGGTAACATTGGTAATGCTGGAACTCAGTCGTTTTCGGATTGCTTGGCCACCTTCAAATTATAGAAAATAAAAGAACGATGGAACTTTCACAGTCGTTGAATTAAATAGAAATTGCTATGACGTGAAATAGACAAACCTGATCCTAGCTCATTTTTCATTTTCAGTAACGTGAATCGATCATATGCCAACGGTCTGCATGCTTCAATGAAACAATCCCTTTTGCGCTGAGCAATAGCTTTCACAGCAATGGCATAGTCTGGTGATGTTGTCTTCCAGCGAGATAGCACACAATTATCATGTTCAAGGGATCTAACAGATTCAAGAAGACTGAAAAGAAAAGTATATATGAAAAAATAGATGTATTTGTATTACTGCAATTACATAGGCCTACAGTAAAGTTAGGAAGTGAGAGATAAGTTTTCACAATACATTAAAGACACAGATTTTACAAAGAGGACTTACATTGGCTATACTGTTTTCATTAACGTATCATTTTCAAAAGCGCCATTTGCTCGATTCACATGGAATTTAGAATAAAATTGGATGCAGCTTTGATTTTGTTTTCTGTTTCAACCCCTCCCTTCCCAATTTTCCATGCAATGAAAGGGTAAACATTAAATGTTCATGAATTTTCTGAGGAAATGTTTCCCAATTTTGAGGTGTCAATTCTCACATGCTGTGAATTTGTATTACCCACCTTAATCTCTGAAACCCACACCCCCTTCGAAAGTGCAAAAGCCCCATTAGAAAGGCACATTATATGTTAAATAAGCTGATTAGATGGGATTAGGGTGATACCGTCGCAATTACTATGTTCAATAAAAATCAATTTGGAAATGAATAGGTTTACCTATCCACATTAGCAGGAGTGCTTTCTGAATTTTGATCAGTATCAGAATTAGCAGCATGCGAGAAAGGCACAGAATGTAATTCAACTCCAACAGTTGTAGAAATGACAGACCTAGAGAGTAAATGAAAATAGTTTTCGAAGCATAAAATGGAAAACACAAAAATTGCATGGCTGATAAACATTTGCACACTAGGTGTGCCACATACGTATTATATTCAGAACTGATGTTTTCTAAATTCTTATCAGTTTCAGTAGAGGACGTAGATGTGGAAGGCAAAGTGGAAGTGGAAGGTAATTCACTTCCAACAGTGGAAGAAATGACATGCCTAAAACGAGATATGTTACTCACAGGTTATTGATACATCATACGTCATCACTGAATAATACATTTGAGTCGGAATCTAATGTAAAAACTGTGCTAGTAAGCGATTTCATACAGTTTGGTTACATCAAAATATGTTTAAATGTAATAGATTTATAACTTTCAATGTTATCAGTCTGAGGCAATTAACATAGCTAAATACATTTATATGTTACTAACCTTGATGAATTTAGCTCGTGCAGTTTCATGACATACACTTCATTCCATGGAATTTGGGAAGGATTACTTTTGCCTGTAGTAAAAGTCAAACCTCAAGTTCTAATTATAACAAAAAAATCATGAAAGTTTTTCAAATTGAAAGATTGGGTGCATACCTTGCGGCTTTTGAGAAAGAATAAATTTTTCTTCCACAGCCCAGATCTTTAACAAATCACGATTCACTTCTGCAACTGTGATTGAAAGAGAAACAATATGCTGCAAATATTGGTACTGTTTATTAGAGCTGTTCTGTTTATAAATGTACGTACAGTCCTTCAACAACGCATCAAGATGTGCAGTTGTTGTTGCAAGGCATGCAGTTGTCTTTCTACTACGGAGCAGAAGAGAAACACCTAAATTGAACAGAAAACATAATCATTTAATCATTTAAAGTAGGCTAAAGATAGGCTATAGGAGAAGACAAAAGTAAGACACCAGTCACTAACCTAAGCTCCATCGCTTCCGTTCAGCATAATGCAGAAGAGCATTATCAAGGAGACTTGTCCGATTTTGAGGAGTCATCTCTTTTGATATTCTAGCAAATTCACCAAGGTAAGACCACAATCTTTCAGTACCTTCACCATCTGTGAGCCCAAAGCCTGCCAAACGCCTGGGGCTATATTTGAGCTGAAAGATTTCAAATAAACATATCAACTAGATTGTTAATAACATTTACAACATACTGTTATGGATACTAAATTATTGAATAATGGCAGAAACAAACTTGACAGGACATCACATGACCATAAACATGAAACGCTGGCAAGGCTAAAGTCACGTTACTTTTCATCTGTGTTCCAGCAATGGATCTCTGTTAATGCAGAATAAATGTTTAACAAATTGTAATATGAGGAGATATAAGGATTTGAGAAATAACTTTCCAATCAAATGTAGAAAAAATTTAAATTAGGTCTTGCCTGCAGATGCTTATCAAGGAGACAAGCAATGTC
The DNA here is from genome assembly GCA_916610825.1 of Haliclystus octoradiatus. NCBI lineage: Eukaryota > Metazoa > Cnidaria > Staurozoa > Stauromedusae > Haliclystidae > Haliclystus > Haliclystus octoradiatus. The sequence goes on from OU744452.1 coordinate 116,111, forward strand.
ATAGATAAATAATGGTTTAACATCACTATCTTTAACATCTTCAATGAGCTTTTTTAGTGCATAAACAGCATATGCAATTCTGAAAGTGAAAATTAGGAAATTCTAATGAATGATCAAAATTTGAAAAAGAAACTATAGAATTGGAAACAAAGATGCTCAGGCAAAAGCATCATCTGTTTTTCCTATTCTAAATTATGCTTTGTTTTACCTAACATTGACTACTTTCATATACATGCGTGTGTCTGAGTTTACACTCAGTATAATTGATTTGGAATTCATCATATAAATTTGTGAGGTGTTTATCTTACTTTTCTCCACCAAAGCAACTGTAAAACTGTCCAGGGTAGTCATGTCGACAAACAGTCCCTAGGACACCTTTCTCTGCCAATTTGCTGTTTCTGCCTTTAGATCTGAGGTTATCTTCTACTTCACCGGCATGGAATCGATTGCAATCCTAGCAATAATAGTATAATTCATCAAGTAATATACGTTTCATAACAACGCAGTGATTACATCTTAATAATATGTTTTTGCTTTGTATTTACTTTGACATCTTTCATAGCAGGCTTGCTCAAATTTTTGTTGTAGTCATCTACGAATGCGTCAATAGTATTCTGGGGTTCAAAGAAGCGATTTGATGCCAGCAGTTCCTCAAAATCATTGTGTTGGCCACGCCTCTTTCGAACAAGGGCAAAACAGCCATCAAAAGACATAACTTTAGTACCAGATACCTTGACAAAAATAAATAAACATCTACAATTATATCAATTGCAATTCATAGTAGGCAATTTACATCTCAAATATAAATAATTGAATAGCACAATCATGATCATTGATGAGAACTGCAAGGATAAGCATTGATCCAGTTAACACACACTAATCCCTTGCAAATTGCTGCCAGTCATAGATGACTATTTCGATATTAAGCAAGCAATTATGAAACATTTACGTTATTTATATCTAATAGTATTATAAGGTTACAAGAGATACATTATATTTCGCAGTTACAATACTTAAAATTCCATGTAGTTGCAATCATCATGAAACTTAAAGTAGCAGCAAACAACAAAATTGTTAAATCTACAAATACGTTGATTAGTTGGTCATTGCAATGTATTTTAGCTTTATGCTCAATTGGCTTAATTGCAACATTTGACATTCCTAGGCGTTTCTTCAAGGGTAATATACTACCTGCATGTAATAGATTGCATCCGAAGTATGTTTACAATTTAATACAGTAGGCCTAACACTTTAGTAGATCTAAAAATTTAGGTGGACCACACTATACTATATATACTATACTATACTATACCACAGGACATGCTGGACAAGTTGTTCCATCATCTAAATCTAGTTTCAAAACATTTCCATAATGCATACTTTGACGCCAATTTCTACAAATTGAAAATATCAAATCCAAGCTTGGTATGAGAGGATATATTATTAAGTACAATATGTTACATATTTTAATTTTTCTATTCAAAAGATCATGACAGTTAGAATTGAAAGTTAAAGAAAGGCTGGAAGCTGGTAAGGAGTTATTGCTAAAATATTTACTTATTCTTGAAATTGTATTAATTAATTATAAATTGTACAAACCGGTACTCTGTAAAACAGTTAACAAGCACTTTGTAGATATCTGATCTCTAAAAGAAACATACAATAATCCCCTTGTTAATGTTTAATTGCTAGAAATTTATATCTGGGAATAAATTGAAACAAATGAAGTGTTTAGAAATGTAAAATTCCAATACTTAGCCTACATAGTTATAAGACCATTTTCTAGTGCGATATAAAGCAGCATCCCAGAACTTTTTTATAGATGCATGGCACTCAAATTGAATGGAATACAAATACTCCATGAAATCCATATGAAAACAGGTAATAGGTTTAACTGGGCTACCTGGCCAAAAGCCTACAAAGAAGTACAATAGTATCAATCGTTAAGAAATGAGTTTTCATTCACAATTTTAAATAAAGTTGTTTAACATTAATTTGATTCAACATTGATTTGTTCAACTCAATCTTAACAATCAGTAGGCCTATGTCAATATAGCCTAAGCGTGAATAGTGGTGTATGTATTTGTGTACCTGCTTTCACCAACTGCACAGCTTCAGAATGACAAGAGCAAAATGTCATCACAAACTGATGTTGAGCGCCTATGTAGGCAGAAAGAAAATCATATAACCTCTAGAAATTGAGTACAGTAGGCCTACATCAACACTTACACATTATTGATATATATTGAGACAAACAACAAGGATATAGCTCACCCAGGCTGTCTACTAACACCATATTTCGTTTTTGGAAATTACACAAGCTTGAATGTTGCATCTTATTAGTGACATCGACATATCCTGATACAGTCACACTTGAATATACCCCATCCTAGCGAAACAAATTATTTTCTCAATATTGTAAAGGTTATGCTTCACAGCAAATGAAACAGTTTTACTGTTCACCAATTTGCTATCAACAAACAATTTTACATTTTCAGAAAGTAACAGCCATCATAAATATCACAGAATTTCGCTGTTTATTACCTTGAAAATCTCTATTTTGTGATGGAATAAATCCCCTTCATGGGATTTTATCATGCAGTCACTACAGTAGTGCCTCAAAGAGGAGCATGTACAGCAGCGGACATGTGCACCGGTGATATCTGTATCACATTTAAAGCATTTGAAGTCATCATCTGACATTGTTAAGGCTGCTTTAACTAAATTTTCTGAAATTTTGGCCCATTCAAGAGCTTTGCTGGATCTTTTATCTCTGTAGGACTTTGAAAATTTGGTCTTTTTCCTAGTAGTGTCTTCTCTGTCACTTCCAGAATCATCGCCTGGAAAAACAGTTGTGATATGCAAACAGCTAATTTTACAGAATACTTTCCAATCAAAATAAAAGTTATTGAAAGAAAAAAAGATTTATACTCAGGCCACCACCACTGTCCCAAAACTCTGTTGTAGGGCTTCTTTGACTGGAGCTGTTGGTCTGTGATTCATGGTTTTCAGATCCTTGGACATCCACTGATGAACTTGCTCCAGGAACGCTTTTTCCATAGTCTATGTTTTTTTTGAAGTCAATTTTCCTTAGAAGATAGAAGGCAGTTAGTTATGAAGTCCAAGAAGAGAGAAAGGTTGACAAACGGGCACAACTTTAAACAGTTATGTCATGCCAAACTATACGCCACTAGGTACCATTTTCAAAAATAAGTCTATCAAGACCATGCCTGAGTTGTACAATTGTTGAAATAATATATTGATAGCCTATATCTTATTAAGCATACAGTGTAACCCGCTTATGTGAAATTCGGATAGTGAAATTCCCGCTTATCTGCAACCTGGCTTTGAAATCCGTTAAACAATTTTCTGGTCAAGTCCTTGGTAAACAATTTCGGATAAATGCAATAAAAACCGTTGACATTTTTGACTTGCACTTAAGCGGGTTACACTGTATTATATTAGCCAGTCATTTGAACTACTAGACCTACTGTAAAACTTGTCAGGTGAATACTGAATAAATAATGATGATTATGATGTTTGTCCATTTTCAAAAATTCCAAATATATCAATCGTACAATTTTGTGTGATTTATGTTTAATTTAATTTTCACCTCTACAAAGTTGTTGAGTATGATCCTGTCCTAATTTCAAATTTGTTATCACAGTTACACAATGTTTGATGTTTTACAAGGCTATAATGTATTGATCACACGCGTGACAGGCCTCTAGTGTCTTATGTCTGTGTATGATTTATTGTAATTACTAATTGCAGTCTGAAATTAAAGCCCATCATTCAGCTCAGCTTAGGGCCTACCTTATTTTGCCTTTACCAGTTTCTGCTTTTATAGATTTGATTTTAAAACCCCAGCCTCCTCTTCTTTTTATTCCTTTCTTGCCCATTATTCTTTTTTGCAAAATGGAGAAAATCCTTGTTAGTAAATAATATGTTAGTTACATTAAATGTAATACATTTTGAATAGTATTATTCTACATTCCCAAAGTGAACGATTATTCCTCCAAGTCTAAGGCTGGTAAATTATGCAAAAATTCGCGGTGGCAGCTTGGCCTTTCGAAGCAATCTCGTCTGATTTCGCGGGCTCGAATGATAATCGGAAAGACTGGGTTCAAGGGATTTAGTAGCCCAGAATCATCTTACTCTACATATTGATTCAAGATTCATAATAACCCTTACCAGTAATGTGATTTAGAGACGGATAGGGTGTAACATAAAGTTACCTCAGTCTAGGTGTGGCTGAACTATTGATAAGTGTGTTCTCTGAGTTATGTAAATCATATAGTTGAGGACACCACATTTGGCGACGAAAATGGGATCTATTCTTCTTTTATCATCAATGTTAAAAGACCAAGCGGTTATTTTCTGTAAAGAATGGGGTTTCTCTCACGAGGGAACCAAAGACGAGCTTATCGGACGACTCCGACAAGGGCTAATTGCTGTTGGTATAGAACCTACACTTTATGATTTCCAATCAAGGTCACAATTGGTACCTCAAAGTGCTATTATTCAACCATCGAATAATTTTTCGCGTTCACTGGATATACCAGCTCCGCAGCAGTTCGAGTTATCACCTTCTGCAAATGTTGCTAGTCGTTGGGAGAAATGGCTACGATGTTTCGAAGTCTATCTTAGTTGCATAGGGGATGAAATCAATCCAAATCGCAAGGCTTCATTAATGTTACATGTCTCTGGTCCACAAATTCTACATTTGGTGGATACATTTGATTTAGAGAGAGATGGAGATTACTACAAACAGTTGGTAAAGACCATCACCGATTATTTTCGCCCACGGAAGAATAAACATTATGAAAGGTTTTTATTCGGGCAATCAATTCCAAAAGAGCACGAGTCTACTGATGTATATGTGACAAGGTTACGGGAATTGGGTAGTCATTGTGAGTTTACATGTAGTAAAGATGATTGTAAACAAAATTTACTGGAAGAAATGATTACTGATCAAGTGGTACAGAATGGCTATTCGACAGACTTACGGAAAAAGTATTTACGTGAGGAAAACTTAACTTTAAATAAAATATTGGAGATTTCCAGAAGTTACGAGGCAGCAAATCATCAAACCGAAAGTATGACAAAGTTTCAGCTACCTGATAGTAGCTCTAGTTTAGTACAAGCTATCAGCGGTAATAAAGAATTTAAAAGTTCAAAAGGAACAAGAATGAAAAGCTTTGTTATTTTTGTGAAAGTTACCATGTTTTTGGAAAATCTAATTGCCCTGCAGGCAATGCGGTGTGCCATACTTGTGAAAAGGTGGGGCACTATGCTAGATCACGGAAATGCCAAAAGAAGCAAAAGACTGTAAATACTAATCGGCAAGACGTTAGAACAGTCGAAGTACATAATGATAACGAGAACGATTCAGATTGTCATATTATCATATCAAAGTTGAGTAATAAAGATGGCAATAGTGGCGCTATATTTTCAACTCTTATTGTTGCTGGAAAGGAAATAAAGTTTTTACTTGATGGTGGCGCCACTTGCAATGTACTGTGCAGCTGTGATGTCCCCGTTGGCCTTTCATTAGAACCTGCCAGGAAGCTGCGATTGTATGACGGATCGGAATTACACGTAAATGGCAAGATTATGTTACCGGTTACAAACCCAAAGAATGGTAGAAATTATGACGTTGTATTTCATGTTATTGAGGATAAACATTCACCAGTGTTAGGTATCAACACGTTACAAGTGATGGAATTAATGTCCATAAGAACAGAAAATATCAACTCAGTTAGTACAGGTAAAGATTTTAAATTAGATCAAATACTGGTAAAATACGAAGATATTTTTGGCAATGACTTGGGGCGCATCAAAGGCGTAAGTGTGCAAATTAATCTCAAAGACGATCCAACACCATCATTCGCTCGAGCAAGAACGGTTCCATTTGCGTTAAGATCTGCTGTGGAAACGTCGTTAAATAAAGCTGTTGCTGATGGGTCTATTGAAAAAGTCGACTCAAGTGATTGGGCATCTCCAACAGTTAATGTTTCAAAGAAGGATGGGACAATTCGCATATGTTCGGATTTCAAGCGCTCTGTGAATCCACAAATAAAAGTGGATACATATCCGTTTCCTTCGATTGATTATTTGTTTTCAAAGTTGAATGGTGCAAAAGTGTTTACAAAGTTAGATTTATCAAGGTGTTATGAACAATTGGAAGTGATAGAATCATGTCGTGATATTTTAACTATCAAACACATAAAGGACTTTATCGTCATAAAAGATTGCCATACGGGATCGCTTGTGCTCCGGCAATTTGTCAACGTGCCATAGAAAAATTATTAGCAAATATTTGTGGGCGTGTGTTGATTTATATGGACGATGTTTTACTTGCTGGTGAAAATGAACAAGAATTACTTCTTCTTATGCAAAATGTATTTGACATATTTCAAGACCACAATGTACGTCTGAATCGATCAAAATGTGAATTTATGTGTACTAAAGTTGATTACCTCGGTTATGTTGTTAGTGGGGATGGAATACATACAGACCCTGCTAAAGTAGAATCAATTAGTCAAGCGAAAGTACCACAAACAACTGGTGAGTTACGATCTTTTCTCGGTATAGTAAACTATTACGGTAGATTTTGTCCAGATTTATCAACAATTGCTGCACCATTAAATGCTTTGACATGTAACGATGCCGTGTGGCAGTGGACAGATGTTTGTCAGGCATCATTTGATAAGATCAAGTATTTGCTTACTAATGCTCCTATTCTTGCACATTATAGCAATGATAAAACGTTAATTCTACAGTGCAATGCATCACCTGTAGATGTTGGCTGTGTGCTAGCACACAGAAATGATGATGGCTCTGAATCACTAGCCTGCGTCCAGACTAAAACGTTTCTGAAGGAAAGTGTAAAGTCTGTGTAGCCGACAAAACAAAGCCGTTTTGCTGACACTGCACTAGACTTGCAAAAGCAGTGACTCAATCCTATTGGTTAGCTTTGCTCACGTGATTTTAATTCAATGCAAGCCAATCAGATTGTGGGTATCAGTCATGTGATCAACAAAAATTGGGCCACATTTAGGAAGACATTCGGATTTTGAAGGCAATCTCATTTGATGAACATATACAACGTATTTTTGAGTGAGTTAAATTTGTGTGAGTTAAATCCAGTAACAGTTATAGTTCAGGGAAGAAAAATTCAAAGAAACTATTGACAGCTAATGTTTTATTTTCACATGAATTCTGTATAAATCCTTTTCGAACGTACGGAGCACTTCGAAGATTTGGTGAGCGAGTTGGAATGTCACTTTAGAAGTCAACAAAAAATTTACAAATATAGGAGTTATAACATTGGTATTTTATAACATCGGGACACAAATGATCAATTCTTCCTTCGGTTAGACAATCTACTATACAAACAACACAAATTTCTACTCAATTTTTCTCTCGAATGAGTGTCATAAACTTTTTTCAATGATTTATTCCCAAGCTTTAGTGTTTTTTAATGTTTAACATGTAAACATGATTTTTAGTACAGTCATTTTAAGCCAATATAAGCCTTAACCTCACACAAATTGCAACAGAAGCATTTTTTACCAATTCTAGGGTCAAATTTTATGCTTAACAACATATCCAAAATGTTCCGAAATCGGAGTAGGCAAAATGCCTTAATTTCGCAATTTGATTTATGGCAATTCCAGTAGAAACATGAAAGCGAGGCTGTCCAGTTACAGTGCAATCATGTGATTTAATTTGAAGGAATACCATCAGACATTATAGCCCTGCATCATTTAGCTCATAAAATGTGCTTAAAATGTATTTACTGTCACTATGTATCAAATTATCAAAACGAGGCTATGTATGAAGATTAAACAAATCGACATAGGAAAACTAGAAAAAGATATATACAGTAAGTGAAAAATGTTATTCATTATATTTTAACATTCTACTAGCAGTATAGATCATGTAAATACTTAATTTATCTTATTTAGAAAATACAACCAGGTAATATACATTGTTCACAACGAACAAATTCAGGCAAATGTCTAGGAATGTTCATGGTCGCAATTATTTTTGACAGAAATTGACTATTACGATTTGATGATAGGCCTGCAGAAAAATAGCAGAATAAGATATGCAATAGAAACGTCAAATTAAATTAAACTAAAGAACTAATACCTTCATTAATCATCGACAGGAAATCAATGCAACTTCGTATATAGACTACAGTTACCCACTCGTTTATGTTACTAATTTAACCATGGAATGAAAATTTAACACAGGAACTTCATCTAAAGGTTATGCCCAAAATGTTAACTATATACTATACACATATACAATCGGACCTGTTATAACAGCCGTCTCTATATAGCGACCACCTGTCTGAAGTGGTCACTCTTGCAATGTTCTGAAATAGTATTTTCTATTGAATCGAAGATTGATGAGCTTGGCTGCAGTTTTAGTGAGTTACTCTTTTTCTAGTTCTTGGTTCGTCTGAGCAGATAAAGGAAACTTGTATAAAGCAAATAATTTGTGCCACTTTTGAAATTTTCAAATTTCCCCGACCATTAGTTCTCCATTCATTTTAATCAATAATGGTTAACATATTTTCGAAACTTCGAATACAAGTGAGTAAAACTGTAGGGTTCACAATATGTGTTTGGCAGCTATTCATAATATCCCTGCGAAAAACAGTTCAGGAGTTAATGAACAGTCCATGAACAGTTCATGAACGTTAAATGGCCCAAAGTTTTCATGGATTGTTTATGAACTGTCCGTGAAGGTTCATGAGCTGTTTTTGAATAGTTCATGAATTGTTCTAAACTTTTGAACTCCTGAACATTTTGCAGGGGATGTATCGAATCTGTTGTATAAAAATCTTCCGTGGAAAAATAGTTCATAAATGTTAAATGGCAAAGTTTCATGAACAATTTATAAGCAGTTCATGAACTGCTGAATTAATTTATAAATTGTATAATTTATAATAAATGAAAACTCGGGAGCATTCAATAACAATGTTCATGAACTGTTCATGGACTATTCATACGAGTTCATTGACTATGGACCATTTTCTCCATACGAGCTTCCTTTGTCTGCTCAGAGAAACCAAGGACTGAAAAAGAGGAAATCACCAAAATTACAGCCAAGCTCATCAATCTTTGATTTAATAGAAAATACTATTTCAAGACATTGCAAGAGTGACCACTTCAGGCAGGTGGTCGCTGTATAGAGATGGCTGTTATAGCAGGTTTGATTGTACGTGTGTATAGGATATAGTCAACATTTTGGGCATAACCTTTGGGTGAAGTTCCATGTTCAATTTTCATTCCATGGCTAAATTAGTAACATAAACGACTGGATATCTGTAGTCTATATACAAAGTTAAGTGATTTCCTGTCAAGAAGTAAAAGGTATTAGTTCGTTAGTTTAATTTAATTTAACATTTCTATTGGATATCATTTTCTGCTGTTTTTCTTCAGCCTATCATCAAATCGTAATGGTCAATTTCTGTCAAAAATAATTGCGACTATGATATCCCCATGCATTTGCCTAAAATTGTTCATTGTGAACAATGTATATTACCTAATTGTATTTTCTAAATAAGATAAATAAAGTATTTACATGATCTATACTGCTAGTGGAATGTTAAAATATAATTAGTAACATTTTTCACTTACTGTTTATATGTTTTTCTAATTTTTCTATGTCGATTTGTTTAATCTTCATATATAGCCTCGTTTTGATAACTTGATACATGGTGACAGTAAAGAAATTTTGAGCACATTATATGTGCTAAATGATGCAAGGCTAATATTCCTGATATTTTCCTCTCAAATTAAATCACATGATTTCACTAAAAAAGGACAGCCTCGCTTTCATGTTTCTACTGGGAATGCCATAAATCAAATTGCAAAATTAAGGCATTTTGCCTACTCCGATTTCGGAACATTTTGGATATGTTGTTAAGCATAAAATTTTACCCTAGAATTGATGAAAAATGCTTCTGTTGCAATTTGTGTGAGGTCATTTTTTATAATGACTGTACTATTTCACTCACACAACTGAGACCGGAAATTAAAATTTTATAAGGCGACATCAGAGTAGTACAGTGTCAGCAAAACAGCTTTGTTCGGTCGGCCACACAGACTTTACACTTTCCTTCAGAAACGGTTTAGTCTGGACGCAGGCTACTGAATCACCTGTAGCCTATGCTCATAGAAGTTTATCAAAGTCTGAGCGTAATTATGCGCAAATTGATCGGGAAGCTCTCTCTATTATATTTGGAGTTGAAAAGTTTACGAATTACTTGTTTGGTCGTGAGATCATTATATTAACTGATCATCAACCCTTGGTCCGCCTACTAGGGCCGAAAACTGATTTACCTGCATTAGCTACAGCCCGATTACAACGGTCGGCGATTAAACTGTCTCCGTTGCAGGCCGCGATAATGGTAATGCGGATGCTCTTAGTAGATTACCAGCGTTTAATTCTATTAATAATTATGTTGTTGATAATGATGAATCTGCTGAATTCTATGTTCAACAGATCGAGAACTTACCTGTCAATGGATCTGATGTGGCAACTGGAACTAATCAGGATTTAATATTAAAAAGTGTATTTAATTTTGTAAAAATGATTGGCCAAGTAAATGTAGCGACAAATTATTATTACCTTATTACAAGAAGCGCTTTGAGATTGCTTTACACAATGATATTTTGCTTTGGGGACGTCGTGTTATAATACCATCTAATTTACGTGAACAAGTTATGACAGAATTACACGATAACCATCCTGGCTCTGTCCGTATGAGATTACCGGCTAAAATACATTGCTGGTGGCCTAGTATCGATTCTGATTTAGAGGACTTGGTCAGTAACTGTAATATATGTCAAGAAGCAAGACATCACCCTATACATCAACCAGTGTTACCATGGTCATGGCCAGAAGCCCCTTGGGACAGAATTCACGTGGATTATTCACCGAAGTTCGAGGGAAAGGCCTTATTAATTTTAGTAGATGCGCATTCAAAATGGCCTGAGGTAGCTATAACAAATATGAACGATACTGGTTCAACAACAACTATAAACATCTTAAAACGATGGTTTACACGTTATGGTTATCCAAAGGTTATTGTTTCCGACAATGGAGCAATTTGTGTCAGAGGAATTTGAGCAGTTTCTAAAAACTATTGGTGTCCGTCGGAAGCCGATCGCTCCGTATCATCCATCATCAAATGGAGAGGCTGAGCGTGCCGTACAAACTGTTAAGAATGGTGTTCGGAAAATTCTAAAGGTCAGAAGCATAGAGACATGCAGGGTGCAGTGAATGATTTCTTACTAAGCTATCGATCTACACCACATGCTACTACTAAAGTTACACCAGCAGAGTTATTCTTACAAAGACCGGTTAGAACACGTTTGGATTGTTTATCGGAGGTTAAATCAAGAATGAGTATGGGTGATATAGCTACAACTGAACAGGGCATTGAGAAAGGAGAGTCGTTGAAATTTAGAGAATATCGGAAAGATAAGCCAAAGTGGTCATCTGGAACAATAGAAAAGTTGCTAGGAACTAGAAATTTTTTAATCAGAGATACTGATGATAAACTCCACATTAGACATAGTGATCAGATCATTAGGCAGAGATCTACTCGTAATGTTAAACCGCCGGATTATCTTGGCTTTACTAATGGTAATTAGATGTGTTATTATGTAGCTAGTTTTAATAGTTCTAATACCGTTTAAACAACAATTTAATATAGAGTTTAACATTTATTCACAGTTAATCATTATAAGGTTTATTGTATGTAAGAAAGGAGGAATGTAGTGCCACGTGATTAGTCACGTGTTTTATGTATATTGTTTGAGGGTTAACATAAAGTTACTTCAGTCGAGGTGTGGCTGAACTATTGATAGTGTGTTCTCTGAGTTATGTAAATCATATAGTTGAGGACACTACAGGAACCAGGCGTATTCCTATATTGTAACAATGCTTTGGTCCATTCGTCAACATTTAAACATGATCGAGAAGAATCCCAACAACGGCTAATAAGTTTTTTCATTAATTTAATCCCAGCATCGGCTCGGCCAATCGACTGTAGATCATATGGCGATGATGTACTTTTGGTGATGCCCCACTGAGTTAAAAGTCATTAAATGTTTTGGGCTATAAATTGTGGGCCATTATCACAGCAAAAGGTATTGGGTACTGAGCTCTGACAAAATACAGCTCTTAGCGAGTTTATAACGGTACCTGTAGGAGCATTCTTACCAAGGTTGAATATAAATGGCCAACCAGAGTAGGCATCAATAATAACGAGGAAGTGATGGGCAGCATAAGGAAATCCATCTCGTATCAATTGACGTAGTGCTTGATACTCACTGTCATAGTTACCATTGTGAAGGACATCACTTACGCGGAGGTCTAGTGGAGAGTCGGCATGAGATATTGCAAATACGGAGTTTATAAATGCTGTAGTTTCTTGTGCACCTGATAAATCGTTCTCATTTAGTGTAGACACAGGTTCCCTTGTAAGAGCGTCTGCTGAGTGATAATTTTTTCCGGGCACCAAAGTTACTTTAAAATTGTACTGCAGCAACTTCATCCGTAATCTCTGTAACCGAGGATTGGTAATTTCATCTAACCTGAAATTGTTCAAAGTAGGCACAAGTGGCTTATGATTCACTTGAACGTCAAATGTGGGTAAGCCCATTAAGAATGTATGGCATTTAGTTAGTAGTAGCCCATACAACAGCGAGTAGCTCTAACTCTATCATTTCGAAGCGCGATTCTGTATCCGTTAGAAATCGTGAACACGCTTGAACTAGACGCCAAGTACCATCTAATTGTTGTTTCTGTAATATAAAACCTAGACCTTTTAAGCGGCTTGCGTCTGTAGACAACATTGTAGGTCTCGATGGGTCGTAATATGCCAGTACAGGGGCAGATATTAATGCTTTTTAACTCAATAAAAGCGTTAGTATGAACATCAGTCCAATAAAATGTATTCCGTGTTTGTAACAAGGGACGGAGAGGTTCCGCAGCGGCGGATATAGTGTCTGTAAATCCAGATAATTGGTTAACTAGCCCTAAGAAAGATCTAAGTTCAATTATATTTTCAGGGCGAGGGAATTCTTTTATAGCCGATATAATGTTATTGTCTATAGTATAACCATCAGAAGGAAGTTCAAATCCGGCAAATCGCACGGATGATTTTGCGTATTGAAATTTGCTTTTGTTCAGTGAAATACCACGTTCACGACAGCGTTGTTAAAACTGGCGTACATGTTGTGTGTGTGTCTCTGGTGAATCGTCATAAATAATTACGTCATCGACGACTTTTCGGAAACCAGTGAGACCAGAGAAAGCCTCGTCCGTACGGCGATTATAATGTTCACTTATGCTAGATATGCCAAACGGGGCCCGCAAATATTTTAAAGCAGCCGAATGGCGTTATAAATGTTGTTAGATCCTGACTAACGGGGTCAAGAGGGCATTGATGATAGGCTTTATATGCATCAAATGTCGTAAATACTTTTGCATGTGATGATGAAATGTCAGCAATAGACTCAGCTGGCGTTGGTGATGTATAACGCTCACGTTTAACAAAACGATTTAATTTTGATAAATCGACGCAAAGACGTAGATCGTCAGAGTTTTTCTTAGGGGCGACAACTATAGGTGCGCACCAATCAGTTGGCTCTGTTACAGGGGCTATAATTCCCTCTGTTTGTAATTGATCTAATACAGTTTTTTATTTATCTTTATATGCAAACGGAAGACGCCTTGGAGTCGTAACACAAAATGGTGGGTAAGCAGAATATTCAACAGGCTGCAGGGCGTCCTGCGCAGTAGAACCCTGTCCCGTCTGATAACTTTGGCCACATCTGTTAATATCTCGCACTTTACTTCGTTTTGATTTGAATTTCAAATTTGACTTGACTTAGAGATTTCTTAATTCTTATGGCCAGAAAAAATGGCGGTCTTGTCGGAAAGTGATGATGTTGAACATAAAAGCTTTCGACAATCGTCATGCAATATATTTTATGTGGATATGTGAGTTCTCATCGTCGAATTCCAGTGATGTTGATGTTATATTTATTATTTGCTCGTTGGTCGTTGTGTCTGTTATCAGCTGAATGGCAGACTAACATATCAAAGACTAACGTACATCAAAAGACAGACGGTGGTTCACCTCGTTGTTATGATCTCTGCTTGTGGTAAGGCAAGACATTTGAAAAAATTAACATGTAACAAGGCGTAACATAACTCAATTTTTGATAATAATAATAATAATAATAAAATCACAATAATAAAATCACAAGGTTTGCGCCTATAGCGTTATGTTCTAGGTGCTGTGCAATTTCTGTTGATCAGCAAGATTTCAATATCGAAAGATTGATAGACATATTACAATAGATAGATGATGTATACATTAAACAAGTAAGAAAAGGAACTAAATAATGGATAATGGATCATGATGATGAGCTTGGACTGGCCCTAGTGAACTGCACCGACATTATATGATAGCACATCCAACATCACATTTTATTCACATTTTGTGTTGACGACTGTGTATGAGTATTACTATGCTAAGCTAACAATATTATAACGTTCTTGGTTCTTATCTAGTAAATGACAGCATTCCTCACAATACCAAAATTCATCCTTGAACCATTGATCATCTGCTTTAACTTGGCATGCATGATGATAAATTTCTCCACACATTGTGCAGCACAGCATATCTTTGTCTTTTCCTTTTGGCATTCTACACAGGCAATGGACGGTAAAAACTAGTAGTCTAGACAGATGAAATTGTCTTATACCAACTGTTGGGAACAAGTCCAATTTTTCATCCTGTAGACATTTTTAAAAATGTCTGCGTAAAGTGGTAGGCTTGGCGAACTGCAATGACCTAGCTTCTATGCCATAGCAAATTGCTGTGGCAAATGCCATTGCAAATAGTCCGCAACTATGATTATCGGCCTGCTGGTGCACGTCACCAACTTTGACCACCATACACTGCTCACTAATGAGCTTTATGTTTGCAATTATTTTTTTTAACTCTGTTGTAAGATAACTCAGATTGCTGCTGTCATACACTACCACGCTGTCCCTTTTAGTGCTTGAAATAGTTATCCAATGACTGCTGTCGACATTTACTATTTGCACCAATTTTTGGCCTTTTGCAGTTGGGGGAACAAATTTGTTATTTATTAATAAAGTGTCAAAAAATCCAGATATGTCAGGGAATTGTTTCTTCAATAATGTTTGCCCTGCATTTATTATGCTATCATTCAACCAGAGATCATTTGACAGTAGAATTTCTCTTTCCTTTTCTGCAAGTTCAACATTTCCAATTTTTTTCCAATATATTGACTTCATTACAAAACAGTCATGATCTTCATCATCAGATAAAATATCGATGACATCAGTTGTTGAAATTGATGATGGTATATTAAAATCATCATCCAATACTGAAAAATTAACCATATCAGGTTCTCTTTGTACAAATTTACATTGGATAGATTCCTACAGAAGAAATAAAATGAGAAATAATGATTTCCACAGCTAGGAACTCCTTTCACTGTTGCTGCAATTAATTAATTGCAGCTATTTAATTCTTTTGCAGCATCTAAGTGGTTCATTACCACAGCTAAAAATGCAATGGACTGTTCATGAACTGTTAATAAATTTGATAAAGTCCTTTAAAATTGGTCCATTTAACGTTCATGAAGTGTTCATGAACTCTGGACTGTTTTACAGAGGGGACAACCGCCAGTTGTAATCACACTTTGAGAACAATAGAATTACTGCAGGCACAACTGTCAACTTATTAAGGTTAAATTTCATCACTTTTTCTTTTCAAAATAATCTCAAAACCAATTTAAGATTTGAATCATAAACCTCCAATTGGTGTTCCAGCAATTTGATTGGCTAACAGCCTTGTTTTGATCACACAGCCAAAACAAAGGAAATTTTAAATTTATATGATTTTGCAGAATAAAAATTATCAAAACCAAATAATTCAACAAACAAAAATGGAAACAATTTGTTACACATTTAGTTGACAGTTAAATGGAGAATACTCACCGGGGAACATTGCGCACTAAACCAATTCATACGTCATCAATTCAAATAAAGCTTTGAGAAAAGCTGCCGTGCGTGGGAGTGAGCTTCGTTTTTATTATTCTGGCCTTATGTTGATTTTATGGTAAAGTAGGCTAATGAACAAATTAAAATCACAATTTGGTAGCTATGCTACATACTTCATGGTTTCATTATTTTATTACGTTCTGGACTAGAATGAATTGTTTACTATGTGATCAACAGTATAATAACCATAAAAGTATGATATGCAGAAGCGGTATTAGTTCGATCGGTTCGATTGATATGTTGAACGAAAAGTAACACTAAACAAGAACCTTGTTTAACATTTTGATTTTCGTTATAAAGCCAAGTCCTTGTGTTTCTTGACGTCTTTTGCGTATCGACTATCGTTCTTATTCATGTTTTTGATGTAAAGATCGGTCCATAAAAACTTGCCAGCTAATAACAAGGCAACTTCAGTAAATATAACCAAGGATAAATATACCAAAAGCAAACTAATGTGATAATTCTATAAAACTGTGCGAATCTGAGTTTAATGCATGGAATGAATCATTGTTTAAAAACATTGATTCTTTGATGATTGTCACAAGTTCACGGCTTCGACATTTGTTTCTGTCTCGTGTTTTTGATTATTTCGTTCAAAACAATAGAATAAAGGCAAGGCCAGCTCTGTTTCAAAACGAGTACTTGAATTTGGTATGAAGAATTCAAGTTGCGCGTGCAACGTTCCCCGGTCAATATTCTCCTTTTAATTCACAACACCGTTCCTTTGTAAAGAAACAATCCGGCAGCAGCTTAGAACTGCATGAAATATCTCCCATTGTCACAAATGTAAATAATTTACGTCTAGATTTGATTGTAAAAATGTAGAGGCATGGATTTCATTAATTATATAAAGTAAAACAGTTAATTAATGGGACCGAATGAAAACAGTATAATTCTACAATTTCTTGGGTTTATTTTGAGAAGCTTACTGCTTCTGAAATCCATAAATGTTAACTTATTTGTATCAAAAATGCTTTACTGGAGAATAACAAACGCAGGGAAAAAATAGCAAAAAACAGCAGTTTGGCGTTCGAAGCAGAAGGGTGCACTCTGATTTGACCAAGCTGTATCTTGTGAAGATTTTGACAGAATATGGGAGAAAATTATCAGATTAGAGCAAGTAAATCAATATATTGCCACCAAAAATGTTGCTTTGTTTTATAAAAGAGTTACCACACAGCATCCATGTTTTTGTCAGGTATTTGATCCTTTTTCGATAGAAAAACGATTTTACCAAATAAGAATTCATCACTTCTTTGTTCATTCTTTACCTGTCCATTTTGATTTTGCTTTGACTTCTTTGCTCTTTTGATGTTTGTAGCTGTAGCTGCGGTGTCTGCGGAATTTAACAATTTAAGTCAATGTAAGTTAAGTAAGAATCTGCATAATCCATAATGGTACGGTAACCTGGCGATACTTATTTACAAGCAGCATGTCATTTAAGTTTTCATCATATAATATAGTCATATTTCAGAGTCAAGAGAAAATACAACATAGATTTTTTTCTGATTTTAGTATATGATTTGGACCAAACCTCAGCAAATCCAGAAAAATACAGTTGAAATGTGGAGGGATTCAGAAAAGCTAAACTTTTTTCGTGCACCGTGTGTGGGTTATCAATCATACCTGGCTCCCCAGTTTCCAAATAGATCTTCATCTTACTCTCCTCAATCCTATTCTCAAAAGCTGCGCCAAATCTTCTTTTGCTGGCCTTGTTTTTTGGAGGCACAGGAAGCTGAATTTGATGGCTCTGCTTTGTACTTCTACACGTTTCTTTCTTTTCTTTTTCATCTTTTCCTTGAGCTTTATTCTTTTTCTCTTTTTTTCTTTGTCGTTTATCCCGCTTCTTTTTACTTTTCTGTATGATTAGGCCATGATCTGTTGGAATATTTTGCTTTAATATGAAGAGTGCTTCGTTCAACTTTTTTCTACAACTATCAAGGGCCTTATTATTATCAACTATGTAGGATAGCGTTTTAATCTGATGCAGCACATCTCTGCAAACCAAAGCCGTACTGGTATTCTCCTTTTCCAGCAAGGGTAAAGTAGGAGCTAACTCTTCAGGAGAACCAACATAGTCGCAACCTCCACCAACTTCAATGAAGTCTGGCAGGTCTGTCTGAACTGTTATTGTCGAAGGAGATTGTTCTTTTAAAACTCTTCTATAGGGTAATGTCACATTTTCATCAAGTGTGAAATATGGCGACTGGCGGTATTTAATGCAGAAACTGGAAAATGAATATCCATTCAACTTGGTGATAACGCAGAACATATGCCTACAAGGCAAGAACGATTTACACCAATCCTCGCATGTGCAATTTGGCATAGCAGAGGGGTTGATATGCACAACATGTATGACCTCTGATCTGCTGGAACTCTTCACTCTTGCCACACCTTTTTCTTGTTCCCAAACATGATTGGCTGGTGTCCTGTTGGCCAAGTCAAGTTTTAACATTGCTCTTTTCACAAATTTGGTTGGACGGTTGTGGAGGTAGCTTGGGACATCTCTTGAATATGATTTGTACGAGTTACATGACTTTTGGTTTTTTTCAACATACCTGGTAATTAAAAAGTAGAAAGCTTTTACTTGTATAATTAATTGATTTTTAATATATGCCGTAGTGTAGCCTTATTTGTTTACAGATATAGCTGTCACAACATCACTGATATCATTATTTTTATTTCCTGGTTGGTAGCACAACTCAAATGCTAGACAATTTGTGTCAGGGGTGGGTCGATTCGGATTTTCTCTTAATCTATTAATCGAGGACAAGAATCGATTCAGAATCTATTAATCGAGGACAAGAATCCATTCAGAATCGATTAATCGTTCAAAAACAATAGCCCTATTGTAGTTCGAGTTTACGAAATTATTCATTATTAAGTTTACATGAATGGCGTTTTCCCCGTGAAATAAATGTAATGAATTCACTTCAAATATGTTTGATTATTTCATCGTGTTAATTGGTATGTCAATTATCAATTTTTAGTCGCATGTTTTTGTTTTTCGTGAGCGCCAATATATTCCAAATTTTCAATGCCATCTTTTTCATTGGAAAAAATAGAATTTCATGCAAATACTGAATCAATGATGAAACTATTGATTATTCCAAAACAATTTGTGTTTAGGTTTAGAATTAAGAGCACAAATTTGAATGATTTGAATTAAATTGAATTGAATTAAAATAAACTGTTCTTACCCTCACATGTTTTCGAACATGTTTTTATCGTAACGCTGGAAAGGTGATGACCTCTTCATGATAACAATAGACAATATCAAAAATTTTGTCAAATGGTGTGGCAAATAATTAACGGAGTTGAATTACAATGCTTCGCGATGAAAACAAACATTTACAATCTATTCAAAGAGGCTTAATTGCGGAGGAATAAATCAAATAAGTTTTGTTTTCAATAAATAAGATCTACATTTAAGAAGAACAGAACACAATATAAATAATAAACTATTTTATTTGTACAAAAAAACGCTAAAGAAACAAAAGTTTTTTTTACGATTAATCAATTCAAAATTTCATAATCGATTCATGAAATCATGATCAATTAGTTGATGGATCGGACCCACCCCTAATTTGTGTTTACATTTCATATTCATGATAGGCATCATATAGAGGTCTTAATTACTACATCACTACATTGTAATCATAGTACTATCTATGACACGCTGTATTGGAAAAAAAGGATTGAGAATTCTTTTCATAGTCGGGAATATAAAATCAACTGATGAGAAAATAATTGAAGAGGTCGAGAATATATGTAGGCCATATAAAAATCTCATGGTAAGAAATTTGAGAAAATAATAAATGCGGTCGAGAATATAAACTAAAATTGTGATAAAATAATTTGGTAGATAGACTAGAACTTAAAATGCCTAAAATTGTATGCATATAGATCCAGGAAGTTGGCAAGAGCCTCTTCTATCAATGTTGTGCGTGACCCAATCATTAAGGTATTTGCCTTCTTAAAACTCGAGCTACGGTATGGTATATTTTATTTCTTCATTACAATATTTTAATCTAGCGCCTACAATTATTCGTTTATTATGAAATAAAATACAAGCGTGCTAATAAATTACGAAGGAAACGGCGTATATATCTGCTCTTTGCAACAGAATGTAGCAGTATGGGCGTCAACACTTACATGGTGTTGACAGTATAATGATAGTACATTTATCAGTGGTCACTCATTGTGACATTCGTTTACCAATTTCCATCTTAACTTATTAGCTCTTGATATCATATAAAAATGTTATTTCATAATAACGGAATAATTTTAGGAGTTAGACTAACATATTGAATGGATGAAATCATATAGATATGATATACTGTACTATACCGTAGCTTGCATTTTAAGAAGGCAAAAACACATCACATCAAAATACCCTAACCTCCTGGATCTATCTGCATACAATTTTAGGCATTTTATAGATTATCTACCAAATTATTATCTTACCATTTGATTTTATATTCTCAACCTCTTTTATTATTTTCTCAAATTTGTCACTGTGTGATTTCAAATTCTCAACCACAAAATAATTCTGTACCCTTTTTGCTATTTCCCACTCTGTGACTTTATTTTGTCGACTACCAAATTAATTCTTGACACTTTTTGTCCACTACGGGACTTCATAACTATCATTAGTCTTAACGTAAAAAAAAATTATAATCACAATTCGGACTGCATATGCAGGTTGATTGATAATTATCGAAAAGGCTGCTCTTTGATGCAAACTTGGTAGGCCTCTGGAGTTAAACAGGCTACTTTCCACTTGTTAATTTTGATTTTCAAATTGTTTTAGGATATTCTGTGGATGGATTTCAAAGTACTATTTCAATGGCTATTAGTATGCTTCTAATTGAAAATGGAACAAATGATAATGAGCTGGCATATTAGATATCAATCATCATATGTGCTTTACTTACTTGCTGTAGGAATCTGGCATAAACTTATTCACTAAGATGTTGCATAGCTGTGTAAGAGTACACCTTCTTTTTTTCTTGAGGTATTTGTATTTCAAAATCCTGTTTTGCCTTTCAATACCATTATTGGTTTTCACAAGTACTTGAAAGCTGTTGCTGTGGAATGCCCACACCCATCTCTAAAGCAGAAATCAATGTTGTATTAGTGAAGTAAATACAGGCTTGACCAAAGCAACCCACAATAAGCATGACAGGGGCATACTTTACTAGTTCCAGGCAAGGTTAAATAGATTACTAACAGAGATATTTAAATATATTATTAGATTAGTTTGCCATGATATGCTTTTCATGCATGGATTACATTATCAAAGTTCCTGCATTTCCCTTCGATTTATGTTTGCATAATAATAAACTAAATGTTCAGTTAATCATATTTCTGAGCTGTAATATCTTCCAGATAAGATTTCATATTCAAGCTCTACCAGCTGCATATACCTTAATGCATCACTCTGATAGAAGCAGGCAGATATGACTTACTTTGTACTGCGGTTTCCATGTTTTGTTAAAATAGTTTTGTAGCTGTTTGCTGTTTTTCCATATCGTTGATACTGCTAGTTCTTCCACGTTTTTCTCATATTCATCTACATTACTTGCATTTGCTATTTTCCTAAGCATTGTTAAAACTTGCTTCTTGTTTCCGGAAACTCCATTCTCAATTTTGCTGACCCATCTAGTCCATGCTTGCTCCCTGTGAAAGTCACATATATACACAAACGGTGCAACTTCCTTAAACACCTCCTCCAAACTATTAATTTCTTTTTCGTCAAAGTCAGTCATAAAATGCTTTGCTTTCCAGTTTACATTCTTTTCCTTGATAATCTTTAATGCTCGTTTTATCTCATCACCAGTTTCGTTTTGGATAATGAATGTTGCCACAACTTCGTATTTCACATTTGTTTTTACACATAAGAAAAATAATGGCATAGCGTAGCGCATGGTCTTGTAAGTCGCATCCATTAAAACGATTTCCCCATACTTCTCAAGTAGCTTCATTTGCTGCTTGGTTTGATGTATGAAGAGAAACTTTTGTATTTCTTCTTTTTCGTCGTTTGCCATTCTTTTATCCAGATAAAAAAAAATCTTTTTCATACTCTTTGACTGATTTCCATTTTTCTATGTGAAGTCTTAAGTTTTCTTGCTCATCTTTATGCAAAAGCCTTCTTGTTTGTGCCAAATATATGTGTTTTCTCACTTGTTCCAATGTAGGGAAGAACCTTCTATTTGTCTTGGAGATATCATGGTCAGGAAATTTGCTTTTGACGAATTTTACTAGATGTCGCTGCATTTCATCAGCTTCTAAAACTTCCTCGTCAAGGCTCCTATCTATCTCATCGATTATTATACGATCAAGCGGCTGCATTATGCCAGTACACTAAAATCAAAAGAAAGTTACAAGTCTTTTTACAAGAGATATGTCACATGTTTTGTTTAGGTGATTCTGTGTCAGCAAATTCAGAAAATTAGTACCCTAGCAGTAACAACAGCCACTGTGCTTTGTCATTCAGTTATATAAAACTACGCAATGTACATTTCATAATATGCAATATTATCAGGGTGCCACATCATCTTAGTAATATGTTTGTTTCTGGTTTTAGTCCAATTTCATTGTCTAACAAACAAACTCACCAACAATGAATTAAAATAGCAATTTACAGTCAGAGCTTTCTTAATGTACATTGTAGCCTATTGTACATGTTTACTGTTTTCATCATGCTTCTATGAATTTTTGTTATCATAGATAGATAGATTTGATACAGGGATTTCCAGGCTAAGTAAGATTTTTCACAGTTTATAAGTATGATTCATTATAAGGTTGTTGATTCTTGATGTTATAGGATAACAAAGGATCCAAAGACTATGAAGCGCACTAAGCGACTAAGAAGGTTTTGGCTGTGAATTATGGAACCTTTATCTGATTTTTGACAGGTTCACAGTGAATTTTCACAACAGCATCTAAAAAATAGTACTGAGAACAAGTTGGTATTCAGGTTATTACTTCCCCTGCGAAAAACTGTGCATGAGTTCATAAACATTAAATGGCTCAAAATTTTCATGAAATGTTCATAATAGGGATAGGAATTACATTTTGCCTAGAGATTTGATCTATTGTAGTTAGGTAGGTCTACCTTATTATGACTCTAGTATTCATTTCAAATTGTTTCACTTAAGATCAACTTACAGTGGATTTACAAACAATAAGACATGTTTAAAAAAATTATTGATGAAAAACTTCATGAATAGAATTCAATAGAAATGTCATTAATCTAGCAACTAACAGATTCAATATTATGCATAGATTTATATCAACAGTACTGTGAATGAAGACCAGCATGCTATTCACATACATTAACGCCTACCTCTCCTACTATGTGATTGTGCTTGTCAACATTTGGCAATTCCACAAGAAAACACCTTTCCATTTCTTGTTCCCCTTTTTCCAGATTCCTCCTTATTGCAGCTGATGTTTTCTTACGATGATGTCCACTGCTCATGGAAATCTAATTGAAAAAGGAATGATTAAAACTTATACATTTTACAGGTAAGGTTCACTTGTTCATATCATCAGTTATTTATTTTAGTCAACTGGTTGTGAAAATCCCCCGCCCTGTTTCATTCCCAAGTCATAAACATTACAATACAGTATGATTACCTTGCAAAATGGGAATGTCAGCATCTCTTTGATTTTTATTTGGACCGGGCAATCTACCTTTTTTGTAGATTGGATTTTCGCATATTTTTTCTTTGTGCTGTGCTCTGGTTCCTTAAAGGAGAAAGCAAATTCATGTGTTCATTGACTAAATGTGTGACGAGTATTCCATGTTGTATAATAATATTTAAGTAATTTCTTATCAAAATCCTTTTTGAATCATTCCAATAATTACAAACATGTATTTAGTATTGTAAAGAGCAGTGTAAAGTGTGAAAACTTACAAATGTAATTTCTATTGTGAGTTTTCACATTTCAAACTGCTTTATAGAATGGCTTGATTGATTTATAATATCCATTCTGCAAAGTACAACAAGCTTAATCAGACCTTGCAGAAAAGTTACCACTATTAACAGGTGACTTCTGTTTAGGAAACAAAAGGTTTGTTTGTTTGTGTTTATGCAGGAGCTGATAACCTAGCATTATTCACAGCACTGATCACAATAGGGGACATTTTGTCATTTAAGATACTACAGATATATGTGGATACTGTGCACTGGTTATACTATTCAGGCCACTTTATGCAATCTCAATTGTTAGTTCATGAACCGTTGTGCTGAATATGACAAAGGATAGATCACCGTAACTTCTCTTAATAAACTTTAAAATAACCAATCTGTTATCTGAGTTACGTAACTCTATATACCTTCAATTCTTTAATTTTATGCTGAATTTGACCATGTTGGCAACTATACCACTTGGTATTAACTGATACATAGGGCATGGAGTTAAGCCACCACTGAATTTTGTATTGCCCGTCTTTTTGTAGGCCTGTTTGATGAACAAAAAGATTATTATAATTCTTCAACATTTGATCGAGATTGCACCACATCACAAAATTGTTTTATTATGATATTTGAATTATTACACTATTATATAGAGCTATTGCCAAAAAGATTATAATTGATGTTAAATATATTTTACTGTATGATGAGCCAGGCCCATCGCAAGGATATTTGGAAAAGAGGAAAATGAAATACTGGAAAATATTTTCAAATACTGCATAGAAGCTGTATCCTGCATTCTGTAAGTCCAAAGGAATAGAAACTTTTGGAATTCAAGGTCAAAATATATTTTTATTAGCCACAAATATACATTTGGACTCGCATCTATATAGATGTTTGGAAACCCACAAATGCAGGAATGCATGCAGCTTTCAGTTATGCAAAGAAATATAAAAGTAATACTTTTTTAATTTGTGTATTATGCTGTACAGTGAAACCTGTAGTATACAGTCAAACTCGGTTAATATCCCCTCTTTTAATATCCCACCTTGCTTAATATCCCCACATAAAACTGATTTCTATTTTCCATTCTCCATAACAACTCTCATATTCCAACCTTGTTTAATATCCCACTTTTCATTCAAACCAGAGGAGGGCTATTAAGCAATAGCAGCCAGCTACTAGAGGTAGATAAATTGACCATTATAGACAGGTGACCTTTATATACAGGTTTGATTTTATAGAAAACACTATTTTAAACATTGTAAGAGTGAACACTTTTAAGTGATTGATGCACAGTTTCCTATGAGCTATTGATACATGATTATTGTGCACTAATTGATTTGCATTATTATACTACCACAACTTCTACACGAGATCTACAAGCATCTACACGACAATCTTGCTCATAAAATGGTTTTGAAAACTCATGATCAATTTGGAAATTCTCATTCGTGATATCATGTTCGAATTGTAAGATTGATTGTGTTTTCGAACCACGTTTTGCTATGGTGATTTGGATTCAAACTCTAAACCAATCAGATTGATTAAATCATTTTCGCTAAACAAAGACAGGTTGTGGCTGCTGTATAAAGTTGACCGTTATTACAGGTTTGACTGTATTCAAATTTGCAATTTGAAGGCTGAGGAATGCATTTTTGCTGTATAATATTACACGTCTACATGCTTATCGGGGGGCTGGAGCCCCACAGCTCCAATGAGCCTCACTGTTTACATTGCACAATGCTCAGACATGTTTCTGGATGATTACACAGTTTATTATTGTCAGTCAGTATCGTATCAATGCCTACCTGTTTCACCAAAGTTCTTCTTTTCTGTCCTCCAAACAGCAAAAGTTGCTGTATTTTCTAAACTATATTCTCTTATCAGTGAGTCTAAATTGTCAAGGCTTGAGACTAACCCTGAATTGTCTGTGATTTGCTCTTTGAAATGGGAACGCCATAATCCATTTCTTGAATCACTGGAAGCTTTATCTCCATATTTCCCCTCATTTTCCATTGTGTTGATAGGTAAAAACCAGGTAAAAAATGGGAGTAGTACTCAAATGAATCCAGTGAGAGTCTCAATTACTATCTAAGATGCTAAGATATACCTGATTATACCAAACCAGACAAACATTCACAAACTGACATACAGTATTACTGTAATGATATTATTTCTGTTTGTATTTGTAAAAACATGTGCTTGATTTATTGATCTTTCAAAAATGTATAGGATTGTCATTTTTGCATAACATTACAAACGGCACAATGCACCTATTGATTCATAGAATTGATAGATTATTAGATTATTGAAGTTACAGCTTATTACAAAATTATATAATCAACATAATTGTTTAATATTTTGCCTTGTAAATAATAATCCGTTTTATCTGTTATCTGTTATCTTTCGTCTTTTCACTTTTCATTTCCGAATATCAACTTTCCCGCGCAATAATTCTTGACACTACAGACAGTTGTGATCCGCAGGTTTATCGGTGGGTCAGATAGGATCATGCTTGACGAATTTAATCAGACGGGACGGGTTGCTACTGCGCATGACGCCCTGCAGCCTGTTGAATATTCTGCTTACCAAAATGGTGTAGCGTCATCAGATAGACGAATAGTAAATTGTTCACCAGGCATAGCTTTGACTTTTCCGTCAAATACATCCGGGAAGTCATTGAAAATTTTTTCTACGTTAATGTTATTTGAATTGTTGTTGTCAATTGTATTCAATAAGGGGTCAAATGATGACTTGTCCATAGAATTAGAGGTTGCCGGTAATGGTGTTGGGTAATGAGATGGTATTAGGGAGTTTCAGATCTCGTTGAACGACGACGGTAGGATCACGTCATATGCAACTTCCTGTTCTGATCGTCGTATTCACGCAGTTTACGTTTCAGATTATTTTGGCCAACGACGGTAGTTCCATCTCTTTGCAAAACATGAAAACAATCATTTTGATAATGTCAATCTGGCGAATACGCATTTTGTATGTTATGGATTTTGAAGATAAAACAACGCTACATATTGCAAAGGTCTAAAGCAATCGTTAATGCAACATAATTGGAAGAAGACTTCTTTTAAATCATGTTTAAATGAAATAATCAACTAATATTGTAAATAAAGAGTAAATGAACAAAATCATTTCGGCCAAATCTTACTCAAATAACATACAACAAACAGCGGTAGAAATATAATTTAAATCTGTATTTTAAACTTCAAGTTTAAACAAGAACAAAATCTATAATTCGACGTCAAAATACATCAAACTTAGCTTACTTTAAACCTTATGGTGTTGTTTGCAACATGTTTATGTAGCCGTATGTAAGGTATTTGACCACGCAAAAGACCATAAATTTCATTGCAAGTATATATTTTGCAAGTGTATTTATCAATAACTTCTGATGGAAAAAGAATTTACGGCATTTCTGATTGATATAGTAGTACTAAGATTGTATTGAATGCACTTTCTATGCTACATTTGTCGTATTTCAAAGTTGAGCTTCGCTATCGTTCATGACGACGATAGATTGCTCATGAACCGTTCACGTGAACGGTTCTTGCACAGAGATGATTCCCCAAAGAGATGCGCAGAAGCACTGCGCACCCTTCTAACGTCGTCGTTCATGCAATCTGAAACTCTCTATTATGCCTAATGAACGGCTAGTGTACCAAGATAAAAACACACCAGGAACACCTTCGAAGACATAAACGTCATCAATCACAGTTGTACCCCCGAGGGTAAATTCAGCCGGAAAACGGCCTATGTGAAATGTGAAATGTCAGCTGGTAATAAATTATTTTTATCAATACATAATTGTTTCAAAATTGCAGGCCCGGCGGCAGTAATTTCTGCACCTGTGTCGGGTGTTACGTTGACTGAACCATGTTTGGCTACGTGGCCACCGACTTTGACTGAGATAGATGGGCTTTACGTCCTATTGTTGCTGATATGAATCCAACTTGACCTTGAGGGCGAGTTGTAGACTTGGATGTCTTACTTTTAGAACGGCACACATTCGAAAACTGCCCTTGTTTGCCACATTGTCCACAAAAGCGATTTGTAGCAGGACAATCATCACGGTCGTGTTGTTTTCGACCACAGGAAGAACATTTTTCATTGTCATTTGTATTGTCCTTGGAATTAGATGCTGTAAAATTTTTCTAACTTGTTTGTTTTTGAACCTCATGTACTGAAGGTTCAATATCACCTTTAATATCACTACGGTGCAAACGTGATGCTTCCTCGGAGCGGCACTGAGCAATGACTTTTTCTAAAGTTAATTTTTCAATGGAAAGCATAATTTTGAGTCATATCTCCATCGTAAATACCGCTCACAATTCTCTCTCTTAGGACACAGTCTTAAGTCTTGCACTCTTGACAGTGAGTGCAGTAGTGGCGAGTTTTTAACAACTCTCGCAGATCAGTTAGCCAATCGACAATTGACTCACCGATTTGTTGTTCTCGTTGATTAAAAGTTTTTCTTTCTATCGCCACATTCAGCTGGCCACGAAGATGACGACGAAGTGCTGAAATAATGTTAGCAGGGGTGGAAGCATCAGCGGTTGACAAATTTCTAACAACTTTAAAAGTGTCGGTTGAAATGCATAACTTCAATGCAGCCAATTGCGTCGACAACGGCTGATCTTTCAGAAATTTCATAGTATGCTGACCAACGATCACTCCATATCTCAAAATTCTCACCGCGATCTATAGCAATGTCCAGATACGGTGCTCTAATAGATGATGCTAGACGGTAACTATCAGTTGTTTGATGTTGTGATTCATTACGGGATTGTGTAGAATCGGACAAGCCAGTAGAATCGGCAATACTCGACGGTGGAGTAGTCATGATAAAAATTTCAAAATAATAATAATGATGTTTGTCATGAACGAATAAAGTTTATACTCGCCGCGCCATGTAGGATAATCGTTAGACGATGACTCAAGATAATCACACAGTGGAGTTATCAACAGAATGAACATATTAGAATCACTACACTTATATATATGAAATAGAAATGAGACTACATAACAAAGAGGCTAGACTATATATTGATTATCACACAATTCTGTTGTCGTCAACTTTGGCATTATCTAAAAAATAACAGTATAGCATAGTTTTTTTTAATTGTTTAACTTGGAATGCTTCGTAAATGATACTTTAAAAAAATACATACACAAACATGTTGATTCAAATAATTATTATTTATACTTAGTAGTCAATATATAAACACATTATTTAATTATTGTTACTAAAGTTTTAATCAGATGAGAATGAGATCATCAGATGGTTTTTTTCTCTATTTGATCACATCATGTTAATTAATTCCATGAACCAGAAAAGTATACCCTTGTAAAGGGGAACATCCTAGCTCTACAACTGTCTGTCATATCTGGTTACAGTAACACACACACATGTACACTCCCCATGTTCATATCAATGTTGAATGATACTCACTGCGTTCTAAAGAAATGTTTTGATGAAGAAGGATTTATCCACATACAATTAAACAGTTTCAGCTAGATGATTAGTATCATATTAACATTTAATCACAATTTAACAAGTGTTCTCTTTTACATAATACGTAAATCAATTGGAGGTTTATTTAAAAACGGATGCCATGTGCCTTGGATAGATGGTTTATCTGTAAACCAACTTTTTCTCAGGCGTTCCTCTCGCCATGGCAAGCCACTTTCACTTTTTAGTCGAATGACCCATTCGTCAATTTCTTCAGGGGTCATATTCTTTACACATATATTTTTATTCTGACCATTCACTGTAACAAAATATATAGTTATTGTTACGATTTCACATTTAAGTTTCGGTGATGGATTATATGTCAGATCAATCGTCTCAGTCATAGGTTGAGACTTAGAACTTATAGAATCCATCTAGTTGAGCATTTCACATATATGTGCTTGCTTGCGAGGGCTTAAGGCTCGTATGTATTGCAGATTTGAAGTGAATTGAAAGATTGCATTTATATCTAATTAAAGAACGCAAACATAACATCTGACATGTTTCAACAGACGTTGATTATTTTGTTATCAACTTGCTGGATTACTTGGTTATATCCAAGTAAGGACCCATCATATTTTGTTTTTGGCCTTCGTGTTATAGGCCTATCTCTATGTAATTGCTCGAGTCACCTCAGTTAAGTTTAAACTGACACAATTGTACCACAACAGCCCTGTATATAAAGGCACCCTGTCTATAGTGATCACTCCAGTAACGTTAAAACTGACAATAATGTACTACTGGGTACATCAACCGTGTATGTAAGGACCACCTGTCTATAGAGGTCACTTCAGAAACGTTCAAAGGGAATGATTCTATTGAATCAACCCTGCATATAAAGGCCACCCTTTCTATAGTGGTCACTTTAGAATGTTCAAATATAATTATTCTATTGCTTTAGGTCTATGTTCTAAATGAAGATCACCTAATAGGGACTATTAGGGAATGTGTAAGAGATTGTTACAGTGCTGAAAGACGAAGAAAACTATACAAAATAAATCACAAGAGGGGATTTTATAAGAGATATTGAGATTGATATAAGATGTCGAGTTAACCTAATAATTTATCATGCAAAAATGTGACGTTGCTATGTGCAGATGGTTGTTCTTTTATAAAATGTTTAAAATTCAAATGAACTGGTGAAGATTAGTACTACGTACGAAAAGTTCCTCTTAGTAGCCTATTCACATTAAATTTCTTGACAAACGTAAAACTTGAAAGTCTTTCTTGGTGATTTTTATTCTCAAATGATTCGTTGTCATGGAATAACGATGCTCCATTTTGATGAATCAAACACAATGGCAATCAATGCCATAGATAATGTCAGTATAAAGCAGAGAAATCAGGAGCAAATTCGGTTAGTTATAATGAGAAAGCAGCTGGGAACTTTTTACTGTAGTTTTATCTAGTTGACTTTGGATTGTGCATTTGAAATATTATATGCTTATCAAAAATAGGCACAGGTCAGAGAGAGAAATGAGCATTTGTTAATCGACAGCTTGAATACTAATTATAACTGAGGAGCAATTTATTCAGCAGCTATTAAATGGTAACAACAACAACAACAAAATAATAAGTTATTAGTTTTGCTACTTGACTATAATTTGCAACGAGTCGAGGATGTCTATTTTTTCTGGGTGTAACATAAATGGCAATCCCAGGATTCATTTCAGAAAAGTGGACAACATGATTATTGATGAAATCCCTGTTTATGAAAAAGAAAATAGAGATAATTGAGTAAAATTGTTTGAAGAAAGTTTCAAGAAATAGGAAAGTCCCAAAATAGCAAACGGAAGCTCCTCAGCAGAAAATTAGATTTCTGCTTTGTTCTATATAACTAAGTAATGTTCGAGACAATGATCAAGTAGAAAATTATTCCTGGGAGATTTAAAATAGTTCAAGATTTTAAACTCGAGTTACACGTGAAAATGTCTACACTAGACATAGACAAATTAAGGCTATTTGTGATAGGGTAATAATTGTGACAAGAGCAGAAGTTAGCGCCACAGCAATTAGATGGTTTCAAAAGAGGGCACTTTTTGAGGACATATCAGAGGGTGGGAATATTCTCTCGCGGAAGCAGGCATTTCATATTACTGTTTTCTTTACATCAGATAAAAAGTTTTTTGAGATAAATAGTTTATTGTTCATAATTAGCAAAATTGTTTTATTCCGAAAAGATAAGAGTTTCGAGGATTCCTTAAAAATTTTGTGAACGTTTTGCGATACTTGAAATATTATTCCAGGGTGGCCAAGCCTAACTCTGCAACTGGGCTATTAGTAGTGCACAGCGTAGTTCACCATTGTCCATTTATGTTGATATATGCTGTCGAATGACACAGTGATAAATTACTCAAATTTGGAAACAGCTGCATGAGTGAGCCCGCAAAAATCAAATGTTTCCAAAAATGGTGCTAGTTCTCGCCTACATTGTCATTCTCCTTCTTATTAATCGACTAATCGTGTGTGTGTTGGTATCATCTGCGGACGGTTGTTGTTTGGTGGTAGCGCAGTGATCGTTTGGTGGTTCGGCAGGGGTAGCACAGAAGAGACAGAGAGGGTTGCAGGACTAGGCAGGGGTTGGCGGGCGTACGGTTTCTTTTATTCTCTAATTCACTTTCTTGCACGCAGCAAATGTTTAATTAATCAACGTGTTCATGTCGCCAGTGATGTCACCAGTTAGTAGTCGTAGGCTGGACAAAGAAAAGTGCTTACGCGTAATATGCCTTAATGAGAGGGGCCGAAGAAACAGGGTGACAGACGGTATCTGCTATTCAATTGCTGTATTCAGCTAACGTGGCGTCGAAGAACCGTACTGAACAGTAGGCTGTTATACAACTACTTTGAAAGGTAGGCTATTAATATATGCTGCAAACGGAGGCACAGTAAACTTCAGATGAAAATTGCACATTGAATCACACGCGCGAGGTTCAGCAAGAATGGAATGCACCTTGGGGCAGCGTTGCAGGTAAAATAAATTGAAACCCCTTTTCTAGGCCTCATTTTAGTAGATTAATAGTAGTACATTATTTGTGAGAATAAAATCATTAGTGAAAACAATAAACAGAAGGCTGCATTTGTGGGGAAAATTTTAGGGCGACCTATTTTAGTAGATAAATAGATGTAGTTCAAAAGAAGAGTAAAACAATTGTGGGTAGACAGTAAGTGGAGGGCAGTATTTTTGAAAAAATTTATGCTGTATATGAATAACGAATTTGGTAAGTTAGCTACGAGCATGTGGTCTAGCGGCCAGTGCGTATGTTCAACAAAGCATCGTCTACAACATTGATTTTTACCTTGACTATAATTGGCAGTCGAATAGATAGATAATTTACTATGAAGGTTTACGGTCGAACAACATGCAATGATTAGCAGGTCTTCGCAATTCAGTCGAGACAAACAAGGTGAATGTGGGGGCAGTTATAGTTATGGACCTGGCTACTGCAACTACAAGTACAAGGTGGCACTGGAAATAATGAAATAAATACAGTGAAAAATACCTGGATAGGACGATGTTTGCCAGGAATTTAGAAAATGGCGACGTCGCTTTTACTCTGAACAAGAAGGAAGCTAATCATTTGTGTTGAACATGTTAATCACAGCTACGGTGGTACATTACTAGACCAACAGGCAACTATTTCGACAAGTCAAAGCACGCATGATGATTGCTGCTATAATAATATAATCCTATTGGTCATTCCATAGCAAATCACACAGTTTGACCCTCACCTTCTTTGATTTTGTTCCTACTTGGTATGCAAGTACAACTTGATATGCTGAGTCCAAAAATGAGATTATTTTAACAAACAAACAGCTCATAAAATGTAAACAGTTTGTCTTATTATTTTTAACTTCATCCATTCAATCCAATCAAAGTAATGAAAATACAGATCACTTCTTACTATCGTATATAGCTAGCCATAAATGTAAATTGTTTTATTATGTGTTATGCATATCCGGCGATTCAACTTGATAAATAAATCATATTTTATAATATAGTTCTTATTGAAACTTAAAAATGAAACTCGATTTTTAAAATAGTAGCGTGACTATTTATATTATAAAAACAGCAATCTCTGTATCATATTTCCGAGAATATGAAGTTACCCTTAGTTCATTCAAAACTTTTACATCTTGAAAGTCCATAATTTAGACTTGTTTAGTGATATTTATTATTCTTACCAGAGGCATATAGAAAATGCTATAATATACTGTAAGTAAACTGTCATTGTGAACATGCCATGAAGTTTCTGATAGTTGATAGTTTTCCTAAAAGATGCCATGTGTCAAATAAATTATTATCACTATAATTATTCAGATACTCTTTATATATTTTCACTACAGAAAGTCGCAATAATTGTGATTACATAACGCTACTTCAAATATGTTGGATAATCTTAAAATCGATATTTAGTCACGCAAACCAAGCGCAAACAGACATCATCAAAGTCCGCCTTCAAAAGTTGACTTACGATAACGATTTTATTATATTGTAGTTTTGTAGTCAACTTGTCTATTTCATGAATGATAAAAATACATTTGATAAATACTTAAAATAAACTATTGATGACATGTGAACTCTGCAAGATGGCATCTCAAAATAACAACGAGAAATGACGAAGGCAAATGTGGTCAAAACACTAAACTGACATCTAGGCGTTACCAACTTTTACAGCTCGAAAGTTAGCACAAGAAAACAGAAAAAATCAATTTTGAAGCATTAAATTCTCGATAGCGCTTTCAAGTGCAATTCAGAACTGATAAAACATACATGGAGACCATTAAGCTACCTAGACTCTACTATTTCGAGTATTGATTTTAAAATCAATGGTTACCACTTTTTTCTAAGTGTATTTACAGTTTTGATTTTGATATTATTCTAAGCAAACAAAATTTAAGACAAAATCTATCGCAACGAGTATCTGGAGAATGTATTTAGTAATTAACTACAATTTAAATGATACAGTTTGAAGTAGAAATGACCGAGATATTATCATTTCAAAATGTACCTTTTTCCTATCTATACGTCTTTTTGGTAAACTTTGCAGTGCGATAAAATATTCTCTATTTGGAATTTGAAGAAAATAGTTTCACTTTTTGGACTCAGCATGTCAAGTTGTACTTGCATACCAAATAGGAACAAAATCGAAGAGGGTGAGGGTCAAACTGTGTGATTTGCTATGGAATTATCTCTATAGCAATCTCCAATGGTAGTAATAATAACTTTTGAGTTGATTAATTCGACAGTTTTTAGGTTGGAATCGATTTGCTTGAGATGTGTTGTACCTTGGTATGAGAGAGGCTGCGGCTTGCACGAGTGCGTGAAAGCTTGCTTGGAAGAAGGAAAACAAAATTTTGTTGCTTTTTCGGTTTTAAAGAAATGACGAGGCGCTGTTTTCAATCGAAGAATTTACAAGGTAAACTTGGCAGAAACAGAGCAAATTTTGTTTCACATCCTTAGAAAATGCCGATGTTTGCAATTTGATTTGATTTGATGTATATTTGTATATTATCAATGATATATACAGGCAAACAAAGGAAAAAATTGTGTAAAAAAAATTTTCACTTACATGCAGCCTAATAGCTATGTTTACAATTATTTGAGAAATCTAAAATGTCCAGATTATTTTTAAAACTTATAAGTGACGATGTTAAAATAACATTTTCCGGAAAGGAGTTCCATAAAGGAATAACACGAAAAAAGAAAGAATTAGCTACGGTATTATTTACAGGTACAGGACGAGGTACTACCTGCTTACTGTGACCTCTAAGTTGACGATCGATGTTTCTGAACTCACATAAAGTGGTTGGAATGTCAACTATTTTATTTACAATTTTGAATAACATGTGCAAATCAGTTTTTATTCTCCTGGATTCTAGAGAATCGATGTTAAGCAGTTGTAATCGATGATGATAACCACTAAATTTAATATTAGAGCGCTGACACACAATCTTCGTGAAGCGGCGTTGTACCTTTTCAACAAGATCAATGTCCTTGATTAGTGACGGACTCCATAGTGGAGTATCAGCTTCAAGCAATGGTCGTACATATGTGCTGAATGCATTCATGAGATTTTTTGGACAATTGGATATAAAACATTTTAAAATCAAGTATGCTCTAGTGTTTGCTTTTGCTACTATAGATGAACAATGGCTTGAAAACTTCAAGTCTGACGTTAGAATAAGTCCAAGATCGCGCATTTTGGATGTACGTTGTAGGGTGTGGTCTGCAAGGTAAAACGAATGTTCCATTATATTTAAATTTCCAAAGGATATCGTCATACATTTTGTGTGTGCAATTCTAAGTTGCCAATCTTGAGCCCACTTGTCAAAACGAGTTAAGGTTGTAGTAAGAGAACTGGCTGAAATCGAATCGTGCCGACAAACAAAAAACTTTGCATCATCAGCAAACAAACGTACTTCACAACCACTTTCCAGACAGTCACAAATGTCATTTATATATAGTAAAAATAACAATGGTCCAAGGACCGACCCCTGGGGGACTCCACTTGTAACAGGTAATGAATTAGATGTGAATTCTCCAATAACGACACTTTGTAAACGACCAGAAAGAAAGGATTTTATCCAGGATAATAGTTCATGGTTTATGCCATAGGAATTTAGTTTTGCTATAAGCTTTGTATGCGTAACGGTATCAAATGCTTTGGCAAAATCTATGTATACGGCATCGACGCGAGCTTTGGCATTGATTGCGTTGTACCATTCATTCAAGGTTGATAAAAGTTGACAGCAGGTGGAGCGCTTTTTTAAAAAACCATACTGACGATCTGAAATAATGTTGTTCTCGTGTAGAAATGATAACATTTGGTCGACAATAACCCTCTCCATAACTTTGCAGCAAATGCACGTCAAGGATATTGGTCGATAATTATTCTTTAGAGATGAATCACCTTTCTTGAATATGGGACGGATTAAGGCGTGTTTCCAAATATCAGGTAATGTGCCAGTCCTCATAGAGAGTTCGAAGAGAAATGATAAAGGGATAGCAAGCTCGTTTGCAGTAGATTTGAAAAATAAAGCTGGGTATGAATCAGGTGAACGTGAAGTTTTTGTAGGCAAGCTAGACAATACAGATCGTACTCTTTCATACGAAAATTCAATAGTGTTTAATGATATATTTTCCTGTACTGAAGGTGGGATATCAGGTATTTTGCCATTATCTTTTGTAAATACACTGGAAAAATACTCATTTATTATTGTAGCTTTTTCTTGGTCATCAGTAGTAAATGTTGAATTGTCTTTGAAGATAGCAGGAATAGATGGTTTTGTTTGTAGCTTTCCATTAACAAATGAAAAGAATTTAGCTGGAGAAGGGTCTTTTATGATTGTATTTTCTTGGTCTACATGAAATTTTTTTACAACACTCTCATATTCCTTGCATAATTGAATATAATGTGTTTTGTTAGGTATAGATAGTTTTGACAATTTGTAAGCAGATTTCTTCTTTTTTGCCAATAATCTGATATTCTTGGGATATTTACATCTCCGACGTCTTGATTCATTGTATATGGGTACATGGTCTATAATACAAGTATCGATGACTTCACAAATATAATTCCAATAAGTTTCAACATCATCATTACTTTTATGTAAAATATCCAACCAATTGACATGTGAAAAATGTTCATTAATCGATTCATAGTCAGCTTTACTGAAATTCCTGCGAATTTTATCTGGAACATTTGTCTGAGAGTAGGCAAACCCATTGTTGGGTGTTTGATGGACAAAGTCATTCACTAAGTTAAATTCAACGATTTGATGATCACAGCGGGAGGTTAGAGACTCCGTGACCGTTGTACCAAAAATAGTGGAAGGCTGTGAGCACAAAACTAAATCGAGAGTTTGTTCATTTCTTGTTGGTGATTGGACAAACTGATCTAGACCATTTCGTACAATACCATCAAGAAAAATTGAAGTTGCTTCCGATCCAATTGATTGTGGAATAGACCAATCAATATGTGGGAAGTTAAAATCCCCTGTCAAGATTAACGGTAAGTTTTTAGTTGTACTGCAAAAGTCTATAAATGAGCATAATGTCTGAACGCAGGCAGTAGATATTGACGATGACGGAGGGTTGTAAACGCTAACAAAACGGTAACCAAATCCACAAAAGTCAAGGTCTACAGCAATAGCTTCTAACAACTCAAATGTGTCAGGAATAGTAACCACAGTAAAATCAATATCTTTGTTTAATAGTATAGCAGCTCCGCCTCCTGCAGATGGAGTAGGTCTGTCTTTTCTTAGTAAGGTATAATTAAGCCTTTGTCCCACAATTAAAGAATCAGGAATAGCAGGTTTCAACCAGGTCTCAGTAACAGCGATAATGTCATAATAATTTGACGAAAGAAAACAGTCAAAGTCGGGTAATTTATTCATCAATGATCGTGCATTAATGCAACAGCATTTTAAGTATTTACCTAGTATTGGTCCTGTGTCGTGGCTACTTGATGGGAATTGGGGTGATTCCTCTGAAGGTCGGGCGTTGTTTGCAGATATGTTGCCTGTGTCAAAGGTGGATGTAGGCCTACTTGATGCATTGCATTTTGATAGTATCTGGATTTGTTCGGTTTCTATGTAATCTTTTTGATTTGGTAGTCATCCCAATGGTTTGGTGTATTTTTTTATGTTCTTTATTTGTGTGAGTTTGAAATCTCTGATAACCCATTTCTCTGCTTGGATGCTACAATTCTCATTCCGTTTTTTGCACTCGCTTCTTAAGTTAGAGAGGATTTTCTGCTCATCTATCGTGTAATCTGGTGTGACAAAAACATTTTTGAAGTCATCATGCGATTGAAAAAGCTTTCCTTTTTTTAATACTGCAAGCTTACTCTTCATATTGGAGAATTTTACTAAGAGAGGTTGGGGACGCGTTGATGAGGTATTTTTGCCAATTCGTTGACTAAATTCAATGCCAATATCTTCTTCAAGAAAGTCATATGCCATATTTGCAACCAATTCAGAATCACTATTAAAATTGAACTTCATTGCCAGTCCATGTATTACTAAATTATGCTTACGTTTCTCTTTTTCATTGGAATGTTGGATTGCCTTTTCATGAAGCTTTTGTTGACTATGGATTTTCACAATGTCAGCATATGTAGTATCCATATTAATAGAAGTTCCTGTCTCGTTTAAGTCATCTTCATATATAATATTTTTGTCAGTTGAATTGTTTGACTTGGCTGAAAACAAAACCTTAATCTCATCAATTTTATTAATAATCTTTTGGGTGTTTGAATTAGAGTTGATCACCTCGTCAGATTCTGCTTGCTCTCTATTGATGCAATTATTGCACATTATTTTTATTCCAACGAATCTTCTGATTATTTCAATTTCTTCCATGTTAATTCCTTCTCCATCCGTATCTTTGAAGCACAGTCTATGAATCCCGATTTTGCAGCCATGGCAACAAATCGGATCTTCTTCTGTGGTAGCCTCTTTTTGACAATTTGGGCACATGGTGCCATTCAAGATGGCGTCTTCATCAATGAAGTTTTCTGCTCTTGAAGAAATATTGGAAACGCTTTTCGCACTGTTCTTATCAAGTTCTAATGCAGTAGCAACACTTTCGTCAACTAGCTTTCTGAGCTCATTGAATTGGGTTGATTTAAACAGTGCCATACCTCTGCTCCAAGTTACAGTTACATTGCCATTGAAACTGTTCATGTCAAAGTTGAGGTATTTCGTTTTCATGTGTTTATCTTCGTATATCTGAAGAGTAACTGTGTTCCTTGATTTTAACTCTTGCGTTGTTGTTATCTTAGTGCAGTGGAAGTAGTCTTGGTGCAGTGGCTGTGCTGGTTCTTCAGATAATGTTCCACATCATGGTTTTGTAAATAAAATGAAATTAGAATAAGCTTAGGCACAGGCAAGGCCGGTTAAGTTTGATAGCGCGGTGGCGCTCTGGGGGTCCATTGCCTCGCCTTTAGCTTAGTCTGAGTAGATCAGTCGGTACCTTTGCGTTGGCCTCCAGACCACCTACAAGCATTAAAGGAGAGACCATACCGGCTTATTCTATTTGAGTTTTGAATTTTGCACACTCAGACAGTAGCCAAGTCAGAGCTCAACAATTGCAAAATTGAACTTAACTGGCTCACTCAACTCCTTTAATTTGAAAAAGTATTGCATTTCGCTTGAAATAACCCAGTTTGCAGAGAATAGCACATTTCAACGAGATCTCGGGTGCACCGCGGCGGTATAAAGTGAAGTGCAAGTGCGCCGAGCACTCCAAACTTTGGTTCAAATGCACACTTCAAGTGCGCTGCCTGGTAAAAGTGCAAGCAAAAGTGCATTGATTAATAAGTTTTTCAGTGTTCTCTTAAATTTACCACAACTAAAAATGTTTTATAGACGTTATAGGAAGGCAAGAATCCAATCTTTGGTACTTTCTTCCTTGAGCAAATAAAAAATTTTCCGCTGGTATGAATATGATTTTGTAATACTTGAATTTTCAGTCAATTTCGAATAATATAAAAGAAGACAAATCTTTCATTATTCTTTCATCATTCATAATATATATAGTTAGTTGCTGTTGTTTTAATGTGCGTAGATTGCAATAAAGACACTTTTTACAAGGTTATCAAAACAGATTACGCAAAAAAAAATTAAAAAAATTCGGGCCAAACAAGGATTTGAATCCCAGACCTTGGCAAAATAAGGACAGAGCGCCAACCATTAGGCCACTTGAGTAACGGGAGCTGGTGTTCAATGTTTATCAGCTTCTAAATCACTAAGCTCACTTACGAAAAAACTTCGTACTAACCCTTCTCGTATTTACAAAACATTTCAACACATTTGGAACAGTTCAGCAATGTACCCTGAGAAATGATTGTAGGGGAGACCGGGTACACATCGGACGCTTTTTGGTTTCTTACTTCTAATTATTTTATTTTTCGCCCGAAACAAATAAATCGTAAAATTGTATATCATTTAATAGCTAATTTGCCATGTTTAAAAGGGTAAATTGTTGGAAAATGAAATATATTAAAGTGGCGAGTATTTATCATTCTTTTACCCTTAGTTGAGCGGGGTGACTCTGGACAGTGAATTTGAACCCTCAACAATGCACGATACAAGTTTTTATTGGCATCGATCGAAAGCTTCATCATTCATCTACTCAGAGAAATGGATGAAATTATTCATAAATTACAAACCATGCTAACATTTATAATTTCTTTAGCACGTCGAAATAGTCATCGAAAGCCGTAGATTCAAGTGGTAACTCAGCGGCCCCAAACAAAAACAAAACATGCTCGTAAATCAACAAGAGTAAACCAAACTCATTGACATATATAAATTGAGAAATATCTGTAATTAAATGCACTTCATACTTGATTTTTCATCCACAATTTGATATTCTATTTAACTAGACCAAATCATTTCCATATATTCTAAGACGACGGATCACGCGTGCTCTGAAATGTTTACACAACATCACAGCTGGAGCGTGTCAAACTTGAATGGAATGAGAAACATGACACCCACTTAATTTCGGATTTACCATCATTTCTTGTTAGCTTGATATTTTACTTCTTCATCGCTTTGCTATGTTTTGACGCTCTGACCGTAGTCACCCCGTTCATAAACATTGAAGAATATCATTTCTGCAGTTGAATTTTCAAACCGCACGTGCATGAAACTTCAGTATGAGGCACACAACGTCACTGGCTTCAAAATGGTACCAAATATCAAAGTGTTGGTTTCGTGGATTTTCTTCGAAAACAAATAATACACAAAAGCAGGACAAAGTTTCAATCCATACTAACTTTTTTCTTACTTGATGAAATTATCTAAAATTTTGGCAATAGGTATGTTTTACCTTTGTATTTAACATACTGGGAGATTGTATTTTTATTCAAACTAAAACCGTTCTGTCAGAAGTCACCCTGGTCTCCCCCCATAGTGGAATCCTTTTATGTAGAAATGAGTTGATTTTACTCCAATTTAATTTCTTTGGCGTGGAAATTGGATAATTTTTCTATAGTTTTCAACTAAATGTGGTCTTTTTGGCGTATTCTTGAAAGCCTACTTGGCATGGCGTAATTTTGGCATAAATATCTGGCGTTCCAAATTCAAGGATTCCACTATGGGTCTCCCCTACATGATGTGGAAGATGGTGTTGTTGTATACGGAAAACAGAAGCAACGATAAAGAGGGGTCTGGGGGCGCAGCCCCCATGAAAATGTTTCTCAGGTGCACCCGAGCGAAGCGAGGGGCTGAGCCCCGAGCTCAGGCAAGCGGTCGCGAAGCGGCTGCGACGGCAAACCCAGATCCGCGCATACGGAGTCAAAATTCAACCAAGGATATTGGAGACCCAAATTTAAGCCGATAGTTTCTCCTGCGCGCTTTACAAAGATGATGTCTGTGTCGCTAGAATGATCCAATACGTATTAGCATCGTGGTTCTGTTTTTATCAAGATCGATCACGTATTTTATTTTATATGAATTTTTAAACTCGACCTTTTCTGTGATACCCTTTGTTTCACTCTTTTGTCTTCTACGCTTTTTTACAGTCACGTGGTCTTGCGATTTTGTCCGCTCGCTGGTATGTTGTGCCTCAGGGCACGTAGTTGTAGCCCTGTCACGTTTACACAATGGTTGTTAATTGTTATCCTCATTGTTGTCGTATTCAAAGTTGTATTCGTGAATGGTCGTTCGTACCGCTATTATGCTTGCCTTTATGTTTGCCTGCTGATTGCACCTAATGTTGTTTCTTATTTACTGTGTCCAACACCTCGGGTTTTCTAACAAAGTTTGTACTGAGAGAAAAAGCTCTTCCCTCTATTTCTGCGATATGTATCGATTTAATATGCTGTTATACAATATTGAGCTGTCCTACGTGCTGCTAAATATGATGTTGAATATGGAATCGTTGCTAAATTTTTATTTTTATATCGGGAAGTAATTTATTTTAATTTTTGAATCGAAGCTATTTTTTGTTGTTTGTCCTTATAATCGCGGGAATTGACTTTTCCCGCTTAAACACGTGGGTAGAATTGCGAAAAGAACTTCTTTTGAGGGTTGATCTAAGCTTTGTTGAATTTCTGTTATTTCTTATGGGATGTTGTTGTGCCTTTGGATGCAGAAACAGGTTTCCGAAGTGTATAAAGTTTCCAGGATTCTGTCTTGAAAGAGAAATTCAGAGAAAAGCATTGCCTGGTTTCAGTAGCTGAAAACAGGACACAAAATACCTAACAATAATCTACTCTGCCAGGTAACAATACTTACCATGTCTTCGTTTTTTATTCTTCATAATAACTTTAATAAGCTCTGTTGGCATGATTTTACACATAAATTTAATCTCATATTGTTAAATCGATTGCTTGGTAATTCTATTTTCCATTTACCATTACATAAGTAGATTTCAAAAGGTGGATTTATTCATTCCAAACTTCAAAAATAGAGCAGTTGGGCTATGCAGCATCAACTTTATCTTCATACAAAATATAAGGAAAGAGAGAAGCCCTGGCATGGAAGACTTTTGAGAAGGGTAATGTGATAACATTCCATTTTGTTAATAAATTTTGTTTTTATGAGAGGACAGACAATGCAAAATTATTCTTGAAAATGTTACGGAACAAAACAGCAATAAAATCCAAAAACAGAATTCATACAAATTTACCACAAGAAAAATGAGATAAGTAATTGTAAAAATTAATACACAAGATCCTACATAATTTTAGCTGTACCATAAAAGATAAAGAATTTCCCTTCAATTATTTTCATAAATTATAATTATTTTTAAATACAAGTGGAGGAGAACAACATAGTCAGCAAATAGACAATATCA
The DNA here is from genome assembly GCA_916610825.1 of Haliclystus octoradiatus. Classification (NCBI taxonomy): domain Eukaryota; kingdom Metazoa; phylum Cnidaria; class Staurozoa; order Stauromedusae; family Haliclystidae; genus Haliclystus; species Haliclystus octoradiatus. The sequence continues at coordinate 159,510 of OU744452.1, forward strand.
AATTCTAACAATTTTCAAACATAGTACATTCTAATTGCTAATGATTAAAATGTAACAAGTTAACATAGTTTATACTTTCATAATCAATAGTTGTATAATCATAAGCTAGTTAAGATAACACCCAGGTAAATAAAAACCGTAAAACCACACATTAACACAATAACCTGAACGATACACCACCGCAACATCTGTAGTTAGAGTTGACCTCTCCTGTGAAAATTGAAAATTTGCAACACTAGTAGATATTAAATTCTTCAAGAGTAACTCACTTTATAATACCAAAATATCATAACAGGGATGCCGTCAAGTATTGTTGATTCAATAACATAGGCTTTGTCGTAGCGTTGTGTGGAGAACGCAATATATCAAGCCTTAGTCGTTATGTTGTAAAAAAACAGTTCTGAACGAAAAGAAACAGTTTTCTTTCTGAGCCTGAAGATAGGTATCAGCTTATACGAAGGCTTTACGATCAATAGCAATGAGGGAAATACGAAATGATACCTGCATATTGTGATATTAGAATAATAGTGTATATTCATCGTATAATATACATAGCCTTATAAGATTAAATACGTACTAAGCTGACTCGTTCTTTTTAACTGATTTTGGTATTCTAATCAATGATCATACCTCTTCGAGTTAACTTTCCGTTATTTCTTTCGACCTTCTCTTTAACGATTTTGAAAGAGAAGTCAAACCAGTTCAAAACTGGTCCAGTACCAGTTCTAATAAATTACAATGAAACCTTCTCCATTTATTTGAATCAAAATAAATCATTGGTTCAACCAACTCCTACGGTTCAGAATTCAATAATATCCGTAGTGAGCTGCTGCTATACTGTTAGAGGCGACTGAAGTAGCCTTTTTAGTAAGACATTTTCGCCTCGTGGGTAAAGCAGTCAACAACATTCGTAAATACAGCAAGGCTTAAACACTTTCCAGCTAAAAAAGAGAATCTTCTGTTATAATATATTTCCATTCCATTTTTAGTAAATATCCTCATTATCGACAAAAGCATATGCTTAAAAGCGAGAGTTTCGCGAGTCAGACAATCCTAGTTTTGTGGCTTTGGTCGGTTATGGCGTCATATTTCCGCCAAAATTCAACGTTCGTCATTTTATGCTACGTTTCTCATTTTATACTTCGTTTCTCATTATATTCTTTGATTTTTATTCCTTGTTTCTCATTTTTTGCTCCGTTTCTCATTTTATGCTTCGTTTCGTTTTTGTCATCCTGTTTCATTTTATGCTTCGTTTCTGATTTTATGCTTCGTTTTGTTTTTGACATCCTGTTTCATTTTATGCTTCGTTTCTAATTCTTCGTCAAGCTTGAGTGGTTTCCCCCTCCGTTCCCCCAGCATACTGTTCCCTTTCCTGTGCACAGTAGACTAGTGACAGTAACAGGAAATGGTTGTAAAACCTGAAGGCCGAGATGGAATGAGGCTATAACTGAACGCTTACAAATACAATTAGAATCACTCATATGTTATGGTTTTATTTATTTGGTAAAATAAATACTAATAAGAATGTATCCTATTACCCTATACTTTTTTCTATTTACAGCGAAAATTTAGGATTTGAATTTTCTGTTGTATAGGTATATATTATTTCTGGAAAAACAATGTCAAATGGACGGAAAGCGTCAGCCGTATTGCGCACCAAATTCCCTGCTGCGGTTGCCGTCTTGCTAAGCATCATTGCCGAAAATCAACTATAAAACTGCTCAAAATATTTTAAAATATCCACGTGACCACCACCATCTACTACGTATACCAATATCATAAAATAATTAACATAAATAATTGGAAACTCACTTCATTAAAATGTAAATGTATAGGATGTAGACAAAGGCATGTGTAACACTATCCACCAACAATCAAATATTTAAACATAGTCTTATAACATAATCACGATAAACTACAAATTATTTAATAAATACTGAAACCAACTCTACGAATAACAAATTGACAATTTAAAGTATAAAAACGGGCACAGCATATTTTTCAAATGAGAGGAAACCAACCAATTCGATTTTGCTGAATTTTAGACATTACATTATATACGCCGATTATATACACATAACACATACATAATTGTTGCTTTGAATATAGAATGAGCTCAGCTTGATTTGAAGTGGTTAGTAGCTGCTCAGCCACACGCCTTGATGTTTCTTTTGCATTTTGAATATTCATTGCAAAGTAAAATAAAACGTCCAAACTCCATCGCTAATGAGTCAATAATGAAGTGATTCGAATCATTGTGGGCCTTTCTGAACTGTTTCTGTCTCATCCCACCCGACCCTCATTTCCGACAGCCATTTCCTGTTACAATCAGAGCCATCTATTTACAAGAGTTGGGACACGCTTTCATGTGCCGCTATCGTCTCCAATTGGACAGATGCCAGTCACGTGATATTTGGATGCCATCTTTGTTCTTTTGAAAACAGGTTCTCAATCATTTCAAGTGAAACGCGCGAAAAAATACAATACAATATGGCTGAAAAAACACACAACATTCTCCTGCACATGCGCATTGTTAAAAACGTGCTCGGGTCCAGGCAAAAAGATACAAAAATGGCAGAAGTGTCCCAACTCTTGTAAATAGATGGCTCTGGTTACAATCACTAGTCTGTTGTGCACAGAAAAAGGAGCAGCATGCTGGGCGAACGAAGGGGGAAGCCACTCAAGCTTGACGAAGAATCAGAAACGAAGCATAAAATGAAACAGGATGTCAAAAACAAAACGAAGCATAAATTCAGAAATGAAGCAAAAAATGAGAGACGAAGCATAAAATGAAACAGGATAACAAAAACAAAACGAAGCATAAAATGAGAAACGAAGCATAAAATGAGGAACGATGCATAAAATGAGAAACAAGGAATAAAATGAGAAACAAGGAATAAAATCAAAGCATAAAATGAGAAACGAAGCATAAAATGACGAACGTTGAATTTTGGCGGAAATATGACGCCATAGTCGGTAGCCATTGCAAAATGCAGCTTTCGTGCGTTGCCTCGCTCTGAGTTGGACCATTTTTGCAGCCTCATAATGACTTGGCTCAACTCTTTTACATAGAAGGCTCTGGTTACGATGGCGTCGCTGGAGGATGAGCAGAGATTGAAAATTATCTCCAAATTTACTGATTTAATTGACAAACTTTGTGGACAAGTTACAATTTTTGAAAACTTTCCACCGCAAAAGCTGTTTTGATTAAGTAATTAGATGTATTTCCATAGAAATTATTGTTTAGATAAATTGTTAAATGTTTTCAATAAATAAATAAATAAAACATGACATCATAGTTATTTAGTTAAAAATAGAGCACTGCGTGAAGTTGTATAGTTAGAAAAATGCCGATGTAAACTATTTAAATTGTATACTTATAGAAAATGATGTAAATGTATATTAATGTTTTGCTGAGACCATCAAATGTAAGTAATTATAGATTATGCTTAATAATGTAGTAAATTAGTATAAATAACACGCTGTTTCCTATTATTATTCAGTATGGGAATAACGTTCAAAACCACTTAGACTTAGACAATTATAATCAACATTACAGTAACTTGGTATTATTTCAATTGTGGGAATTATATGTACTATTAATGGATATGGATTGTGTTTGTTTGAGTCTTAACTGTATTTGACTCTGCCTGTACTCATTAGAAAATAAAGAAAAGTCGTAACGACGAAACAAAAGCGGCTAACACCTCTTCGATATTTTTTTGATGTTGACAGATTGAAGTATCAAACTTGTCTGATAAAGCTGTTTTCACAGCGGAATCTACGCTTTTCGATGTATCTCTTTGAATTCGCTATTTTTATTGGAAATATAAATATTTTATTATTTTAAACAATCAATAAAATTTATTCATGTCATGAGCTTTATTGCCATCTATTCAAATTTATAAAAATGTTATAGCAAAGTTAACTTAATCCCGTTTGAAATATATTAGCGTTTTTGCCATTAACTTTACATATTAATTTAGAGGGGTCTTGAGAGTCCACTTCCCGATGTTGGATGAGTTTTAAATATTTGGTAACTTGTTTTCAGAGAAAGTCTAATAATAAAATGGATTGTGCATTTAACATTTCAAACTTTCGATTTTTTTGGACCAGTCTAATATTCACACAGACGTCCACCTCTTTGATTCTCTGAGAAAAGGCTTCACTTCAAAAACAGATATAAAATTGGTTAAAATGCGGTTATAAAATTGTAGCAAATTATTCTCAAATATATATTAATATAGCTTTCACTCAAAAGTAAAATTAATTTGCATTAAATATGAAGCGTATCAGTTGTAACTTTGCTTCGAAAAAGAACTGTACAGTTGTCTTGATTTCTGACTGACTGCGTGGTTCGTAAACAACTCAATAAAATGTGAGAAATATTGAAAGGGATGGAATCTGGGAAGAGCGTGTGGTTTTTATGGAACAATGACAACAACGCCAAAGCGCATCAAAGGTTAATAATCAAAAACTTCTTTTTCGAAGGTGCGAGTTTAAAAAATATAGGAAAAAAAATTATATTTCTTTTCGATACACGAAGCATGGAAGTCTCTAAAAAACGCGAATACTCTATTTACACACACTGGACAATAACGAATCGATTGGTAGGCCTATGCTTATCATACAAATTTGCAAAGATGAGTGCATACATACAGACAGGACAACACACAAAAAGAAACTCACAAATATAGTTCAAGATAAGCAATGATTCACCCGCGTTGATGGGTTAATTTAAATAACAGAGATGAACAATATGAAATGTTTCAATTTAACTAAATTGTTTGTTGTGTTCTTCGAATTCGACAACCGTTGAAATTTGATATGGCGATGAAAACCATAAGGTTAATAGAGTTTATTAGAAAATATATTATCTTTTGTTATGCAAAACAGAAAGCAAAATGAATAAATCAAAGCCTGTCCGAATCACTACTGGATAACAGCGATTCTAATTATAGATAACAGCGGAAAAAACAGAACCAATACCAACCAGGTTTCGTATTTATATGAATAGATAACATTTATATAATTGTCGTCAAATGAATTATTGGTTCTGGTATATGGTCGCTGTAGCATTCAGATTTATGCTGAAATTATAAATAAATGGAATCTTTTATTTATTTTTTTGCAGATGAGAAACACGGAATTCGACACAGGTATGTAGCCTAATCAGTATTGAAGAGTTCTAAATTACCAGTTGGCCTTGTTTGTAAAAGTTTAAAGCCCCCCTTTCTATTAAATCAACCCTGCAATTAAAAAAGCAAGTTTTTATATCAGTAAATTCCTTTTTGAGTTTGCAAATAATTATTATTAATGGCAAGTTTTTTGAAATTCTTCTTGCTTTCTATTGGTTAATCGAACACTGACAATTCCTAGTTTGTTCGAAAGTGGTGTAATATTCTGAAACAATAGAGTAGAGCTCAAGACAATTAGGTTGGTACAATATGTCAAGACAATAGCATCTTCAAGATTTCAAAATGATGTTATAGAAAAACATCTGTTGTACAAATTTTCATTTTACAAAATAAAAATTTACTACATTAACAGAAGCAGAACTTTATTCGATGAAAAAGAGGCAAAAAATACAAAGAGGACATTCAAATACAAAGAATTCTTTATCTGGTTGGTAAAGTCGATAACGTATTAAAGTCTTTAAAGTGTTATCCGCCTCGGCCTGATAATTCTCAGTGTCGTGCTCAATCTTGTTCAATAATTGTTAAATGTTATTTCAACTTTCATTTGTACTCAATTGTTTCCTATTTCATATTTCAGTTTCTTACTTCGAGCAAATAATATACCAGTAATAACACCGACAGCATTTTACTCTTCAAAATATTTTGCTGTAAATCTTCCCGGACAAGCTTTCAATTTAATGAATTATAGATATATTCATGTTAATTCTGCACTTCGGAAACCAAAAGAAGAATTAAAAATATTGGATGAGAAATCCAAAGTTGAAGAATATGTTGATTTTCAACGCAAGAAGAAAGAAAAGGAATCGTTCCTCCAAAAAGAAATATCGCAACAAGCGTTACGCGATGCGTTCATCTACATGCCTCAAAAGGAGAATAGTAAAGCTTTAACGGAACCAAAGAAGTCCATTTTGGAACGTGTTAAACATGAAGCAATGCATTATTATAACGGATTTAAATTATTATTTTTGGAAGCAAAAATATCTGGACGGTTATTGTGGCAAGTTTTAAACGGAAAAACATTATCAAGGAGGGAAAGGCGACAGGTTAGTTTGAATAATATTTGGTTTTGATGTTGAAATAAAATGTTTATCAAAGTTTTATTATTCCTACTATTTATTTCGAAAGTATAACCTTCATATAACACATGAAACAGACTGTTACATCTGTAGGCCTACCTGGCAAGCTGATTATCAGCTAAAGTTCTTCTCTTTTTACTTCCCCAGCAAAAAATACGTTGTTCATAAAGGAGTTCATGAACTGTACAAACATTCATGAACTAGCTCATATACAGGGTTTGACAAACTATTTTGCCTTACGGAAGCCTGGATTTAAATTCAAAAATCTTCGTGTTGCCATGGTAACACAGATAATTTTATGAGAAAATAATTTAGCAATATGTCTTGGCATTCATACAAAATCTTTTTTTTGAAATCCTTGACAATTTTGACATTGAAAATAATAAAAAACAGTTTTTGAGTAAATTAATTAGCCTTCTCTGCAAAAAATGTTTTGCATTTGTTATTTTTTTGAGATTAAGTAATGCGGGTATCAGCAGCTTTTCCGGGGGAGTGGCCCCCCGGAGAACCCACGGGGACCCAGGGGGGTTGGTTGAGATTTGTTAGAGAACAGTAAAACTTGCTATCATCAAATTTAAAAACGTAACCATATTTCATTTGTTTAATTCAGCTAATTGCAGACTTGCATATATTATGTAATTTCGTATTATAAACTCATGATCGATGTCTACGGCTATGTGTTTTCTCATGCTCTTTTGTTTTAAAATTTGATTTGTTGTATTGGAAACAATCGGCAAAAACGGATCAATCGACCGATTGTTATGACTAATCGGCGGCTAACTAATCGGCATCGAGCATCAGTAAGTTTCATTATTGTCTCATCCCTACAAATGATCACCATTATGAACTGAATGCATCTATGTGTTTGCGAGAAAAACAACGTTTTTGTATAATCGCGTAATTCTCTGCGTATTGTTGTTGAATCCTTTGTAACAAAATCAAGAAATTCATCATTTCCAATACTTTTTTCTTCCTGGGGGGAGGGGGATTATTGAAAAATATTGCCCCATACCCCAGGGGGTTAAATGACTTTTGCACAGGTCGATTTTCTTCTGAATTTCGTCTAGCCTTCCGGAAACCTAGTTGCTGGGTTGCTGAGTTTTGTCTGACCCTGCTCATATAGGTTAAATGGCTCAATTTTAATGGACTTTTTTATGAGCATTTCATGAACGGTTCATGAACATTGTGTTCAATAACAATGTGTTCAATATTTCTCTATTTATAAGTTTAACATAATTGCAAACTTGAATTCATTTTTCTTTAATTTCTGAAAATTACATTAATTTCATCGAGCACTATACCAAGAACTGATGTGGAACACTCCTACCATCAATGTTATTATTATATATTATTTATTAAAATCTATTATTAATAGTTTACAAATTTTGAGCTGTGAGTTAAACAAATGAGCGAACAGAGACATCTTTTTAACAGAATTAACACTCAAAAAGCTAATTTATGATCAAATAAATATCTATGCATCTATCATGCAAGAAAAAGTTCCTTGATTGACAAAGCGCGGTCATGCAATCAATATATCAGGCACTGCTTGACGCAAGCCGCAACCATTCAATCTGTCCTATACATACCTTTGTTCTTTCTGATATACACCTAGGACGTTCAAGACCTTATTTTGGTCAATTTTGGAAAGATTATAATGAATTTAGATTCGTAAATTTTTGTATTATTACCCCCACAGAGTTTGAATATAGATATTGACGTATTCTAGTCTGCTTCGAGGTGGGTTCACACATTCGACATACTTGTAGAACTGGGCAAACAATAGCAGCTGCGTATTAAATCAACTATCAATTTATGCTTGTTAAATTCACAATCAGAATGGCAATTTTATTTTTAGTTTCTGCGAACTGTTTCTGATCTATTTCGACTGGTTCCTTTCTCAATCTTTCTCATTGTTCCATTTATGGAATTTCTTCTTCCTGTTGCTGTGAAACTGTTTCCTAATATGCTGCCAAGTACATTTGAAGACAAATCGAAAAAGGTAAACCTACATTATTCCTCAAATATACGTATCAACCTCCCTAGTGAAGTTGCTAGGGTGTTGAACCATGGCACGCTGAAGCAATCCCTTCCAGGCGCGAGCACTATTTGTTGGCGACAGGAAGGGTGAGTCACCGGTAAATCGATTATGAATTAGACAACCGGTTATCAACAAAGTAATCAAACATTTCAATACCACAGGATTTGATAACCTTTTTCAATTTTATACAATACAAGCTATTTAATTGATTAATTATGGAAGGATAATTATTATCAATCATTATCTGCTAAACGAAAATAAGCTTGGAATGGAGTGACAGGACTTGTTCTGCAACTGCTACCAATCATAACAACAAAGTAGTTAATAGAGAAAAGTACAATCTGCAGTCTTTTACTAAACAATGCAACTGTACGGTAAAACTACCTTGCCCATTTAACACTGACTGCCTCACAGAAAGCTTTGACTACAAGGCAAAAGTTACTACGACAGAAGATCAAGAAGGCCAAAATTATATTGGCTTGATGGGGAGAACCTTTGTTAGAACATAGAATATGTGATTGCAAAAACAAATCTAAAACTGTTATATTTTTCAAGATTTTTCAACATTTTTCGCTTGGAAAAGTTATTTTATTCCTAGAATAGCTAAAATGCAATTTTTGAAGTAACAGGCAAGCAGTACATTTTTAACATTTTAGAATATGTGATACACGAATTTCTCACTGGGACTCACGTCATATTGGAAATATGAGTTTTGTTTTTCAGATGATAAGAAATGAAGGGATATTGATGAAAACACGGGAAGTGTTCGATTAAAAGCCAAAAGACAAAAATGGACACAGGAAGATTACACAGATGTAACAAGGACCTATATTCAAGCGTTACAGCAACCAAAAGAATCATCTAATACAAAGCAGACATTTGGAGAAGACAAAACCCTGATGTAAGACCGAACATGGATTCCAACAGATTAGCTAATGTAAGGAGACAGATTTTGCAAAAGGGATGGTTACCCGCGTCATGCATTGAAAAGATACGTCAGGAGATCACAAAAGATTCACAAACCTCTGCCGATATAGGAGATGCTATAACCTCTGCCGATATAGGAGATACTATTAACAATGGCAATATTACTGAACTGCCTCAACTTACTACAGCTGAATCTATCAGCCAAACCCTTGTTGTACTTAGAGGGAGTAGAAGTGGTGAAAATGAGGAAGAAGCTGCAATGAAAGAGAGAGTTATTGAAAAATGGCAAGAAGTTAAACAGAGTGATATACAATAGCGCAACTACCTTCGTAAGATTGTAAATGATAAGAAGACCAAGAAAATTATTAAGTTATGTAACGTGGTATTCGAAGATATTAAACAAGAAAACGAAGAACTGACAATAACAGACATCAATGACTTACTATATGCAGTTGCGATTATAATCACTGAAAATAAAGGGATACAAATTAAGAAGCTCAAGACAGCAAAACGCCAAGTGCGAAAATGGAATCAAAAGATTGAAAAATCTATCTCTGATCTAAGGAAAGATTTATCATTGCTCACCGAATACTCAGAAAATAAGTTGACATCAGTAATCAAAGTGAGGCGTCTAAAGAAGAAATACTCTATTGTGAATAACTGCGATGGATCAGTTAACATAGAAAAGCTGAAGCAAATTTTACAAGCAAAAGCTCAACGCATCAGACGATTTGATAAAAGAAGTAAGCATTTTAGACAAAATATGCTTTTCTACACAGATGCCAAAAAATTATATCGAGAGCTAGCGAAACAACAGGTGATAATCAAAAGAAACAAAAGGGAATAATATGGAACAAAAGGGATGCAAACGGGGGAGTTATGGTTGTAAGGATCACCTATTGGTCAACAAAATGATCCTTGAGGATTGCAAAAAGAAAAATATGAGTACGGCGCTTCATATTCCAACTCTTGGATGTTAGTTCCATCACCAAGTTCAATAAATGATGTTTTAATCATGTTTCCTTTTAGAAAACTTGCCTTTGCACATTTTTCAATACCGAAATCCATAGATATGTCATTGCTAAACTTCTTGACAGCTTCTAACGTTTCTAGCTGTTTGTCATTTCTTGCATACATCTTCAAATCATCCATGTAGAACAAATGTGTAATTGTTTCTCCTTGAACAGTGTAGCCTGTATCTGTGTCAGCTAAGATGGTAGAAAGGGGTGCCAAGCATAAGGGTCATTCCATGGGGAATCTGCAGTTTTTTCCCGCACCCTCTTAGAATTTGTTAAAAAATATATATGCATATATAGATCTCGATGAGCTGAGTTTAGAAACGTAACTTATAACCACGATTTCGCAACAGTTTCGATTTTATGGCACCTCGAAGTCGCGGAAAAGGTGTGAAAATTACATTTTCGCTACTCAATTAAACGCCTATATCCCCTCCAAATCTCGCTGGATTTCAACGATTTTAAACATCTAACAATTAGAATTACTCCTGTCTAAACAATCCCGTTATTTTCAAAGACAAAAGTATAAATAGAGTGAGGAAACAACAAACGATGTAATTAATAATAATTTTGCACTATTGTTTTTGTTATGGACCGTTGATCATGTTGTAGTTTTACTTTCAACATAAAATAAATGAGTTTCTTTTTGTCTTGTTTTGACTTATTATTTCCCTTGAGTATCAGCGTGAATTATAATGTAGACAAAACATTTGCATAAGCGGCTGCTTTGAATTAGACACTTTCGGGATAAAGCGACTTTTTCAAAGGACTGCTTGAAATAATTTGAAACTAAATGCTGAATCCTGAAGACCAGCCATCTCCAAAATTTGCCATGCTACATTTTCCCCTATATTTGGAACAGTTTCAACTGGACTTTCAGTATCAATTGCTCGAGAAAACTATTTCTTTCTAAATTGAAAGATAGCCTCATTGAAAAATATTACAATGTGTGCACTGTGAATGATTGCTATGTGTGCTCATCATAAATAAAAAAATATATAATTTCTACAAATTTTAACTTTTATTTTACTGTATCCGTAACATCCTGGTGTTATCTTAATTGGAAATATTTTATATTTTTAAAACTTTTTTGATTTACTATTTTTGCTACCTCTTTTATTTTATTTTATTTTTTGTATTGTTTTGTATAATACCTTAATCGTTGTTAAAAACCCAATAGATTCAACTTATAAACAGTTTTAACTTTTAACCAATAATTCTTATTAAAAAATGCTATGTAATAAATTGCCTTAACCATGTACTCCAAACAAACAAGCTCTCGTGCTTCAGGAGTCACGCCAAACATATTATATTTATCATTGTAATTAGCGAGCCTAATATTTTGTACAGTAACTGTCATATTTGGCTCAATTCTATCTTTTGTAATTTTGTATCTTCCTTTAATATGTTTGAAATATATGATCTATCTACATAAGCCTGAAACAGTAGTGGCTAATGAGCAAGTTACAATATTATGGGATATACCAATCTATACCGATAAAGAAATTGCTGCCAATCGTCCAGACATCGTTATCAAAACTAAATCTGATGATGGTAATAGCGTGTGCATTTTGATAGATTTATCAGTCCCATCAGAAAACAATGTTGCCAAGAAAGGAATTGAAAAGCTTCCAAAATACAAAGACCTCGAGATGGAAATATCCAAAATTTGGCCTACAAAGACAATAATTGTACCAATCATCATCGGTTCCTTGGGACTTATTCGAAAAAGTTTACATAAGTATATATCTTCAATTCCTGGGAACATTTCATTTGAAGAAATTCAAAAGATAATACTGCTTGGCTCTGCTCACATCCTACGAAGAACACTGTCAAAGCCCATTAAAAATCATCTGGCCTTAGGATCAGGGTCTGATCCTGGCAAACTGTATAAATATATACAATGTACATAGTCTACGGACAACAACAACAATAATAATAATAATGATTATGCATCGGGCAAAGCATGATGTTGTTCTTATCATGGCTAAATAAAATAGTGGACCACCAATCGTAGGCACATTTAGAGTACAATAGGGTATTCTACTGAAAAACAATTTTTAAAGTAATGATTGTTTCTGATGTCTATCAACTGTTAAAATTGATTGATAAAAGTTTCAAGTCGATCCGATAAAAAATTACAGAGATATCAATGTTTTAAAGAGTTTGTTTCGCCACACGTTAATTAATTGTCTCTTCAGCAGAATTAGACTCTTTGCATCATCGATATCTCCGTCATTTTTTATCGTGTTGGTTTCAAACTTTTTGGTTCATATACATCAAAATCAATCATTACTTTGAATATCTTTTCCCAGTAGAATCCTCTATTGAACTTTCTAATTTGCACAAGTCTCGGCATTTGAAAAGATTGTTCTAGATCGTTAAAAAATGCTGCATATTCTAAGCATATTCCAATCAATGCTATTATCTTGATAATTAGTGCCTTTTTTCAAGTCGTTAACTTAATCAATTTACAGTTTGCAGACACTTCAAAGGAAACAAAATTTGTAAGCACAAATATATGCTGTAATGTAATATCAATGTAGTTTATTTTTTATTTTATGTCAAGTGGCTAGAGCTCAGTCTCGATGAAGATATTCCTGCTTCACTGTTACTCTTATCACGAGCAATGTACTTGCGAGAGCCTCTTACTGACGAAGATCAATTGAAAGTCACCATCTCCATGTTACCCGACCGAATTGTAAGTAGGGTATCAATAAAAGGTTGTAGCTGTTTTTCAAGGTTGTTAATTGATTTGTATCTGTAATATATTTTTTGGATGGATGCCTTTCTTGATGCAAAAGTGCTTTTACCAGGGATTCAACCTAAGACCTTGCGTACTGAGGTCCAACGTGCTAACATCCGTCTTGAATAAGGGTTTACCACACACTTGCTGTGTTTGTATTCATATTTACTACACAAGGAATGCGAGTAAAGTGTTGAAAGATTGAGCCGCCGAGGCGAGTGCTGTCAACACTTCACCTGTGTCTCCCAACTATCCCCAGTGTAGTAAATATGAATATAATCACTTTCAGGCGTATGGTAACCTTTTTTAAATGTTTACACAGAACCAAGTTTGTTTATCTTGCCGAACAGAAGGTTTTTCGAATCTCGAATTATTGATTTAAAATTCAATGGTTTTACTTACTATTGTCCTTGTATTAAATGAGCACTTCGCACAATGTCATTCTTTCTTAACTAGAGACAGCTTTTGTTGATCTTATTTCTTTAATAATAGTATAATACGTTGTAGTTTTCTTTACTTCTTCAGCTTTGACAAAATTTTATCGTCAATTTTTTTACAAAACGTTTTGAAAGTGTCTATCCTAGGATTTCCAAACAAATGGACCAACCAATCAAATTGCGAGACAACTCATGAACGTAACGGTGCATGAACGGCTCATGAATGTTTAGTGGCCCAATATCATAAAAATATCATCGCCATCTAGACAATTCAGACATTGACGATGATAATGTCGATGATGTTGAACCTGGTGTACAATTCGATGAATCTTCAGATGATGATAATGATGATGATAATAATAGTAATAATAATGTTAGTAATGATATACGTCCTCAACGTAATCGACAACCTCTATGATTGCTCAGGAATCAATGCCTGACGTTTTCTTCACCCGTTCCTCCCCTTAATCATCCATCTAAATCAAATGAAATGGGTTATCAAATCAATTGAAAGGAACAGTTGACTTGAGCCTACTTTAGCTATCAAGGTTAGGAGAATTACAAACAGATCATTCAACAGCTTTCCCGCCAAATCAGTAATGGCGGAGCATGTGAAAGCTGCACAGAACGATTTTAGTCAGAGAGAGCCTCTGTATTATCATTTGTTTGGTCAATTAATTTATTGTAATGACAAAACCTAAAAAATGTAAACCTCTTCCTATAAAGATATTCACGACCGGGTATAATCCAAAAACGCAAAGATTTTATAAAAAGTAAGTGAAATTTATATTGTTTGATTATTGAACTGATCGTGAATTTGTAATGTTATTGTTTTGAAAATTCTTTAGCCTTGAACATCTAGCATATAATAAACATAGATAGCCCCACCAGATAATATAGCTTGATCTTTTTTATGAATACCGTTCTGTTACCAACTAGCTACTGTCCGAAGCTAAAGAGATTTGGTCAAAGAATCGACCTAATTAACAAGTAAATTGATGCCATTGATCAATAACTTTATGATGGGCTAATTTGATGATCCATTTGAGTTACAATGAGTAGTAATGGTCTCAAGTCTATAGTATTTGTAGACATACTGTTAGTTGTCAACGAAATCAACCATGGAATGGCTGTATTGGAATTTCTTTATTATGTCATCCCTCTGTCAATAAAGTAGGCCCATACTTATCAATTCCTATCATTAGTAGCCTATATTTATTCTAATTGTTTAATCTAGACTGCAATATCCGTCCTTCTAAAAATGATTTTGTACTTGTGTATCAACATTATATTTTCTTATTTGCTTATATATACCAATTAGATAAATAAGTTATCCATCCGAGTAAAAATTCAAGAAAGCATGCCCACAGAAGCTTGATCAGGAAGGCAGGAAAGATTTGTTGCCCTCTACGCTGCAAGATGAATTTGAGATTGCGGACTGTGGTTTATCACCTCAAACCCTCTCTCCACCACCATCGCCACCCCTACTGCAGCAGCAATCACTACCAGCACAATCGAATGAAGCATCCCAATCAACAGAGTGGATCAATCGACGTTATGTGAGGTCATCAAATTGGGCAGACATTTCGAAGGAGCTGCTTGCTATAGGCTCAAGTGCGCTTGTTGTTGGTCCAACAAAATGCTGCCTTTGTTCAATTGACATCATGCAGATGGCAATGAGATGCCTTTCTTGTTCACCATTGCAACATTTCTGTGTGGATTGCATGAAAGCATCTCATTGTCCTACACTGTTTCATCATCGTGTTGAGGTTTACAAGGTAAACATTCATTGATACAATAATCAATAGAACTGCCTGTTTTATAATTAGGTATATTGTATTAGCCTATTCTATTATTTCACTACTTGAAGCACTTTCTTTCAATAAAAAGCAGGGAAATGCTTGCCATTTTAAATCATTAAGTTGAACTTGATAATTGGTTAATCCTCAAGTCTAGAAATTGAATTTCCCTTGTTAGTATTCTACAATATGCCATGATTGCCAACATTTCATTGACATGAAGTTACATGCTATTTAAATACACATAAAATAATTGGTGTCAATGTTTTACGTAATCAGTTTTGTAGGCTATCTACTAGCCCATTTGTATATTAATCAATTTTAATTTTTCAGGAAAATGAGTATATTCCTGTGAGAATGACTGGTCAGATCAAAGTTGCTGATCAGCTTGATCATTCAAGTGAATGCATATCAGATACTTCCTCAAGACGGCTTGTCTTAGTAGATAGCCTAGGTGATTTTCAATCCATTAATATCTTATTTTGCATGCATGTACTATTGCTTGATTACTTGAACATTCAGCTTGAATGATTGATGCAACAATCTATCTATTTTTTAGTTCCATATTTTCTTGTTAGGCTATCAACACCAATTTGATATGTACTTCTGTTCCTGTCATTCAGAAGCAGTACAGGTATTAAAGGCAGGGTATTGGCCTAGTACACCTGTACACCCAACCACCTGCTTTTCTCTGGACTTCATGGAAATACTCCATGCAACTTGATTGCCAAGTTTCCCTCCAAAAATTTTGGGAGGCAACTTCAATCAAGACGTCAGCTTGGTGTGCTGGATATGTATGTTGTAAAACAATGATACCTATATCAATACCATAATTTTTCAAATCATCATGAACCCAATGAGCCATAATTATCAGTCCTGTCCTTTTCTCATTTTAGAAAGCAGATGTTTACAAAATTCTCTGTGGATGTTTCACAGAATATCGGTTTGTTGTAGACATAGGTTTTGCACTAATTTGAATGAAAAATGATTTAGTCCTTGATTGTGTATTTGACTGCTTCTGTTTATCAATCAGGACACATTTCTGATATATTATGCTATAATTATGTAGACAATGGCGTCTGGATATGCTGTATCCAGCTTTCTTGTCACCTGACTTGGATGATGGTACCAAATGTCCTGCTTGCCCAACTGTAGGCTATTGTAATGTCTCAGTTATACTTACCACTATCACGGTAAACGTTTTCTTTCAATATTGTCATATTTTAGATGTGTATGCATACTTTCCTTCAGTATTTTTTGGAACACACCTTATATGATTATGTTTTGAAATATCAGAAGGTATTAACATAACCTTTAATCTTAATTTGATTGTATTTCAGAAAAAAGGTGTTCAGGCCAAGTGTTTTGATGGTTGTTTTGGCTTGATTAGAAAACGAAGAGGCCAGCATAGTAATTTGGAGGAGCTTCTTGCTGAACATCGCTTCTTTGTTAAGCAGGATGTTATTGATACATTTGTTGAAGACTACAAGGTTAACTTGACCAAGCCTTCGATGAAATCGGTCAAGGTTAGTTGTTTGTCTGTTAGGCAACTGTTAGGCGAAGCCATCAAAGTCAATATTTCCTTATCCTCTCACTTACCAAATGTATCTTGATGATGTTTATTGTTTAAGGATTGCAATAATTTTCATGCTGGTGAAGTAGAAAACAGTGTCCGCTCCAAAGGTAGAAATTTGAAGCTGGCAGAAAAAGGTGTACTGGGAAGCGTTTGCAGGCATGACTATCCAAAGAGATTTTACAGTTGCTACGGTGGAGAAAAGTAAATTTTTATTGTTTTCATGCACTATGAATCTAGTATAGACTGAAACGCTACTTAAAACCTACTGAAAACATAGTGAAATATTATCGGGTACTGAAACCATACTGAGGTTCATCAGACACCTAAATCTAGATTCTTGTCGTTCTACTGTAACAACTACTGAAACCTTGAAATGTGAAAGCTACAAAAAGTGCCCAATTCAGTAGCCTGTTCTGTATGTTTTCAGTAGATTTTCAAATTTCAAAATCTTAGTCAATAATATTTCTAGTGTACCCACATAGAAAAAGGGTTCATGGGTTTGTGAACATGATATTTCTACTTGTTCATGAACAGTTCATGAAATGTTTATACTTCATCATCATCATCAGTTATTCAGGCAACCTGGTATCTATACATATGTTAAACTGTTAATTGTGTGAACAAATTTTTTCACATAACCTTAATAAAAACGAAATATGGGGTTTTGATTTCAGTCGAGTTTAATAGAAAATGTTTACCTGAATTACAAATGAAGCAATAATATATAACATGGTTTGACTGTGATATGTGTTCAGAAAAGCTTACCATTCGTAATATCCAGTTCATTATTTAGTTTTATAGGCCAACTTAATTTTGAATTTTTGATTTTAATTATTTGAAACATCTCTGTATTGTATGCATCAATTGAAGAAGTGGTATGTTTAATAAAAAACATGAAATTCAGAGTTACGGGAATGTCTCTATGAAAATGTTATAGTATTATTACTATCTACTAGTATTCCTAGTATTATTTTGTCAATATATTGTTTTTCTACTACTTTTAAGGATTGCTTATGCTGTATTTGCGTTGAAAGAACTTATTAAGGAAGTTCAAGGCACTGAAGTCAAGCCATTGTTTATCTATGATGTTGCATGCTTACTTGACAAACATCTGAATGTATGTGCTAATCTACTGATTGCAATTATAATTCCTATCCAATACTGGTTCTACTGAATTTTTCCTTGGAATCTGAAACTCCTGTTTACAATATCTACAGGGAACTGGAGATGGACAGATCAGAGGAAATGCATTGTTGGCTTTACCAGCATTTCATGTATATGGTCATATTCTCTCATGCCAGGTAGCTATCAACATATTTTTTAATCAACTACTATCAATATGATGCTGTGTTGTAATCTGTATTGCCGATATTGATGTTAATTCAGTTATTGTTGTTAAACATGTCATTCTGCCATTGAGTGTGTAACATGGACATGCTTGGTCATGTATTTCAATGCAGATTAAATATAGCCCTCTGAGATTAGTAGGATTTGGTTTGACAGATGGTGAAGGTGCAGAGCGTCTATGGTCATTTCTCACAGAATTTAGTAGAATGACCAAAGAAATGACTCCTCAAAATAGATATGACTCCTTCTTGATAATGCTATTTTGACTTACGCGGAAAAGAAAAGAAAATCATTAGGTAATCATTCTTAGTGTTGGATTATATGTGTAAAGGTTTTCTAGTTTTCAACGTGTTGTTTGGATAAGATGGACCTTATCTTATATTGTTTGGATAACTGGATAGAGGGGCTTACTTGTATATTGCATTAATTTTAACATTACTGCGATTATTTAATGTGATTCCCTTTATCAATCTAAATTGCTTAGGTTCTGCTATGGTATCAAAAATATGTAGAGTTGAGAAATTTCAGACAGCCAATCGTGAAAATCTGGAAGAGCTAATGAGTTCAGGTTTGATGATAATCAAATTATTTGTATCTATGTTGCTATTTTCTTATGTAGAATTTTTTATTTCCAAGTCTACCACATTTCACTCTTAATTGTAGCTCCTGGTACTGTTAGACGTAAGGTAGTGATGGAATGGATTCAAATAGAGAAGGCAAAGTCTTTACTGCAGACAAGTAAGTAGGCCTATTATTTTTTAATTTATTTCTCTCATTGATTTTGACATACCATTGATTTTGACATACTGTATATAAATTACACAGATTTCTAGTTTGTAAGTTTCCTTTCATTTTCTCAATGTGAGAACAGATAAAGATTGTCCCATAGGGATAGAACTAATTCAATGAACAATGTGTTCTAGGAATTTAGAGTATTGAAAAGATATGAAGACAATGCAGACCCTGATGTGTTTGGTAGATAGTCGTTGCGGTTTGATCCCCTGGGAAAAGATGTTGAGTTCATGAACTGTTTGTGAACCTCTTGAACAGTTGATAAACAATTCGTGAACACTGTGTTAACTTTTCAAACTTTCATGGACAGTTCAAACAGTTCACGAAAGTTAGGCTATTTCCATAGGGGATGCCTCTGTTCTTTCTATCTGCATGTATCGGTATGATATGATTCATGTTGTAGAAACTACACGTCCAAAGATTCCATGGGAAGAGCAATATGTGACAAAGCTTCAAAAATTGAGTGCTCAAAGGTATAATATTAACGTGTGTGGAGTTTATTATATATTTCGGTTTTAATAAATAGTTCCTTTTCTACTACTTCAGAGCCAGAAAACGACTTGACAATGAATCTGATGATGAATCGTCTGATTTGGAAAATGATTCAGTAGACAGGTGCTCTTTTGCTTATTCTGAGATTTTAAAAGTAGGCCTATGCAATCATATTTGATTCGGTTTTGCTAATTGTATTTTCATCTTCCTTCCATACATAAGCTTGACTTTGGCTGTGGTTGCTATGGAGCAAAAACATAGCATCCATAAAAGATGGTCAAAAGAGTGCCCGGATTTCATTTCAACCACCATAAAGATTTGCCAACGAGAGAAGGAAGAGATGGTTGAAGCCTGCAGGACTCTTGTTTATGACAGAAAAGTCCTCTTTTCAATCAGCGAAAAGTTATCTTCAGGTATATGCATTCGGTTAAGAGATTCGCATTCAGCTTTACAATTAAATATTAATATATCTGCAGAATTAATGTAAGTATGGATACTTCTTCATCGCAAATATTACACATCCACATGTACATTTTTTAATTGCTATTAATTATTCAGGAGGTCAAGCAATCAACAAAAAGCTGAGAGCAACATCAAATGCTGTTACGTCTAAAATCAAAAAGCGTTTTAAACGTTTCCAGACCAAATTAAAAGATCTAGGTGTTACCCCTGATTGTCAGCTGAGTGACGTGCTGTCACTTTCAAATCCAATTTATGGTGGTCAAGATAAACCCTCTTCTACTGTCCCAATTTCCATCAAAAGGCAGTTGATGGATGGTGTTCATCTTGAGCATCGAATTAGTGAGGAAATTGGCATGCTAGCCACTGAGTTCACTGAGTTGGTAGCAGCATGCTATTTTTATGTCAGACAGCTTGACATAGTGGATAAATTGCTCCTTTCATCAAACAATTTAATATTTTTTCCACTTTTAAGAAAAATGAGGAGAAAACTATCTAGGGAAGGTATAGATTTGCAGAAAATATTCAGTGCCTACCTTCCCATTATGTTATTCGACTCTTTCATAGAATCAGTTTCCTTTGAGTATTGTGAAGGTGGTGATGAGCCAAGAGATACCTTGCCTCATGTTGAGCAGCTAGCTTTAAGCTCTGATGAAGATGAAATTTCAAATGAAGATGATGACTCATGTGACCCATGAATAGTGTATATTTATGTATTTCTTTAATTTAAATTATAACTTTTTTACTGCCTGTATACTGTAATCTTCAATTATCTTACTTTGAATGATTTACAGTACATTTTGGTGATACATGGTGCTCTATACCAAACTTGCGTGAAATCTCTTCTCTGTTTGATTTATGTTCTCTACTATTTTACTGTATTCCCTTCTGATTGTATTCGATCTGCTCCGTGTAATTAGCATTAACTTCAGAAATCTACTTATTTGACAAGGGCCACCCGCTATATGGATACGTTAAGGACATTTTTGGGGTCTCAAATAGAGATGAAGAAAGATCAGTAAGCGCTATTACACTCAACCAAACGTTGCTGGTCTATAAAAAGCAATGCAGTCAAATCGTGTTATTGGGAATGAGGCATGCCAAATTAGTTAATATCTTTGTCATGTGGAAGTCTCCCAGCTGGCTATATCCCAGTGGCTATATTCAGTGTTAACGGAGTATATTAGGAATGATTTCGAAAAAGCATAGATAAATACAGTAGATGTTTCCAAATGACTGTCGTTTAGCTTTTAGTAAGTAGATGAAGAGTAGTGCCTAGCATCCCAAATGACTCAGTGGTAATGCTCGACATTGTTGGAAGGGAAGTACACATATCACAGACAAAATAGAAGCTTTCACAAATCATAAATGGCAAACTCACGGACAACACGCGGATAGAATTAACCGATTTCCCGAACCACTGCACACCATACCAAGAAACAGTGGATCACAGGTCACCAAAATACCGGATTCACCCTCTTACATTTAAATGCTTATATATAAGATATGAACCAGATCTTCAATAACCAACTCAAGCTGACTTGGTCCTTTCCTATAAAACATACTTATTTCTGGTTCTCAGTCAAATGTTCTCACTACATTACTAAATTAATTTACTATTTATTCGGCTGGAATCATATAGAGAAATTGATAATACTGTATAATATACACATTACATATTGCGGACATTGCTCTATAATTTGCTCTTATTAATATACCGATTGGAGCTAGGTACACAACATGATGACATTTATATATACTATATGGTGAGTAGTTAAAGTAATGGTGTTGGTGTTGAAACTGTAATTGTTGAATAAAGGAATATTATGTTGCAGTACCTATTTAGAAATTATTAGTATCATTTCACGCAAGTTGAATAAAATACCTTAATACATTAAATTTTAAAGTTTATTCTCTTTTAATTTTCCCATTAAGAAGTATATAATCCCCGGATATAATCCATGTTAACTTAATGTTAAATGACATTTCAAAGAGTATAGAACTTGCTTGATATCCCCCCTCTATAGTACAGATGAAAAGTGGGACAAAAAGCAAGGTGGGATACTAAGCTAGTAGAATTATGAGAGCTTGTATGGAGAATGGAAAATAGAAATCAGTTTTATGTGGTTTTATTAAGCAAGTTGGGACGTTAAAAAGGGGAATATTAATCAAATTGTTCTGTTTAGCATAGCTTATTAATAATGTGATGACTGCCGGGGATACCCTGTGAGCGTTAGACAATAGTCAGCTAGAGGAAAACGTGAGGCACCGCTTTTCTTATGCAGTCTCTCAATTTGGGCGAATCTTACTATTTTTATCGGTGAATAAATCTTGAAATTTGAATAGCCTACCAGTAGAAAGATTCCCCCTTTTTGACCTTTTGTACTTTGATGGAATGTTATTTGTCTATTTAGCATTAATAAGTTTACTGTAGTACCCAATGGGTTCATACACTCTACTCTTTCAGAAGCAAAGTACTTTACAGGATATGATAAGTGCGGTATTAATAATTTACGTAACTGGAAAACGGGTTCATTAATCTAAATTAGTCTAAATTAGTCTAAAAATTAAATCTTTAGTATGTGCCCCAAATCAAATTTTATTGTTTTAATTTTATTATTTTATTTCATCAATATTGCAATCGTGTCATCCCACCCCAATTGGAACAATCTAATGAATGACATGGTATCAGCAAAGAATTTACAAACTTACAAACATAAATTAAATATCAAGGATCTATCTAAGTTTTGTCAGATTTATCGTTATTAATTATTAATAGCCTAATTATTAATATTCATAAGCTATCAAGAAGTTATTTTCTTGGAACAACAATATTTTGGGGTTTTCATGAGGTCTTCCTATTTGGCACATTTTTTAATTGAATTTAGTTGTTAAGCATTGCTATGTACTATTTGCAATAATAATACTCTGGATAGATAGAGGTCAATAGAATCAGTTATTATCACAACTTTAAACAATAACATTCTCTCCTGGGTAGGCGTTTCTCTCGACTGAAGAATATAGTTTTTAACAAACAATCATACTAATACGCCCTTTCAGTCAAAATGGAGTTAAAGCCGTGAACAAGGAACAACAAAATAGTGAATTCAATTTCAAAATTCTATTGAAACAAAGATCATTAATTATACAGATATAAGATATGTTATAAAACTTCTTGAAAATATAAATGAAAGTTATGATATTTTTATAATATGTTATCTAATATATATTTTGTATACTGTCTGATGATCGCAAAATAAACGCGTGAAACTCCCGAGTTACGGAAAATCCTCTTGCCTCATCTTTGTTTCAATTATTATCTAAAACTAATTTAGAATTGTGTTATCTAACATATAAAATATAGTCAGAAATCAGACACTGATGTTTGCTACTCAAAGTTTCACGCCACGGCGATCATCAGGCAATCTATTGGAATTTGCATAAGATTCAAGCATTGAATAGATTGCCGATGACCGCCTTGGCGTGAAACTTTGAATAGCAAACATCAGTGTTTGATTTCTGACTATATATCTTATATATTATTCAAAACTCTGCTGTATAGCATTGAGCTATATGTTCAATCAGAAAACCATTTGTTTGGATGAGAATCTGGTATCAGTAAGTAAGTATAATTATGTTATCTATAAATTTGACGTTTCAGTTGATGCTCCAGTTGACGTTTCAGTTTCTTCATCTTCCAACAACAATAAAAATCAATTAGAATTGAGAAATATCAATGATATGAAAGTTTGACCTGATGCGATCAGCATACCTGTAGTTATCATGATAAATTTCACTTCGTGTGCCTTGTCTCTTATCAGATTGCACTGGACGGGGGACCAGACCTGCCATTTGTTGCACCAGAATTATCGGCGACTTCAGCTGAAAAAGAGATTGCATAATTTAAAAATAATGATGTTTGCATTTATCATTACATAAAAATCGTAGTTTGGGTTATCTTTGATTCTTGGATAATGATCAATCGATAAACTACAGTACAACAATATCAATAATTCAAAGACCAAACAAGGCCGCTACTTGATGAGCTAGAACACCAAATTATCATTCAAACAAATGGTTAACCGATTAACCGTCCCCTAATCGTGGAACACCCAGTCTCCACTCTATCCAATAGCAATTGGAATATCACTTGAGTAGTTTCATTGTTGAATAGTGATATTTTGTTATTGTTTCTTAGTGTCTATATTTCATACATTAGAAAAATTGAAGGTTTAACTAAGTACGTTATTACATCGGTAGTTATTATCACGGAGCTTTTTTATTTCAAGTGTGATTGTCGACTTGTCATCTGGATGGTTATTGGTTTGTTACATGCGCATATAACCAATAATAGACAACATCATCAATTGTCAATCAGCGCATAAATCCACACTTGTATTAAGACATGAATGGTATCTATTATAAAGAGGCAATCGCTGTGTCTTAGCAATCAAGGACAATCTGAAATGAATTCTGTCAACAATTGATCTGTGCCGCCGTAGTTGAAATCTATAGTAAATGATTTACCTTTAGGTCTCTGATCTCTTTAGGAAAATCGCTACCCTTTTAACATGGGAATAACACCTTTAATACCCTAAACTCTTTGATGATTCACATAACCACAGATGACGCTATATTTGGAACCGGAGGAGCTTGCGTCAGGAATGAAAATATGAATTCTCACAACATATATTTTAAATTACGCTTACACGTTAATGCATCACCTATTAGTGGTTACAATAGTAAACAAAGAAATTTGTAACTACCAATAAAATAAAAACTGTCATAATTTGAGTCATTTATCAGAAAATACATACCCCATTTTTGTTTGTATAACAGTTGGACGTCCTTTGTGGTCCAGCCACGGTTAGCTGTTGAAACAAACAAATCCATTCATACATTAAAGATAGCTCATGTAGGTATGTTTTGACAGTCATATATGTGTCATAGTGCCTGCCTGAAATATTTGATGTGTGATTAAGAAAACCATTGGATAGAAGGATAGCAGGTAGCCATATTTGAGACATTGCAGGGACTCACAGTTTTTCCTTACAAATTAAAATTGGCTGTAAATGTTATTCTGTTCCAGAAGCAAGTAATTACGTATGCTGCTACAGTTGCATTTCAAAGACTGTGAAAACAATCGTCATGTACACTTATTGTCATAAAGTTGTCATTGCAATATTCGGAAATGACATTTGTCGTTGACACCACAGCTATGTAAAACTAAGCTGAGATTGAACTTGCCTTGTAGCCATGAAAACTTTACGAACTCCATACCGATCCCACATTTGGCCAAGAATTGAGCGCCAGCACTGTTGGATGTTTCCATGAACGGATCTCCATTTTCTTTTGTAGTCAATGATATCGACGGATAGCCGAGGTTTCCAAGTACATTCAACTAAGAAAATAGAATATGTAAAATATAATATATAATCTATAATTGTCCAACTAGTAGTAGTATAGACAGTCACATTATAGGAATGTGCCGTCCCTCTTATGCCTTACATATTTGCTACATAAAGAACGCCACAAAACACGGTCAGACATAGCTGACAAAGAAACTTTTAAATAACACAATTCACGATACAAAACATTATGAAAAGATACTACTCTACCATAGCCCCGTCGAAGCATCTCCTTCGGTTGCCAATGAAGGATGTCATGCAGCGGTTGAGGGGCATACGTCTTTGATCTTTCGATGTGACCTAAAAAAGACATCTGACGTTGGTGAGCAATACACTCTTAAAAATTAAAGTGTAAAAGCATGACTTTTGGGGTGTGAATTCACACTTTTGGGGTGTAAATGCAAATGCAAAAAATTTACCCCTAATTTTTGCATTTACACCTTAGGGGTATAAATGTACACCCCTACTGGGTGTAAATGCACTACCCTAGAAGTTGAAAATGCAATCCTAAATATTTCTCAAATTGACCGTACTTTTACAGGAAATGTTTGTTTGGCATTGCTTTCGTATTCGCAGTTGAAATCATGATACAAGTAGTATTATTTAAGCTGATGCGGTACATAGTATTGCAAATGGCAGCAGATAATGATAACATTCAATATTCTTATTGAAGCATTTAATTTGCAGAAATGGTATACTACGATTATAATAATATGTTCAAGTGAAAATTGTAAGCATACATGTTATGATATATACAACATACATCCCATTACAGAATTACATAATTTAGTTAGCAGTTCTCTTTACAACCAGTAATAATTTTTATTGTTCAGGTAAGCAGCTAGTACTGTATCAGTTTTGAATAATTGCATTACTGCGTAGTGCCAATAATCGAGCCATCGCGTATTTGCGGGCGCGTCAAAATCATACAAATCACGCAAAAATACTAACATTTTGAAGCAAAATAGACTATTTATAATAAATAAGCATTATCAATCATCCCAACCCAGCCAATTCTGTTATCTTGACATGAAACGAAACATAGAAATGGTGTTAGATTTTAGTTACCTTCTAAGAAATTCCCCTCCAAGCTTGTCAAACATCGTCAATTTTTAAACTCATCAACAAGGGTTTGTATGGCCAAGTAAAATATCGCGTGTTGAATCGCGAGCAAAATATCAAGATAACGTTGAGTATAGTGAAAGGAAGTCATCAACCCAGTTAGTTCCTGGTAGGGAAATCTATGATTGGCCAGTTTTTATTTATTTTTAGATCTAAATGTGAGTAAAATTCCCCTCCGAGGCATTTTCCTACAGTGAACTGGCATTATCCTTCGTGCTCGCCATTGTTTTAGCCATGTCGTCACGGCATTTCACACATCTCTGCGATGCAAGAAATGATATTCACACTCAGTGTTTGTTTGTTGTTGTTTTTGAGATTACCGTTTCCATGTTAAAGATCATAATAAATTTACAGAATTTATACTTTTCAGTATAGAGACTCAATATGAAGTATTTTAATAATAAGCCGTTTTGATATTTTACATAAAATCTACCCGTCCATTCTTTTGTAAATAGTTCAACTTAAATTCTGTATAGCATGCTATGGACAATGTTTATGTCGAATAATAAAACATTTGAATATTTTATAACTGTATATCAAAGTTTTCAAGTTGACATATCAAACCGAGAACGAAAAATACGCTGGGTAATTGACCATTTCTTCGACAACGCCACAATGACCTACGCTTTTGAGGTAAACAGTCAATAATATGTAACCACTCGGAATAAACCCAAAACGAGTGTATAATTATGTTAAATGATTTATTTCTTTTGAATTGCGATACTTTACTAACTCTTTCAAATAATCTAAGGATGCATATAAATTTAAAACAAATATTCCACCTTCTTGTTCATAACAATAACAGATGACGCCATTTCGTATTACCAACATGTGAGAGACTTAGAGCAATCGCACGCGTTATTTTTTCAAGACATGCGCAATGTAAAGTGGCCCCATTATAGGCACTACGGATCAATTAACAGGCCAGCGAATGTTCCTGTGATTGTTATTGATTTCTTTTAAAAACTTTTACAATTGCATTGAATTCCAAAGTGTAGAATAAATTAAATGGAAATTGAACTATAGACCAGAGCATAAATATAAGATCCCACTTAGATAAAAACGATTCCTCATGTAGATGTACAGTACAGTGGTTTGAGTAAATGTAATAATCTGGAGATGAAAAATGAAAAGAAAATTAAAAACAATTATAATAAAATTTCAAACGTGTGAAACAAGTGTATTCACAAGCAACTCAGTTTTAATGACACAGATGGATAGAATTAGTAGCAAATGTTGG
The DNA here is from genome assembly GCA_916610825.1 of Haliclystus octoradiatus. Lineage (NCBI taxonomy): Eukaryota > Metazoa > Cnidaria > Staurozoa > Stauromedusae > Haliclystidae > Haliclystus > Haliclystus octoradiatus. The sequence goes on from OU744452.1 coordinate 187,186, forward strand.
TCACTGTCAACACACTCTTATAGACATAGTTGACATAGAAGCATGAAACTTCAACTACACATGGATTTAGGAATGGGAAATTGTAATAGCGAAATTTACATAAAATGGTAAAATATAGGATTGGAAATTTGGAACATGAACATTCTGTATTTATATCAATCTCTAAACTAAATTTGATACATATATCATAGATGGCAAATGAATAGGTTGGAGCATTGTAGGTGTTATTACTACTCTATATGTAATTTTAATAATGTACAATGTAATTAAGATAAAATTCAGTGGTAAATAATTAGGAACCAAGGCCATATTCTATAATTTATATATTTAATATTTAAAGAGGAAAAGCCTCACTCATCTTCGATGATTTTCAGGAGGTTCCTCGAAATAGAATTAACAATGAAAATAAGTAAAATTAAGTGGAACATAATAAATTAAAAATATAGAGAACAACATGAAATAAATATTTAACTATAAGATAAGAACATAAAATCTTCTGCTAACATTTTAATTGAATTAGTTTATAAGAACATTGAACGTTTTAGGGTATTTTTAAAAATGGTAAATGACGATAATTGTCTAATGCTTTTTTCTATGCTGTTCCATTCTTCAGCGAACGTAAAATGTGTCAAATATGTAGCCCATTTGGATTTTGATGATAGTTTTCTTAAATCCTTTCTATACCTAGTATTATGGGTATGTACCGCTGCGCCGTCAGTAAAGTTAAAATCAGTGTCAATTAATTTATTTATGCATTTATAAGCTAATAAACGTCTATCATAACTGCGTTTCACACATAACGTGGACCATTTCAGTTCTTTCAGAGCGTCTGAGGGAGATGAAAATTTATCTTTTTGTAGTATGACTTTCGCAGCTTTATTTTGTAATGTTTGTAGGGAATCCATAAGTACAGCGTTGCCTTTATCTCCCCACACGATACTAGCATAATCAAAATGAGGCTTTATCATTGTATTATAAAAAATAATCCTTGCAAAATATGGTAAATATTGATTAATCCGCCTTAATATTGCAATTTTATGACAGACTTTTGATTTAATGTTCCGTATATGATCTTTCCAAGTTAGATTATTATTTAACATTACCCCTAAATATTTGAAATGATCAACATTGTCAATTATTTTGCCGTAGATTGTCAATTCAATGTTAGAGTAAGATGAAAGTTTACGAGGGCTACCCATAATCATTAACTTGGATTTAGTAGTATTTACTGTCAATTTATTATTCCTAAACCATTGCAAGATTTGGGATAAGTCATTGTTTAATTTTTGTTTTAATCCATCAGATGTACTGTCTTGACAAAATATGACAGTATCATCTGCAAACAATGTAATATCAGTGTGTTTGAGACAGTTAGGAATGTCATTGATGTATAATAAGAATAATAATGGTCCTAATATTGAACCTTGTGGAACACCAACTGTAATAGGTGATGTAGATGATGAGCACTGACCAACTTTTGTAACTTGAGAGCGATGAGTCAAATACGATTTGAACCATTGGAGACAATGATTTGATAGTCCAAGTCCTTGAAGCTTACGATATAGAATAGTATGATCGACTGTATCAAATGCTTTAGCCAAGTCTAGAAAAATTGCACCTGTAACTTTACCATTTTCCATGTTATTTAACACATTGTCTGTAAATTTGGATAACGCTATTGTAGTTGATAAATTTGGTCTAAAGCCAAATTGTTTGGGAGTAATTAGATTATTCGATTTTAGGAAATTGTACAATTGATCGTGGACAGTTCTTTCAAGAATTTTACTAATTGCTGGCAGTACTGATATCGGTCTATAATTTGTAGAATCCATTTTGTTTCCAGATTTGAACAGCGCAACGACTTTGGCACATTTCCATAAAGAAGGGAACTCTGCTTCAGAAATAGATAAATTAATTAATTTTGTAATAATAGGAGCAATAATAATCGATGAATCTTTCAATAGCCTTGTACTGATTTTATCGAGACCAACTGCTTTGTGGGTTTTAAGTTTGTTCAATTGCTTTCGAATATAGCTTTCTTCGACATATTCTATTGAAAATGCCGGCAACGGAGAATTTAAATTAATTGCAACTGGTAATTCATTGGATTTAAATTTAACAGCAAGCTTCTGACCAATTGTTGTAAAGAAATTGTTCAAGCAATTAGCGATATCTTGTGGTTTTGATAAAAGAATACCATCTTGAAGTAAGCTGGTGGGTCCAGAACCATTACCAGTCGATTTTTGTGGGAAAATATTTTTCAATGATTTCCACATATCAACACAATTACCTTTTGAATTTTCAATCAAATTTGTGAAATAAGCAGACTTTGCTGATTTGACCTTATTTTTTACTAGATTTTTAAGTTTCTTAAAAGTTTGCCAATGATAACTGGAATTCGAATGAACAGCTTTTCTATGGTGGTAGTCACGGGTCTCAATAAGATTCGATAATTCCAAGGTCATCCAAGGACACGGATTTCCTTTAATTCGCTTGCGTTTAATAGGTGCGTGAATATCTGCAACAGTGGAAAACAGTTCGTTCCATAGTGATACTGCGTCATCAACATTATTAGCCCCATCAATACGATTCCATTGGATGTTACTTAAATCTTCTATGAACATATCTTTGTTATATTTCTTAAATGACCGATATTCTATTGTTTTAGGTGTAGATTTTGGAATACCAGATTTTATTACGTAGAATACAAGTGAATGATCACTAATCCCCATATGAATTACGTCAGATTGTACAACGCGATTAGTATTATTTACATAAATCAAATCAATTGATGTACGAGAAGATTCTGTAATTCTGGTAGCACACTTTATAAGTTGAGAGAGGCCAAATGCCATAGCAAAATGTTCCATTTTTCGGTAAGAACTCGATGTAGTATTTAGATAATCTATATTAAAATCGCCAAGGAGACAGATGTCAGACCGATCAGGATTTGGTATTTTGCTTATGCAATTTTTCATATCGATAATAAAGGCATCAACTTTGTGTTCATCAGGTCTGTAAACGGTACAAATATAAAATGGTTTACAAAAATTTCTCTTGATCTCAATCCATAGACATTCAGAGTTATCAGATGGAAAATCATCTTTGATAACAAAAGGGATAGATTCCCGTATATAAACTAAAGTTCCTCCCCCACAAGATTTTGAAGAATTCGTAACTGTTCTGTCTTTTCTAGCAATGTAGTAGCCATCGATAATCACCTCACTATCTAGTATATTTGGGTTGAGCCAAGTTTCAGAAATGGTTAAAACATCAAAACTAAATCTATCTAACAATTCTTTAATACTGTGGACTTTGTTTAGTAAATGATTAATATTTATGTGTGCTATTCTTAATCCTCTTTTGATTGTTATCGAAGGTTGAGAGAAGTGTGTACCTTTATTACAGTTCACGTTTTGGTTACTGCATCCCCGTTTACATGTATTGCAGTGACTAGTTGTGGGTCCAGGGTTGGATTCAATATCACCCGCTAGTAATAACAGATAGCATGCCAAAAGTGATACTTTTCCAAGATAAATTGATAATTTGTAATTGATAATTTGTCTCTTGATTACTCTTAGTGATCGTAGTCTTCGAGATGATTTTGAATTACAAGTTAAGGCTGAACTAATATGCGAATTGTTAGCAATGCAAAATGAAGCAACTTTTAAATGACAGTTTCCATTTTCTTTGAAGTTTAATAAAATAATTAAGAAATGTAGTAAAACCAAATATTGAAAATGTCTCGATAATATATTTCGAATTCCCATATTAAAAATTGATATTCGAAAATTAGAATTAAATCATAGAATTGTGAAACGTTCTATTACTTGATAATCGAGCGAATCTGCATTGGATTTCTGAACTACGATACCACAAAGAAATTGAAATATATAATAAAATCTTGAAATATACTATAAAATCTTTAAAAAATAGAACTGTTCATACCCAAATATAATAGTAAATCCAATAAATCAACAATAGTTAAGCTTCTATAAACAAACCATTCCATATATACGAAAATTGACTATATGCGTGTCCTGCCAGTGATCAAGATCCGTAGAATATGGAAAATCCAAAAGCTTTCATGTAAAATTATTAATAAAGTAAATAAAGTAAACGTTGACGGAAAATATCAAAATAACCAGATAGAAAACAAATCTAAATCAAATTGCAATAACTTGGAATTTAATTAGATTATATAAAACAATAATAATAGCAAACAATAGGGAAGTTTGCAGGAGCTCAAACAAACGCGTCTGAACGTAAAGCCGCATTCGATCCATACATACATTATGATGCATACATTATTGCGCTTGCCTCGCAAAATATGTTATCCTACATATTCCCCTTATAATTTTGATGAGCAATGAAGTAAAGGCAATCGTGAAAGCTTACATGTTGCAGCACGCTACTCTGTGTTGCTGACTTGAATATTGGAGTTACTTAACTACGACAAACGCCATTACTGAATGCGATTAAGTTGACGATAGACGCAAAAGAAATATTACGTGGAAACATAACCGCGCTCGTACTATTGAAAAAAGTAGACTGGATACTAAATAGAGCTGACGCGAGTTGAATTTTCCGTTTACCGAATTTTAGGTCACGCTTTATTTTAATGGCTGCCAATACGGTGGGTGTAAAACATAGACATGGTTTTAATAGACTGCTTATATAGACTGCTGACGGCGTTCGAAAACGGGCTTAAAACGTAGCACCTATGGGGATCCATAATGGCTGACACATGCTCCCAAAGTGGCGGGGAAAGCAGTGTTTTGACCCGATATTGTTGTTAGAAAATAAAAGAATAGATGAGCCGGATTATTTCGAGCTACTTTTAAAGCCATTAAATATGATTGAAATTAACAATTTTGTTGTGTATCACTCAATTTCGAATCAAATCTGCTCAATTATTTTATCAAATTTTCACTGAAATATTCCAATTTTGTAAGTAGATATATCGCCGCTTTTGTAACAATAAGACATCAAAATTTCAGAGTTTGCTCAGATTTAACATTTATTAATCATCCAAGCTGTATTTACATGACAAGGTGCATGTTTACTGCTGGTTACAGCAAAACACAGGACGCAGAATGAGTGTAGAAAAGTTGATATTGAAACAATAACAAACAAATTGCAATAATGCTTCGAAAAATATTCAAATTTAATTCACCAAATATCCAAATATTTTACACCCCATAGTGATAATAGTTATAAAGTCTAAGATTGATGAAGATAGCCACAAATTAAGCTTCATAACCAGCAGTACCATCGCAAAACAAGCGTAGCGGATACCAATTAATATCAAAATATGCAAATTTTTATTATAATCAATGTTTCCGTAGCATTAAAACCATATTAAAAATGTTCAAAAGCAAGGGAAATAGAAATATGCAGCGATTTAAATCAATCCAAACATTTTGTGCTAACTTCAAATACCAAATTGTATTGGAATTTAGACTGTTGCGGTCAGTTTACAACATACAACTGCAACTTTTGGGCGCATGTGTCTACCATTTTGGCTGCCCATGAGTGCCACGCGTCACGTGACCTCATCAGCGGTCTATATCTATTATCTCTATGGTTACGCGTTACGAAAAATCCATGCGCGGTGTCGCACCACCAGGATTTACGACCCCGTTCCGGCATTGTTCACATAGCACAATTAATTAATTTAATTCCGCACGATCAAGCAAACCGAAACATTGAAAATCTATTTTGTGATTACAACTATGCAATCGCCAAGCGAGCAGAACTGAGTGGCAATAGGTGGTCGGGTTCAGATCACAATGATGATTTCTTTCAAGATGATTTCAAATTTAATGACACTTTCTCTATTGCATTCTTAATGCAAGCCTCTGTCTGCGCCAGGAACGTAGATAATCTGAAGCACTGCAACATAAGCTCATCAACTTCAAAATGAACGTCATCGAAGCAAATCATAATCAAACGAAACAACAAAAAATCATCACGTCATTAGTGTTGCACATTTAAAAGTATAACGAAAAGTTAAAAAAAAAAACATCATTATTATTATTTTTTGAAAATATATGAGCATATTATGGTAAAAAATAGATTTCTAAATTCATATATAACTATATACATTACATTTCTAAACATTTGTTACATCTATGTACAATGAGAATATAATAGAGACACTGATGAATAGGTTACTAAACAATCGTTTGTTATTATATAATACTTTCTCAGAATTATATATTGGGAATAATTTGTAATAATTTATACTGAAAATCAGGTAAGTGAGTGGGCACCCTTTGCTTTTCAAAGAATAAATTTCATTCATATGTAAAGACTATTATTTCAACATCAATATTTCAATTGATGTAATCAGGTATGTTTACTGCCTGCAAGGTACCATGTGCGTCTCAAAGAGCTAATCATTTGATAGTTAACATATGCATCCACTTCTACATATGTATTTTGTTTTGTTTTAATTGTTGCTTTGTCTTCACGTTGTGAGACATTATCATTCATAAGTAGGAATATCTTTGATACTGGCCGCTTTGCTGCATATTCATTAAGAAAGTTACACACGTCAAATATAAACCAAGTGCCAGTATATTTACCTCTCCATGACTTTTTACCTATAAAGAAGAATATTAGGATAAAGTTTCTGGATATAAATATATCCCTGCATCAAGGATACTTTTACTTATTTTAAGAACCTTTTTTTGCTATCAAGCTTGAACCAAATAAGCCTACGGTTACCCTCTGCAAAAAGCAGTTCCCGAACATGAAATAGTAAAAAATTTAAGGAACTGGTTCATGAACTGGAAGAACGTTGAATATGTCTTCACTAGTCCATGAACTATCGAGCGCAATCCTGCAATTTCATTGGTTGGTACATGTGTTTAGAAATCCTAGGATAAACACTTTCAAAACTTCCCAACAAAATTTGCCGATAATGTTTCTGAAGAAGAAGAGGAAGCTACAAAGTATTATTAAAGAAATAATATCCACAAATGCTGTCTCTATTTAAGAAAGAGTAACATTGTAAAGTTTCATTTGATACAAGGACACAAGTAAGTAAAAATATTGAATTGAAATTGAGTTTTAAATGGTTATCACACTCTTGCGCAAATGTTTGTATTCATATTGGTTACACTCGAAGAAGATGAAGACACGGGTGAAATGTTGAAAGCACTTGTTGTAGGTAATGACAAAGCACAGTCAGTGTGATGCAGTGAATACTCCAGCATTCACAGACGCACCGATTAGGCTAAAGTAACCATCCTCTTGGCCAAGAAATAACGTAACACATCCACTTTCATTATCAAATCTTCGCTTTCCTTTAGGGATGAGGCCAAAGTTGATGGATGAACTTTCACACCACTGACATCCTTTGTTTCCCACACACTGTCTGGTTTTAAAACGTTCAGTGATGCAGCTCTGTGAAGAAGCGGATGGGAAAGCTGACTGCCGTTAAGAGCCAAAAGCGCCACTAACACCAAAGATATGTGGATTCTTATTTTGAACTGATGTTGTGGAAATCGCAAAGCCATATTTCAAATAAGCAGCATAGACATATAAACTGTGTCCGTCTTACTACGTAACGGGTAATTAGATCCCAGTCCTGATATTGATATTGATGTATTCTTCCAATGTTCTTATGATACTTTTTACTTAACATAGTGTTATCATTATCATCTCCTACATTGAGAACATGTAATAAATGTTTCTCCAGGGACCCAGGAACAGTATATAGCAAAAGTGACAACCCATGTTAATAAATGTAATACATCATCGGTTCTAATTAAACTTTCCCAGTATAATTGCTAACAGCCTGATATCCGTGGTAACATGGCCGCAATATATATTTAAGGAATACGGGTGTGATATTGGTATTACTCACAGCCAGACTGCATAATTAACGCAGACAGAAAAGATATGTTCATCACATCCATGATCATTTTACAAACGTTATCAAAGGAATTAGAGAAACACACAATAGCAGTCATGTTATTACTGTGCTCTAGAGTTGATTGGTTACATGCTGACACACATTATAACAACCAGAGACGACTCTGCACATTTCATTGTTACCAAGATTTTAGTGAATTATCAACAAAATGATAATGTAGATAATCCATTTTTGAAGCTGAATTCAACCCCATTGAGCTACCCAATGCAAGTGGATTGGTTACATGTTAATGTAGAAGCCGAGTATCAATGTCGCTCTGCTGACCTCTACTGTAAGGTCAACCTTACCTTATGAAAAAAATCGATGAGTTCATGAACATTTCATTGAACTGGTTTACAAACTTGTTAATGAATGTGAAATTGCCTGAACACTTCATGAACTGGTTCACGAATTGGATCATGAATGTTAAATTGCCTAAAAGTTCATGAACACTTCATGAACTGGTCCATGAATGTGAAATTGCCTGATAGTTCTTAAACAGCTCATAAACTGGTTTTGAAATATGAATTCACCTGAACGTCCATGAAAAATTCATGAACTGGTTTACAAGTGGTTCGAGAGCTGGTTATGAATGTGAAATTGGCTGAAAGTTCATCAACACTTTATGAACTGGTTTACGAACTGGTTAATGAATGTTAAATTGCCTGAACACTTCATGAACTGTTCATGAACTGGTTCAAGAGCTGGATCATGAATGTGAAATTGCCTGAAAGTTCACGAACTGTCATGAACTTTTGGGCAATGTCACGTTCATGGACTCATAATTTGACCATAATTTTGTAAAATGATAATACTTGAAATAGTAGCACCACTTTATGAGTTAGTCATAGCGGCATCATCAACAGCAGGAGGGCATAATATAATCAGATTTTCCTTGTCACAGAATCGACTTTTACGTCCACTATACTAAACTGATACTGATCGCCTAGTCATTCAAGTCCAACAAAGCAACATAGGTTCACAGAAAAGGAAAATATTAAATGTACACATCACTTGTGTTGATATTTTGTATACTCACAATGCCGGTTAAAACCTTCATGTATTAAAAAAAATTTCTCTGAAAGTCTAATCATAATTGTTTATAAATATTATGAAGATGTTATGACATACCTGGTGTTGCAGCGACCCACACCAACCAGTCAGTGTCGTCATTCACAGAGAATTTTGTAGATTTGCCATCTGAATGAACATTCATTTGTGATACCATATCACTATCTTCTTCAGATGGACCATCACTTGTTAGATGCTTGGTGCAGGTTGGGCCTTGGCATGCTTGAATAATGAACCACTTTGGCTTTCCTAACAATGATCGGCAACTACAGATCATTTTCCTTATGCCATGACTCTCAACTGTTCTTCCATCTACACCATAAACACTACCTTCTTTGCCATGAGAGAGAATACACATGACAAAACAATTGTACTCAGTGTGATCCTGTGATCCTAGCTCTGCTGCCAAATCAATGATATCACGGGCTTTCAGATTGCGATGTATAGATACATGAAATTCTAGCTTTTTAAATGTCTCTTTTAGTCTCTCCACGTCTACGTCACTGCCTTTCCGGTCATCCAGTTCCTTTCCTTTGTTAAATTCAACATTGTTTATAATAACACATAGGCCACGTGGAACACTTTCCATTGGGTAAACTAAAAAAGAATAAAAATATTAATATATTATTTTGAAGGGCTGCAAATCCATCTACATTTTGTAGAAATTTGTAACTACAAACTTGATATTGAAGCAACTGATTGTTGATCAAATTACATGGATTGGATAATGGTGGATCTTCATCATTGATCTTGCAAACTAAAGAAAACTTGAATCTTGCAATAAGAATAACAACTTTCAAGCAATCGTCGGACAATTGGCTTCTACAGCTGTAGAGGATTTTCAGTTGAATTTAATAGCCGCAACAAAACAGTTATGTAGGGCAAACAATTCATCCACTGGTGATGAGTTCAACTATCCTTAAATATACTCATTTTCTCTATAAGTACATTGGGTGGGGGGTTATTATATCTTCATTGTCGTATCTACGCATGCGCTATGATTGATGACATTTGATCTTTAATATTTTGTTTAATTGACACGTGTGCGTCAGTTGGTGAAAAGGGCTCGGTATGACCAGAGCAATATTAGACGCAGAAAACACACAATATGTACAAATTTATCTAATTGTTTTTTAAAGTCATTAGAACTATCATTATCAATTGTAGTTTTTACTCATATACTTAACCATCACCTCATTTTTCTTATCATTTCTATTATTGATATTATCTATTAACATTAACCTTAGAAGTAAGTTAGAAGCATTGTTGTTTGGCATAACAAATTGGTTCTATTGTCTGTGTCTATTCATCCGTTTAAGCCGTCCTTATGTATCTGTCAAATCTCCAACTCAGTGTTACGTGACAAAATCAAAACTTGACAATTAGCCACGTACAAAATCATCCCTTAGTTAAAAATAGCTCCGCTACGCTCGGAATTATGGTGAATAAGATAATAATCAAAATAAACCAATTGAAATCAAATTCAATAGAATATCAAATCAATCAAATCATCATTCAAAGAAAAATCAAATCCAATCAAATTCAAAAAAGTAAATCAATCCAATTGAATGATATAAAAATCAGATCAAATAAAAAAATCAACTTCAATCAAATAAAATGAAATAAATTATAATAATATCCAAATAATATAATAATATAAAGAAAAATATATCCAAATAACAAATCAAAGAAGAAAAAAAAATGAGGGCAGACCGATGGGATTGAACCCCAGACCCCGCACGCCTGATGCAGACGCTCCACCACTAGACCATACCAAGATAGAATAGAAGACGTGATTTTCACTACTTATAATACAGGTGTGAGTTGTAAATGACGTGCGACTTTGTCTCTTCTTGAGCTGATGTCGCAGCGGAATTAAAACATTTTAATAAACCAAATAAAATCATGACGACTGGCTTAGCAGTTTGATGTAATAAATAACTTCAGAAAACAATACAAACAATAAATATATAATGATGAATTGTCGGTTTAAAAGTTCTCATGGTCAAAACACAACAACAATTATCTTCGAAGTTTCACCTCAAATAGTGATGTTACAGAACGATTAAAACCTTTTCATTAACCATTTCAAATGACGAGAAGAAGAAAACAATCATGTGTTCTACCAATGAAGAGATAATCACGATGTAAACTAATCCAGGAGTATTAGAAGACATTCCATTTAATAATGCAATTGTTATCTTGCTAAGCTGCGAGTCGGACATCATGACGGGCAATGGAAAAAAATTTATGTCAAAACAATTTGGCTAAAAATTTGGAATAATCACACAGCTTGCCCATTGTATTTTTAACAATAAAATGGTGTTTCTTGCGCAATCGTTTTTTGTTCAACCTTTGTTAGCACGCAAAGCAGTATGTTGAACGTTATTTCAAAAGAACAATAGATTTAGTCAAAAATGAAATGAAAACGTTTCCACCATGACAGGATAGACTCAAGGTCACTTACGTAACCATGAGTCAAAAATAAACTTATCCCCTTACATATAACTTAAATATAACGGTATACGCTGACAATGGTCATACGCTGATTCGCCCTTGGGGATCATTCAATGAAAAAATATTTGCAATGTACTTTGCTGCTATTGGAAATCTTTATAGGGAGACTTTTGGTGGAATCAGTATTGTTTTATAGACGAAATAGCCTAGGAAACAGAGGGGATCAAACAAGAGTGGGAGTTAGTCGCATTCAAAAAACAATGCGTTCCAACTGCATAATTGTGGTTCAAATATACTAGACAAGGACATCTGAATTGAATGATGCGACTAAAATTTCCCATATTGACATCAGTATTTCAGAATCCATTGTTGCAAAATTTCCACTGGGCAAAATCAAAGTGAAATGATTTCAATGATGCATAGATACTGAAAGAAATATATCCTGAGGTACCGCGTTAAATAGGGTGTAGAAATTGCATTTGTAAATCTCTTTAGTACAACAGAATAAGATATATATGCATGTGTTAGTTGAATTTCAAGATTTTAGATGGAACAGATTAGATGATATTTGTATGATATAATATTTTATAAAATATTGCTTCATAATTCTGAAATTTGCAATTTGATAGGTTGGAAATGTTTTGTAAAAACATTGTTACTCTATATCTAAAAACCTTATTCGATCAGCATAGTCAACATAATCTAGATTGCCAAAATAGCAGACTTTTTAGTGAAGGACTTCAGGACACTTTCAATTAGGATAATATCTTTGGCCAGATGTGGATTCTAAACTGGACTTGAAGATTTCAATATGGGTCGGCATAAGTGTTAAATGCAGATTAATAAATACAGATTTTTCAAAGTGAAACATTTTAAAATTAAGTAAGAAGGGGAGTATGCTTTAGAAGTTAACAATGAACAATGTTTAAATGATTTGAGTTCCAAAGTAAGAATGATCCCAAGATCTTTGATTTGAGAAACTTCTTCGAGGTCATTATTAGCTAAAGAGTATACATTGTTTTGCAATTGAAGATTACAAACAGACAATACCCTTATTGACAATACTATTTTGCCATGCGTATTTAAATTGTACATTGACCTAAAGTCATTATCTGAATACATGGCAAGCGTAACGTGAAAAAAATTAATGTATTAAGGAGATCCAATCGGGCCCAATTTCTTCTCTTCAATCCTGATCAAACACCAGAAGTTGAAGATAATTGTCTCCATCATGATTTGTGTGGACATGAATAAGTTGGCAAGAATTAAAAGAACTCTCTTATTTCTACTCTTAGAAATGCAAACATCACAATATTCCTTCGACATTTCTTCCCTCTTTTGCCGACAAGGAAGATTTTCAGACTGACCAAGTCGCCAGGGGGTTCACGCCCCCAATACCCCCATACTAGGGACGGCCCTACTGTGAATATGTAGGTAATCAGGATGAAACAAGTAACAGTTGGTTTCATAAAGAATAAAGATATATAGTACAGTCATTTGAAGCCAATATAAGCCTTAAGCTTTATCAATTTTAGGGTCAAAATTTTATGCTTAACAACATATCCAAAATGTTTCAAAATCCGAGCCATCTATTTACAAAGTCACATAATGATGTCTTTTCGAGGAGCAAGCTATTGGTTCCTTAGTTCAATTTTATTTGACATTTTTAATGGATACTTTTTCTGCAGGCCTTTCATCAAATCGTACTAGCCAATTTCTGTCAAAAATAATTGCGACCATGAACATCCCTAGGCATTTGCCTGGAAATTTTCATTGTGCATAATGTATATATCTAGTTGTATTTTCTAAATAAGATAAATAAAGTATTTACATGATCTACTGCTAGTGGAATGTTAAAACATAATGAATAACAATTTTTACTGACAATGTATATGTTTTTCTCGTTTTTCTATGTCGATTTGTGTATCTTCGTACATTGCCTCGTTTTGGTAATTTGATACATAGTGAGAGTGAAGAAATTTTAAGAATATTATATGATTCAAATGATGCAGGGCTATTACGTCTGATGGTATTCCCTCAAATTAAATCACATGATTGCAAGGAGACTTTACAGCCTCGCTTTTATGTTTCAACTGGGAATGCCATTAATCAAATTGCGAAATTAAGGCGTTTTGCGACATTACGACATTTTAATTAATAAAAAATATAAGTCAAAAATCGGACTGTCTAGTTAGAGTTATTTCTCATCGTAATTATAGATAAGAGTGGACAACGAATAATCCAATATCGGCCGCTGCCTCCCAGAGAGATATCACATGAACATCATATGCAAAACAAAAATGTACATAAACAGAGCTCTCAACCTTGTTCGACAAAAATGAGGGAGATTTATGGGGAGGCAGCCCAAAGACGTGGCTTCTTCAAGGGGGGTTTGTAGGCATGCTTCCTCAGAAAATCATTATCGATTTCAAAATTGTTGACTCACATTCTTCAATTGGCATATCTTTTTCATCTTCATGATTTCTGTCTGCAATTGATTCAATTTGGTCTAAGCATAAAAGAAATTGAATCACATTAACAACATTAACATTATAGAATATTGCGTCATGATCCTGCAATTCGATTGCTTGGTTTGATTATTTGTAACCATCATACAACTTTATCACATATAATAAAAATATAGTTTGTTATGATTTTGTCTTTCTCTGTGTTCGTTTCTTGCAATCAGTTCAGATCTCACACCTTTGTTTTACAATATTAATTATTTATAACCATTGTACAACATTATTGTGTATAGCTTTTATGAATTCATCTGCGTTGTCTCTGGCATCATATCCATCACAAATAGCCCTGGTGTGTGTGTGTGTAGATGTTCATGTCTTCAAGCATAGCTTTTTAAAATTTGAATTTGATATCTTAAAGTATTCGTATTTTCCCGGGAATCGTTTTCCACTTAATTGTTGCTTTGATTCTTCCTTAATTTAATAGAACGAAGGAAAAAACATTTTTTCCGTAGAGTTTTATTGTTTTCCTAATATATTTTGAAAGTGCGGGGGGTATTCTCATAACTATTAGCAAAAGAAGGATGAATGAAAGTGATCTGTTTGTTTGCTTTTATGAATGGAACTAAAGACAAAATATGTAGCCTACTGTCTATAACGAAGCATTTTTGTGATAGGATAAAGCTACAATTGATATTGAGGATATTTTCAAACCGGAAGAATATTACGATGCAATTGTTGAAATTGTAAAGTTCTAATTGAAATATTTTGTTCACATTTAAAATGTTTGTATTTCATCATGACTTCACAACAAATGCTGACACTAAAGAATGTGTTGTGGTTTGTTTGTTGTCATATATATATTGTAACTTCCGTTTATCACATCGCTCTCTACATGTAAATAATCAATTGCAAAATGTAATCTCTCTCTTTTCTTTTAACCGTTGTAGGGTCAACATCCTAATACATCACACATAATAACTATGTAGTTTTATCTATGTCTGAACCCTACAAGTTGTGAACCCAACATGTATTTATTTATCTATATTTTATAAAGCCTTCTGATTTGCTATAGTTATTCATTTATTATCAATTGGTTTTGCGAGAATATTCCACCTATTAATCGCTGATATTTCAACAACTAATTCGCTTCTTAGCATCAACTTTCCTTTTTCGTGGTAGAACTTGAGCAGCCCGTTACATTTCATAACTATTTCTAAAGTGTTAAGTCAGTCAACGATGATATTTACAAACAAACTATATACTGAAACAATCATAACAATATGCGTTATAGATATTAATTAATTATACTTCCATGTTCTGGCTAATTGGAATCTTCTTGGCAAGTAATTACAAATTCTATGTTAAATTGTATCATTTAATATATCGAAAGCAGACATAATTCTCCTTCTCCTTTATAATTTGATTCGTTTAAACATACAAATAATGCCTTATCAAAACATGCAACAGATATTACGCACAATCAACAAGATAATTTTCAAACGCAATTCAAAGCAAACAACATTTCAAGAATAACGTCGTTTAACTACACAATAAATAATTCAATATAATATCGAATGCTGATTAACAACTACTGGACTGTCGTATCTATTGAGACATATATAAATTTAACTCATATTTAGTTTTAATGTTTTTGATAATTCAATTGATGTTTTTGTTAACTGTGACTCCGTCTTTGTAGGGGGAGCCTATGCAGTGGTTTGTTTGTTGTCATATATATTTTGTAACTTCTGTTTATCATATTCTTCTCTACATGTAAATAATCAACTATAATATGTAAACTCTCTCTTTCTTTGTAACCGTTGTAGGGTCAACACCCTAATACATCATTATAATAACAACTGCGATAATAACTATGTAGTAATATAAATGTCCGAACCCTACAAGTTGTGAACCCGACGTGTATTTATTTAGCTATATTTTATAAAGCCTTCTGAACTTGGTGGAGATTTGCTATATATTTACAAACAAACTATATACTGAAACAATAATAACAATATGCGTTATAGATATTAATTAATTATACTCCCATGTTCTGGCTAATTGGAATCTTCTTGGCAAGTAATTACAAATCCTATGTTAAACTGTATCATTTAATATATCGAAAGCAGACATAATTCTCCTTCTCCTTTATAATTTGATTCGTTTAAACATACAAATAATGCCTTATCAAAACATGCAACAGATATTACGCACAATCAACAAGATAATTTTTTAAAAGCAATTCAAAGCAAAGAATATTATCAACAATAACGTCGTTTACACAATAAATAATTCAATATAATATCGAATGCTGATTAACAACTACTGGACTGTCATATCTATCAAGACATACATTTAACTCACTAGATTTCGAGTTGCATGCAAATGCATGCTTATATTGAGTTGTGAATCATCTGACTTAACTGGTTCAAATAAATGCATGAAAAAATCTATGTAGAAAAGATGATTGAAGCCGAAATTTAATTCAGAAATTATTCTATTTTATTTTTTGCTGTTCAAAGAAGCAAAAAGTTGAGAAGTGAAAAGTGGAAGTTAAATAGCCATACACCCCCCCCCCCAAAAAAAAAAAATCAAAGAAACATTTCTAACCCGAGTGTCATAAAGCTGCAAGGTAACAATTTTTGGGGGTTTGTCTAAATTTTATCATGTTCCACCTAACAACACGGTCACATCCCGAAAAAATTTGATTGATCATTTTTTTATCTATAACGTGGTTATTCAACATTTGACTCAAGTGACTTCTGAAAAAGTATAGAACGAGAAACTATTTATCATCTTTACATCTTATTTCATTAATTACTGTCAATGCGCATTATTATTATTAATATTTTAATTTATTTGTTGTCACTGATGAAGTGGAAGTTGGTATTGCAATTGCTTCTATATTTTAATTAACTTTCATTGCAGTACTGTACAATTTAACACTGGCTGTAATAATCAGGAAACATTTTTATTTTATATCTCCGTAATTTAATTTCCATAATGTTTGTTTACAAATTTCATAACCTTCTATTCAAGTCATTTTCAGATAATAATTTATGATAAATCAATAAAAAATTTCCAACTGAAGATAAGATGATGACACATCTTATTTGTTTCACTTTCATATAAATATACATGTTGTTTTGTTTGTTTACGTTTGAATTTCATTCTGATAATTACTACGATGAAAATACAAAAATTATCTGTCACATCGCAACAAAGGATTGTGCTGTTTTGTATTTGCGAGACAATAGAAATTCATTCAAGTGCGAAACTGCTTAGTTAGCGCTTCAGTCTGAGAAAGCATTGTTGTTGAAAAGGAAACAGTTTTCATTGTTTTTTATCAACTTCGATGTATTTATTTAAGAAATGAAGTCGGCCATATACGCCTCTGGTTAATAACGAACCCATTGATATGTGTTTCAAGTCAATTGCATCAAAAATGGCACCGTGAATCCTCGCCTTACATACGGACATACAAATGGAAATAGCGTAAATTTAAAAGTAGATATTTAGTTTTAATGATTTTGATAATTCAATTCATGTTTTTGTTTACTGTGACTCCGTCTTTTGTAGGGGGAGCCTATGCAGTGGTTTGTTTGTTGTCATATATATTTTGTAACTTCCGTTTATCATATTCTTCTCTACATGTAAACAATCAACTGTAATATGTAATCTCTCTCTTTCTTTGTAACCGTTGTAGGGTCACACGCTAATACATCACACACAATAACTATGTTTATAGACATGTCTGAACCCTACAAATGTTTTAGCATTTGTTGTGAAATATGAAATCTCTTCTTAGAATCTACAATTTTCTGAATGTTTGCGACACATTCAAAATAGCGCTAATAAATCGCTCCCTGAATATATGGTAATACAGTCTTTCAAATAATAAATTATATAACAGATACTTTTTATGTGAAGGCCTGAAACTGGTTACTTGTCAACCAATTAAATGCCAAAAGCAATTGGATATCATAATACTAACAAAACAGTGGTTATGTAAATGTGTTACCTTTTGGTGGAAATATTAGAGTAGATGAGATCATTTTGTGTTCTTTCTTACACCACACTTCATTATCAGTCATCTTCTCATGATTTTGGAGATCAAACATAGATGGGATCTCATCCGGTTTTAGATTCAAGATACAACTTGGACATAGAGATCGACATTTGATAGAACCAAGGCCAGGTAACCTTTCCAAAAACAATCTTGTTATCTAAAAAGAAATTTAAATAGTGACATGATCTGTTCATTTTCTTCCCCTTCTGAGTTCATAAACTGCTGAACTATTAAAGAATCTCACAAGTTGTTCATGAACGGTTTATGAAATTGGGTCTATCTTTTTATCAATAATCAATCTTAGAGGGTACAGTATCTTTTAATCCAACAACTGTTGTGCACTTTTATCATAAACTCCAGTTTTGCGATTTTCAGAATTGCAGTATTTCAAAAATGTTTCCTTTGCATTATGTTCTATATTTTGTTGTTCTTCATATAGATACGCGCAAGAGTAAAATCCAGACAAAAGAGAGGAAAACCTATGAAAACCTCATCAAAACAACAGTTTTACAAGAGACATGTGTTCTCTCCCCTGCGAAACAATTTCATGAATCAGTTCATGAACCTAAAAAAATATATTAGAATATTAGAATATATTTAGGAAACAATGTTAGAAAGATTTACACAATGGCCATATTCATCTTCAACTTGTGTGCACTACTAGATATTACCAGTAGTTCAATGCACAATTCGAGTTGGGTATATGCATAATTGTCTAGTTGGCCTAATGAACAAATATTCGAACATAAATTGAAAAACAGTGGACATTCAAACCTTGAAAATTGACACCAGAGCACTCCATAAGATCTTGATATTATTCTTGAGACATCTTCCTTTGAAGGAGATCGTTCTATACCGACCAATTCCACGAATAGAGCACATAATTTTATATTTTGCATGAAAACCTAATAAAGCATTATCCCAAGCAATACAATCAGGAAATAAGTGATAAATGTAAGCCATAAAGTTCTCAAATAGCCCAGGAGGGAATGGTGCTGCACTTGAATCGAATTGACAAACAATTTGTTCCTATAAGAAACAGATATAACGTCAGAATATTCATATAATTGAAAAAATTATGGATTGTATCTGTTGAGCAGGCCTTCGATATTATGGATGAACATTGTCATATAAATACCATATGAGGAAAAATTAGAGTTATATTATACAAGAACTGTTTTTGGCGTTACAATCTAACATTTTTTGTCAATTATTAACTTTAGCGAATTTCGGACTCAACAAATCAAGGAAAGATCTTGGAATTGAAATAATAGAACTTGATTAAATTAAGTAAAATACTGTCAAAGAATAAAAAAAAAATCATCTGCAATTGCCTACTGTCAATAATGTGAATATTTTCCTACGTGCAGATGTTTTCGCTCATTACATCTTCCTAACATTATTTAAACTCCAATTGCTTTTAATTAGAATTTATATGGAATTTTAAGAGCAAGTTACGTATTTTATTCAGAACAACAAATAACAGCATGTATGCAAAATATGATAACATAATAATTATGATAATATATTTTACTTGCATACTAGCTGTTTTCGTAATCCCTTAACCTTTTAGATTTGAAAATATCATTATAATTTGACAATGTTCCCGTTATTTGAAGTATTAAAATATTATGCAACATACTGTATCATCTTCCATGTGAGCAGGCCAATACTTCACATCTTCTACATATGTCAAAGATTTAAGAAACCAAGGTACCAGTAATATTGATGTTGAACTATTTGATGACTGTTCATGCTGATTTAGTTTAATAAACAGTTTGAAATGACACAGGATATCAACAAGACAATTGAAGATGTCTTCATTCTTTGAGATATGATCAATGTTGAACCAAATGCACCTAGATTGAGAAATAAATATACTGAAGGGGATTGTGATTAGAAATATGGCAGAAAATATATAGCAATGCCCCAAGTGCTGATGTTACCTTATTACGTTTTATAAGTACACGGAATGTGTGAACACAGGATGAAGCAAACAAAAAGGCTGCAATATTTACGGTCAATCTAACAAGAATATAATTTCAAACAATTGAAGCCATGAGATGATATAATAGAAATTAATGAATCTACATCCAGGATAATCTTTCAAGAATCGACCAAATAAAGTCTTTAGAGTCATAGCAGTACGGTATATTAGAAATAGCAAGGGTTTGTATGGGAAGGATTTACTGCTTGCGCATTGCGTGACCGTGCTTGGTTAATGATATAAATTATAATGTATTGAATTGTAAGGACCAACCTAAAAGATATGTAAAAATATTATTTGGTTGGCCGTTTTATTCTTGTGTTGTATTCTTCTTTGCATCAAAACAAAATGTAACCATCTTTTTATTTTTAGGCCTTACGTCAATGTCATAACTGCTATTGTTTGTGAGGGATTCCCCCTCTGATCTCCTCAATCAAACTCTGCCAACATTGAACCCTACAACGCGGGTAATTTGTTGCTAGTGTAATATAAAAGACTTCTTGTTCAAACGGCTTTACAAGATCATCAGTATATCACAGCATGTAATATGAAAGGCGAGTATGTGCCAAAAACGAAGCACCATTTCAACCTACAGTTTTGGAAGAAAATAATTATTTTTTATAACCAAACAATTCACACTTTTATCATTATTTCATTTCCATGTGACCATTTAACATTTTCTTTTCAGTTTCCATCATTAATAATTCATAGCCTGAACTTGGAAAGGCAAATTACCTTAGTCTCCTAACAAACAAACTTTTTGTTTACCAGAAGAGCAAAATTATTGTAACATCATAACCACATAAATTGTGTTTGTATTTATATACATATACCAAAGATTGAAATACATATCATGTGTGTATTCTTTTGGAAATTAATCCAACTTTTTATTTTTCAATACAGTATTCCAATAAAAATGTATTCTAATTAAAACCAGTATTCCAATTTATTTTTTCTAGTTTCTTGTTTTAGCCAAAGTTATTGTGGTGCTGAGCTCAGACACCAGAGATGAATTCATAAATCATTTCACTGTCAGAGCCCTCCTAATTCATACATTTTGTGTTTTCGTCATGCTTCTATGGATTTGCAAAATCTTGGGAGAACAAAAGAATCAAAAACCATGAAGCTCACATGCAGCATTTTATTAAAATGATAAGAAGGCTTTGACCTTGAATAACGAAATATAAATGTGATTTTTGAAGGGTTCACAATATAATTTAATTAACACAAGAAATAGGTAATTGTTTTGCATATTTTTATGAACACTTTTATATGGTTTTCCAGTTGCACGGAGAAACCTGCTGTTCTGGTTCTGTGACGCTTGGCCAACCAATTGCTAACAATTGCGGCGCTCCAGTGAGGGCCTACTAAAACTGAAGGTTAAAAACTGTGCCTTAAATCAAAAATATGGTTTTCCCAATCACAGCACACCTTGGGATCACATGAGTTTACAGCCAGGTGTTGGTTGGTCAGCATATAGAAGAACAATACCAGGATATGTGAACAAAAATAAAAATGTCGAAGCATTCTAAAACCATTGAGATTACAGGATTATTTTGTATGAATTGAAGTAACAAAATTAGAAATTGTAGATTGCATTATCTTGAAGAACTGCAATAAAATGAAGGCATTTTTTGGTCGTAGAATACAAAAGAAGAGGAGAAAACAACATGTTTTGATGTAGCGACCGCCATCAAAGGGGGATTGTAAGCGCTTCTTGAAACTTGATTTAAATAATCAAAATCAATGAAATACTTAAAATTAAAGATCAATTCTCCAAAATGGAACATTGCTCTTATTCAAAATTCCATCACTCTGTCAATATAGAGTTAAACATTGACAATATGACAGAATAAACGATGGAAATATAGGCAATGCTTTAAGCAAGTTTGTTTTACATTTTTAGTGTATTAATTACCAACCAACGCCGGATAAAACTTTACGTGATACCAAGGTGTGCTGTGATTGGGCACACCATATTTTTGATTTATCATCGCACAGTTTTCAACTTGAAGTTTAATTGAGTTCTCATTGGAGAGCCTTGCAAAAATGAGGGCAGCAATGGAATGAGGCTATCCAATAGCTTGACTGATCTATAAGTCCCTCTTTGATATACCGCAATTTGACAAGCGGTAAGCGGGACTTATTCCCTTCGTACAGCGTTGTGCAGGATTCTGCACAACGGCATTCTGTTTGATCGTATTGTTCTGACAAATTCTCACGCATTTGATGTACGCGGAAAGACGGGGTTCAACATTACGTAAATTAATGAAAGATGCAACATGCAAGCCAAAATAAAATGAATTAAATCTATATGGAAACTTATGGTTATTAAATCAAGTCGATTAACTGATTGCTGTGAAAAATTACAAACTTATTTCAACATCATCAATTCATCATTCAAAATACAGATGGCGAAATTATCTGTAAATGTTTTTACCCTTCAGGATTGTTTAAGATTGTATCATTGTGAATGCTTTGGGTTACCATCGAAAATTGAGCAGTTCCATATCGTGTACAAGAGCAAGGGGAATATTTATTCAGAATATAGCAACATTCAAGTGTAGTGTTTATCATTTCCACAATATTTCAATCTGCATTTCGATCTCCAACGAGCGCTCAAAAAGTTTGCAGTAAACAGCAGCGTTCGCTAAATCAATGACTCGCCAGAATCAGTAAGTTAGAATAATAAAATCAGTTTTCCAGTTTAATTAGCTCCAGTACCCTGAATATATATACAACAAGTGACTCAAGCCACTATTTCTGTCAAATATTTTAGCATCTTTTAAAATTTCAGGCTTATATATTTTACGATCCGTTCGCTGTTGACTGTTGACACCCTGGAATACTCAAATAAAACTACGTCATCGACGCGATTCTGTTGGCGGTTTCTTTGTTTTCTAAAACAATAGAATTGCCAAAGGACACAAGTCTCACTTACCAACATATCAAAATCGTCAAAGTAAAAGTGAGACTTATGCAAGTCAATCCAATAGCCTCCATTCCAACAAAAGAAAAATTGTAAGATAATAAGAAAAGGATAATTAGAAATGTCGGACATTTAACTGAGCAAGTTTGACTCAAAATTTGAATAATAAATACCTTAGGAGCTGCGTATCAAGTCTTGCGTAATTCATTAAATCTTCTGAAAGCTGCTTAAAATCATCAAGGAATACTTTGTAAGCAACATATTTGTGATCATACAACAATCTGTCCTTGACCGTGTGTGTGAATAAAGCCTTCAGGATATTGATAAACCATTTTGGATTCAAAAACACATATTTATCAAGGCCTTTTGATTTGGTGAAGTATAATGAAGAACCAACCGCATCCAAATGGAGAAGTGCTGTTTTCGTCATCTCCTCCGTCATTTCAAATTCGCTAAGGGCTAATTTGATAAACTCCTCAGATGTAATAACAGGTGTCGTATTTCCTTTTTTGATACAGAATTCTTCTAATTGTTCATATACTTTTGGTATTTCTCTACCAACTAACGGCATGATCTCTTTATTAGTCATAACATTGATTATCTCTTCTTTTAGCTCATCCATTCCAGTTAAGACACCTTTAGTTGAAACAGGGAGTACTCTCATAGAATCCAATTCCGAATCAGAATAGCGATGTGCCTTTAAAAATGAAATAGCAAAATAAATGAAAAAGGAGATATACAAATCACATTGAACTCTATTATTCTGATTGAATGATTTCTAATATAAGAACATGCATACAAATTTATCAATTTTTTTATTAGAACACTTTTTCAAACTCTGAGATGAGATTTTTATATGGCTTCAAAGGTATTCAAACACTTTCAGAAAACATTTTAAAATTTAATTAGAATTGCTGACAATGAATGATTTATATTGTATCTGCTTGGAACAGCTTGAGAAACTAAATAATCATTAAACATCTAGTAGATTAAAATATTTGTGTATAGTATATTGTAATACCTTTCCTTTGAAGTGAAGAACAGCGCTAATATTCATTCTTTTGTTTTGTGAGATGTATTGAATGCCAACGCCAGATGAACAATCATCATCTCCAACTTCAACTGATTCATTGCAATCTTTTTCAATACCTTGAACGTTAACCTTTTGATCATACCAAACAGATGTCATTATATGAAAGCATTTCTTACATGCATCATCAATGTTTTCTTCATCAAACTTATCCAAATGAGTAGGTACGATAATAATTGGTGAATACGGTGCATGGACCTGTATCAAATTAATCCATGTTCCAACAGTTTTTTCATAACACTCCAGTGTTTCTTCGTAATCGTACAAATTAACGACAAGGAGAAATAAGCAGCCTTAAATGCAACGAAATAACTGAAAATATGTCCATGTGTTTTGTAAAAATCTAAATATTAAACTAAATTTACTAAGATGTAGCAATTAGGCATTTACTTATGTGCAACGTGGCAATGTCATACGTAAAATGTGGACATGTCATACATGTAAACGTGGCATAAACACAATAGAATAAACAAAAATAAATAACATAAACTCAAGAGACAAGAGACCTAACCCAAGAGACAAGTGTACAAGTAACGTTTGAAACATTGTGTTAGTCATTATAAAGTATTTTAGGAATAAATAAGAAAATAGTGATAATTAGTGTTTTGAATGACAATCGTAATCAATTTCGTACATTTGCAAGTAAAAGGAAAAACACCATCTGATAGGGGAGAGCGGGGTGAAATGGAACGGGGGTGAATCGGAATACACAACTTCTAAAGACTCAAAAATTACAAAATTGCAGCAGAACGTTGTTCTTATATAGTTTAAACATTGTGTAAAGTTTCATTTCGATACATAAAGTAAATAAAATATTATAAGCCTTTGAAAATTTGTACGCGCAATGCAAGTCATTCGCTTTTCACATCGCGTTTCATTTTATTTTCATTTCTTCACGGATCAGGTGTTATTGCATACCATTGTGTAGAGAATTTCCGTGTTATGACGTAGGCAGTTGTTATTTTCGTCTTTTCCAACAAACTTTCTAGTAAATAGTGTTTATGTTGCAAGATTCACGATGGGGTTGAATGGAACACGGCGGGAAACATTTCAATCACAGTCTGGCTTCACACTGCTTTGCTTTGTTGTTGCTCCGCCTTTGATTTCACACCAAGAAGAAATCATTCAAATTAATCCATTAAATTGGTTCAATTGCCTCTTTTCATTAGTAAATAGCCTTGTATTATTTCTAGGAACCATTGATCTTTTTGTTGTTTTATTTTCAACGTAAAATTAATGAGTTTGTATTGTCTTGTTTTGATTTATTATTTCCCTCGTGAATCAGTGTGAATTATAATGTAAACAAAACATTTGGATGAGCGGTTTCTTTGAATTTGACACCTTCGGAAGGAAAGCGACTTTTTCGAAGGACTGCATGAAATTAAATGCTGTTTTATACATATTGTATTGGTTAAATCTAATTAAAACCCATTTAAATGATTATCCTTACTCATATTCTCTCAATTATAACTGAAATTTGAAAAATTATACTGGTACGGGAAAATGTTATCGTGTTTTACGGAGACGCATTTTTTCGAATGGAAAATAATAATCTTATAAATTTATATTTGGAAGTAAGTTTCTTTATCTATCTAATTTATTATTGTTGATATCAATTTTTAAAGGCTCAATAACTATGATACTCAATTTATTTGAACAAATTCGATGAAATAATGGTAAATTTGTGATCATTCCGTTTCACCCCACATTTTCGCAAAATCGCGGTTTTGAAAAAATGTCATTCTTCCTTTAAACATTGTTTCAACTTTGATTTGACAATATTCAGGTATTTTGCATTATAAACTTCAGACAATTTCCTACAAATCGATACCAAAATTGTTAGTTTTGCGTAAGCCGTTTTGGAGCAATAATTTTTTTAAGAAAATTTGTTCCAATTCACCCCGCTCTCCCCTATATATTATAACTTTAATCATCAGTTATTTTCAACATAACTAATTAGTTGAGCTGTTCGCCTGGAACAGTCCAATATAAGAAATTACACGCAGCACAGAGATTATCCCTTCAGATGTTTCTCTAAAAATGTACTGTAGCCAATAGGATATAAAACACATCTTTTTTAAAAAGAGATTCCAAAACGTAATGTTCTTTCAAATATCAAAGTTTGAAAGTTTGAATTCAGGGATCAAAAAGAGCTTTGAGTAACATAAAGAATTCCTGCAAGTTCATTATAATGAGTGTGTCAAATATCTGACTGAAGACACACTCATTCTTCTCTACAACTGTAAACCATTGCATAAAAAGCAATCAAAATGTTGGATCAAATTAATTCTAATTTTGGATACCACCTGCTGAATTAGGAACATTTATAGAGTACTGTTAGGTTTTCTGAAATAAATTATTGAAATCGAGTTTAGCTCAGATATTTCTGAGGATCACAGTTCATGAACGTTAATTGTATGTATGTAAGTATGTATTTCAACCATATATCAATTTAGAAAATATGTGCATGGTTGTAGTCATCCGTAAGCAGACATGCTTGTTTATTTGGATGTCATACTGTAAGTTTTTAATTGAGTGAACATCTGTTATCTAGTAATTATTGTTATAAATGTAATTGGTACTATATTAAAATAAGATAAAGACGACATGAAACTTGAATAAGCTGAGTGACACGAATGGGTGAAAGTGAAGTAGAAATTGGGAATGATTACTGTAGAGTTCAGAAGAGTAAACAACAAGGGTATATAATAGCAATTACAATTACAATATTTATAAATATTGATTATGACTAGGAAACATATGAAATTGATGGTTTGTGAAAATGAAATATGAAATACAGGACTGATGATTAAAATGGTTAATTTGAACAGGTATAGTAGCAAGCCAACAAACATTTGGGATTGCAGCTCTCAATGATAAGTTGCTTAAATAATTTCAAGAATAATTTTCTTGAAAGGTTAATGCTGCATAAACTCAGATAGGAACAGCCATTCCAGAGAGAGGAGAACTTGTATGTCAGTAGACGTTGTAAATAATCTTTTCTAGCAAAGGCATGTTTGATAAATAAACATGGGTAAAAAAGTCATAACTCGTGATAAATTGAGATCTTTCAGTTTCAAAATTCTATGGGTTTTGATTAGTGGTTTGGTGCGTGCATTAAATTTTGATCCACAAAGTATTCAAATGCATCGTTTATGGAGCTCATTGATATTATTTACATGAGTGCTGTTTCCCCATATTGCCAAACCATAATCTAGATGAGGTTTTAATATGCCTGAATAAATCTGCAATTTGTGATTCATCGAAAGAGTATTGTTTAAGCAAACTGGCACATTCGGGCAATTGATTGAATAAACTAATTTTATGAGGATTAAACCTGTCACTCTGAAGTCTTTCTAACATTTTCATGAGCAACTCACAAAATTTCATTAAAGGATGGTGGAAAATAGAACTTTTAATGTTCATGAACTCAAATGATGCGTTACGGGACTACTGACAAAACATGAAGGATACAAATCAAGACCTGTTATAATAAATGACTGACAGGTCAATTTTGTTGAAGCAAATAATGAGAACATGAATTGCTATCATCTTGTGTTTTGTGAAGCTAATGCAGGATTTCAATAGTTACTATAAATGTTATTTTTATATTGACGACTCTATTAATTAATACTAAATTCATTTACTTCAATTCCGGTCAACGGCGTATCGATGTACGCAAAAGATGTTTTATCTCTGTTATGCAGGAAAACAATTACTTTTGTTTTTATTTTGTAAATGTTTACATAAGACAATCCAATTTGAGATGATAGATTAATCATAATTTATTGAGAAGCCTTTTGCAGATTGAGATTTCTTTCCGTAGTCGTAAATTTGTGAATTCTTTGCTCCATATCGTGGCCTCGTCAGACAATGCATGAATGACTTTAGTTCCACCTGAAATGCTGACTTTGTTTGTTTAATTGTAAGAAAGTACTCATCATTCAAAATTGTCGAGGAAGTTCAATACTTGGATTTTTAGGTCTAAGAAAGTAAACATTTGCATTTGCCAACTTTTCTCAGTTTTAGTTTTGTTGAGTATCTTCTTGCTTCATTCCCCAGCTGAAGCAGATTGTTGCTTCATTTGATATATGTGAGCAAGATAATTTTGATGGGAGTGTTGTTAGTTACCAGACGCTTCAATTATATTTAACTGCTAAAGATTGAATTTCTATGCCTATTTGCTGCCTGAATAATAATTATCCAGAAATTCTAAAAGTAATGTCTAATTATATTTTAATGCCTAACCTTCTGTAAAAAATAGCTGATGAGTAATGATATATCTCCTTTGTCCTGCACAATCCACAATCAGTGCCTCCAGAGGTTCAACATCATTGATTTTGGGTCTAATCTTCCATTTGCATAAATCGATACCTTCTGTTCTATTTTCACGATCAATGTCTTCACCTTTGCAGTCAACTAATGCTTTGCAGAGACTAGTCTTGCCTGAAATATAAAGATTGAGTCATTGGCATTGCAGAAACAAACAGTGATTCTCTTGACGAAAATATAATACAATTTTATATAACTTTTTGACACCTACTCCACCCATCTTCAATAATTTTGTACTCAAAACGATGATAAAAGTTTGGGATAATGAAGCCAAAGAAGCTTTTTCAAGCGTTTAATTAAATAAAATTTAGTTTGATTATTTATGTAGACGGCAAACTTAAAATGATATCATGATCCCTTCAAAATTTTTGACAATTCAAATTTGAGTTTCACTATCTTAATTCTTATTATAGTATCTTAGGCAATGGCTAAACGGCGTATTTCGAGCGAAAATAACGCAGAACATAAAGTAATCAGTTCTAAGTACATTAACATTTTGATTTTATTTAAATAAAACTTCTTTAAAGTTATTTAACTGAAAATTCTTCTCAATATTATCTTAAGGCTACGTAAATCATTTCAATTTTCGATTGTTATTTCTTGAACAGTGGATGCTTATTGCTTCTGTATGCTGATTATTATCTTGAATGGCTAGTAACAATCAAAGAAAAAAGCAATCGATTTTCTTCTAAGAATTTGTTCATAATTTTCGAATGAAACTTACTATGTTATATCACAGTATATGAGTTATTACCACACTCAAAATTAATCATTTCGTCAGATTGATGGCCCTATATTTAATTTTGTGAATTTTAAATCGCTCAAGATAAAAGATAACTTATTCCTGTTTAAAAAAGATTAAAATTTTATAACTTGGAGTAGACTGAGCACAACAGAACTAAAACGGCAGGTTTCTCCGGGCAAATAGAAATTCACATAAAATGTTCATAAAGAATACAATAAATACTTTCCCGTTTCTTGTTTTGGTTAAATTTTATTGAGCTCACCAGAGATGAATTTATAATTCGTTTCACGGTCAGAGCCTTCTCAATTCATACATTTTGTGTTTTCGCCATGCTTCTATGGATTCTCAAAATCTTTGGAGAACAAAAGAATCAAAGACCATGAAGCTCACATGCAGCATTTTCTCAAAATGATAAGAAGGCTTTGACCTAGAATCATGAAATATAAATTGGATTTTTGAAGGGCTTTATTAAAACAAGAAATAGGTAATTGTTTAGCATATTTTTATGAGCAAGTTTATGTAATTTGCAAGTTGCCCGGAGAAACCTGCCGTTTTGGTTCCGTGGCGCACGGTCTAGAGGGGAAACAGCGGAAGTCATAGGTGAAACTGCAAATTTTAGAGTGAAAATGCTGCAAATGACAACTTAAGAACAATATTCTGACACCAGCTTGAATGAATCTATTGGGAATTCAATTGAATTTGCATAAATATTGATTATTTGGTCTACGTTGCTGATCGCTTTGATAGGAGAAGCAGCTGGAATCCAGATTGAAACTGCAAATTTGAGAGAGAAAATGCTGCAAACGACAATTTGAGAAAGATTTTTCTGACTCAAGCTTGAATAAATCTCTTGGGAATACAATTGAATTTGCATAAATATTTAATCAAAGCTGTGGGTGATAAATACGATAAAGTTGTGTTACATTCTGAAGATCTTATTGCTCGTATAAAATCATATTTTCATTTCTGAATACATTTTGGATAACTGTTTCTAGTTTAGTTGGCTCTGATCGCTTCTTTGCATGAAAGAGCTAACTTAAACTTCAATGTATAAAGTGTCTGTGCTGAAGCTGTCAAATATTTCCACTCAACATGTATTTACATACTATTGAAATTCCTTACAGTAGTGGCAAATGAAAATTGCTATAGAACTAGTTCTTTCGAGACAAAACAATTAATTATAAATGTTTTATGAATGTTTAATTTTAGGATGCGTGCAATGTATTTTAATACTCATTACATTGTATTATATAATATTAAATGTTGGGCCCATAATGATAGGTACTTTTTTCCTTGCCTTTTTCATATTAAAAATCGCCAACAAAAATGGGATGAAACACGTATCTGATGTGATACAGAGGGTCCAACAAAAGTGGGGATCCTAGATCCTGGAAAGTTAGAGCAAATTCAAAAGAGAATGGATAATTTATAATTTTTAAAAGAAAATGTTTTAGGATTCTGTAAGCTCAATCTTCTGTCAGACACTGGTGATACAGTAGTATTAAAAATCTTATGGAATCAGTGTGAAATAATGTCACTAAGGCTCCTTGGAAATGATTCAATGAACAACAAATACAAATGAGCAGGGATCAAAGTACAACAAATTGTTCATTCTCTATTATCAATCATTTATTTCATCATTCAATGGTATTCAAGGTTGATATAAATTTTTATTTCATATATCATTGGAAATCAGAAACATGGACTTAAAAATGCAATAATCAAATCTCAAAACATTCACATTTTGATTGTATTTAAATAAAAATTCACAGTTACTTAAATGCAAACTCTTCTCGACATTATCGCAAAGCTAAGTTCGTAATTTTTATTTCCAATGAGTATTTCTTGAACAGAGGATCTTTATTGCTTCTGTATGTTGATTATTATCTTGAACATGGCTTGTAATACTCACAGAAAAGCGAACGATTTCCTTCCACGAATTTGTTTATAATTTTTAAATAAACTTAGGATATCATATTGTCTCATGACGAAAACAAATATCTTTGTCTCATGCCATTGGGAACAATAGTTTGTTTATGTAAAACGCACTAATCAGAAAATTTAATTTATATCCGCCTGTTTAGCGCGCTTCAAGTTTTCAAACATCTCGAAGGTGTATTTAAAGGCGTAAATACTGCATTAAATACGCCTGCATTATTTTCGCTCATAATACGCCGTATAGCCATAGCCTAACAAATAATAAAAGTGGATTGAAGGTGTGAAAGTTCATTTGATGCTTCTTGGAAAGTGCTGAACTAATATTATAGCCACAATTTCAGAATTATTTATGCAATGAAATGTTGACTAGGTTTCAATA
This sequence comes from Haliclystus octoradiatus, assembly GCA_916610825.1. Taxonomy (NCBI): domain Eukaryota; kingdom Metazoa; phylum Cnidaria; class Staurozoa; order Stauromedusae; family Haliclystidae; genus Haliclystus; species Haliclystus octoradiatus. Next base: position 218,572 of record OU744452.1, read on the forward strand.
AAGTTAGCTATCATACAACAATGTCTATTGAATTACTGTGGAAATCAATTAATCTGGTGTGGTTCACAAATATATTTTATGTTTCTAGAATTGGTGCGTAAAGCATTATATAGGTGGTAGAATAAATCAATAATTTCAATTGTAAAAATAATCCAAACAACGAAGCTACTTTAAGTTAAGAAAATTAAACAGTTTCAAGTTATAAGCTAATGATCTCTGAATAGGATTCTGATCTGATGTAATACGGATTATAAAAAATTTAAATACTGATCTATAGAGATATAATACAGTCAGAAGTAGTAGTTAATCATATTAAAATATTATTAATCAAACTTATCAAATTAAATACAACATTTGGAAAATTTGAATCAAACAACACTAAATTCCAAAAGATACCATGAAAATTAAATGAGCTGCTAACAATAAAGTAAGGAGAGTTACCTTACAATAAGATTGTCATTTTGAAAGCACACAACAACACCTAGCTATTTAATTGTTGTAAACAATAATTCTGAAAAGAAGCTAATTTTCAGCACTCCATTGTGCATAAGATAGATTACAATTAAGAAGTAAGAAGCCTGTAATTAATAATCAAACTACCGTATTTTCCGGTGTATAAGTCGATTTTCTAGCCTCAAATTTTCAAGCTAAAATCAAGGGGTCGACTTATACACCGAGTCTACAAATTAGGACCCAAAATCAAAGACAAAAACGACAACAATACAATTAAATCCTATATATAACGGACAACCTATATTGTTCATATTGTCCGTATTGTTTTGAAAGTAATAAAACTATTTTTCAGACAAGCGATTTCAAAACAATTGTATGAATGAATGATAAATGTAATTCAAAGCTGATGTGATCAAATTACGTTGAATTCTTTGTTTGCTCAAGTGTAAAAGGTCAACACATAAAGCGAGCAAGACTTGACAACTCGACAAACACGGAGAGAATATCTTGGACTACAATACTAAATCTTGAATTATATTTCCAATTAATTTACTTGGAAGCTGATCTGACCGATATATCAAGGCTAAATCATCCATGAATATAGTACTAGTTTTGATATTGGTTTCACAAAATACATTTTACCGCTTGTTTGTTGATCTTGAGACAAAGGAAAAAGATCGAAAAGCCGTAAAGTTCCAAAATGATTATACAAACATTATTGAAAATAAACAAAATTAAAACGATTCAGAACATGATGACTATGATTTAAATTCGGCTTATACAGAGAATATACCTTAAAACCTAGAAAATGGAGCCCAAAAACAGGTGTCGACTTACACACCGGAAAATACGTAGCTTATAAAACGAAATTAATCTTCACAAATTACTAAACTAATCTATCAGACATCACAACAAGAGATAAATTAAAAGCAAACAATTTACCTGCCATCGATTCCCCAATCAAAATACATTTCGATCTGTTGCTATGGAATCCATTAAATTTATTTAACGCTTCAAAGTAACCAACAATTGAATCTAATCCTTTTTTACATATTTCGTAGGGTGGTTTTTGCAAAGGATTTCCATTAATATCTAATTCAATTAACGATTTCAATTCTGTTATGCTTTCTGGTAAAAAAGTTAATGAATTATTAGCACAATCTAATTCCTCTAACTCAATAAGATTTCCAATGTCATCTGGTAACGATAACAGCCCGTTGTAACTAATATATAATACATTTAACGCTTTCAAATTTGATATTGAATTAGGTAATGTTTTGATGCTGTTACGTAATAGATAAAGTTCCTCCAATTTCATATCATTATTTGTAATTTCTGGAAACGACGTCAATTTATTGTTATTAATATATAATTCAGTTAACGAGTTCATATTTGATATTGAATTAGGTAATGTTTTGATGCTGTTAAATGATAGATAAAGTTTCTCCAATTTCATATCACTATTTGTAATTTCTGGAAACGACGTCAATTTATTGTTATAAATATATAATACATTTAACGCTTTTAATTTTGATATTGAATTAGGTAATGTTTCGATGCTGTTGTATGATAGATTAAGTATCTTCAATTTCATATCATTATTTGTAATTTCAGGAAACGACGTCAATTTGTTCCTGCTCAAATCTAAATGTATCAACTGAATCAAATTGTTTAATATATCATCTGGGAATTCTTTGATTGAGTTACAACTTAGATCAAGACTTTGTAAGTTTGTTAGATTGATAATCTCATTTGGGAGTGTGTTAAGTCCACAGTTAATAAAACCTAAATGTTCCAGTGATTCCAAATTAAAAATAACACTTTTCATATTCTCAATGACAAGTTCCGTATTTGATATATCCGACTCAATCGAATATATCGAACAAAGCCGAGCAGCAAAATTCTTGTTCAACTTTTGCGTTTGCGACAAGTATTCATTTCTTTTAAATTGTATCGCTTTAACATTTCTTATAACATCATTAAAATTCCTTGAGATTTCATCCCCAACTTTGATGTTAGATAAGACAATTATAACAGGATAAATATAGTAACCATCTTCTTTGCCAAGAAATAACGTAACACATCCACTTTCATTATCAAAACTTCGCTTTCCTTTATCGAGAAGCAAGTTCCACAAATGAATAAATGCCGTATCACATCCAATTTCATTGTCAAATCTTCGGCTTCCTCTATGGGTAAGTAACTTCCGAATATGATTTAACATGGTATCAGTAATTTAGGCACAATTAAGAAAATTAATTATAACAACGTAAGCTACGATGCGGCGATTCTACCAACATATCTCCAAATGTAAGATGGGGAAATAACCGCCTTGATTTTCATTTTCTCTAAACATGGGCGTGAACACGTGATTGACAGAAGTTGGTAGAATCAAATCGAGGCAAAAGGCCAGACCGCTGACCGGAAAGAGCCAGATAATTCCAAATGGCCAGTATTGCGTAACTATGCTTGAATAATGCTTAAATAATTCATTTCAAAATTCTTGTTCAACTGTTGCAAGTCTATTACCGACAAGTATCTTTTTCTTTTGAATTGTATCGCTTTTACTTTTCTTTTAACATCATTAATATTCCCTTAAAATTTCATCCCCAACTTTGATGTTAGATGACGTAGCACATCCACTTTCATTGTCAAATCTTCGCCCTCCTTTAAGGGTGAGTAACTTCCAAGCTAGGGAGGGGGTAACTCCTGTTCTTCAGACACGGGGGGGTGGTGCCACTTTGGAAAAAGGTGAAGCACCCAAAAAGTTAAAAAAAATTCTGATGCAACCCAAAAAATTCCAAAATTTGAAAAATACTACTCAAAAAGTTCCAGCATATTGATTGATTTCAAGTAAATACACAAAAATGATGCAAAATGTTTCCAAAAATTCTTGATAAAGTCAAAAATAGGGTACCTCATACCCAAAAAGTTTTTCTCAGCTGAATTATGAACCCAAAAAAGTGGCACGTCCCCGTATAGCCGTCATATGGGAGTTACCCCTACGGGCTTCCAAGTATGATAAAATGACTGTACTATCAGTAATTTAGGCAGAATTGCGAACAAATTACTTGAGCATAAAATAACGTAAGTTACGATGGAGAAATGAAAAGTATTGATTTGATTTCCATCCAGCAAAAATTTGCGTAGATAGCAGCATGCCTTGCGAGCAAACATCTCAGGCATAAGGGGCCATCCCTAGTATAGGGGTTGTGGGGATGTGAACCTTTCCCCTGAGAATCAAATCTTCATTCGGTAAAAATCATGGTAAAAACAGGAAGGCGATTCCCAATATCTCCCTTACATTATTTATGTATAACAGATACCAGGTGCCACGAGTAAAGCAAATTAATTATATATATTATTCTTGTAGGATAATCGTTAGACGATGACTCAAGATAATCACACAGTGGAGTTATCAACAGAATGAATATATTAGAATCACTACACTTATATATATGAAATGGAAATGAGACCACTTGAGAAAGAGGCTAGACTATATATTGATTATCACACATCTCCCCTTGGAGTCTATTGATAATAGTATATTATCAAACTAATACTAAACTGGTAGCTAATTGAAACGAAGTATAAATCAGCAAATACGTCACTAGTAGATTTTCTCAAGACGCAATAATATACTATGATAAACGTACTAAATTTCTGATGCGTAATATTGCTTGTGGCTATAATGTGATTTGGTACTATTATTATAAATGATAATATAATTAGCTCTCTTCGATAAGTCTTTGAGGTTTGCGGCGGATTCTAGTACTACGACGCGGAGTTGTAAGTTCCGGAGTTGAAGTCGGAGAGGAAGATTCTGAAGTCGTAGTAGTCGTACTTGCATCCGAATATGTCGACGGAGAAATTGTTGTAGGAAACCGGCGACGGATAAGACGGCGATTGCGACGAAGTAAACGTTCACTAGTAACTTGATAAAATAATCTCGATTAGATAATACCTCAACAATAATACCGTATTTAGTCCATTCCTTGGTGATTGGGTGTTGTACTGCAACATGGTTGCCCACTTCAAGAGATGGTCATGGATGTGCAGAGGCATTGTAACGGCGTTCTAATTTTTCATGAGCGACAGCAGCTTGTCATTCAGCATCATGCTGCGATTTTCGCCATATCGGATCGAGAGTTCGACGATGTGAGGGTAAAGTATCTTGTACAGGACGGCCAAATACAATTTGAGGAGAGCCAGCCGTTATCTCAAAGCCGTTATCTCAAATGCCGTTATCTCGAATCGGCCCGATAATCTGGCCGATTCTATACAAAGATGCTGCTCTATCTAGAAAAGCCTCGCTTTGAAGGAAAGCTTTTGATTGGTTCGATTTTTCACAAGACTATTTTGATTGGTTGGCGAACATTTAACGGAAGTGATCTTACCGAGAATGGCGCGTAATGAAACGAGAATAAATAATCTAGATAGAGAGATTCCGACTTTGAAACGGTAATTGAAAGATTTTACATATTTGAATGGCTTTGAGATAACGGCTTTAGCATATTCTAGATCAATGGCCGATTTGAGATAACGGTTTTAGTCATTTTAGAATCAATGACCGATTTGAGATAGCGGCTTTAGTCATTCTAGAAGCAGTGGCCGATTTGAGATAACGGCTTTGGGGTCGCTTTGGGGTCATTTTACAGACGCTTTTGCTACGAAGAATTTTTTGAGATAACGGCTTCAGTCATTTTAGAAACGATGACCGATTTGAGATAACGGCTTTAGTCATTTTAGAAACGATGACCGATTTGAGATAACGGCTTTAGTCATTCTAGAAACGATGTCATTCTTGCGAGCGGACGTCATGACTGGTTACCGATTGATTATTTGTTTTCAAAGTTGAATGGTGCAAAAGTGTTTACAACTCGGTTATGTTGTTAGTGGGGATGGAATACATACAGACCCTGCTAAAGTAGAATCAATTAGTCAAGCGAAAGTACCACAAACAACTGGTGAGTTACGATCTTTTCTCGTTATAGTAAACTATTACGGTAGATTTTGTCCAGATTTATCAACAATTGCTGCACCATTAAATGCTTTGACATGTAACGATGCCGTGTGGCAGTGGACAGATGTTTGTCAGGCATCATTTGATAAGATCAAGTATTTGCTTACTAATGCTCCTATTCTTGCACATTATAGCAATGATAAAACGTTAATTCTACAGTGCGATGCATCACCTGTAGATGTTGGCTGTGTGCTAGCACACAGAAATGATGATGGCTCTGAATCACTAGCCTGCGTCCAGACTAAAACGTTTCTGAAGGAAAGTGTAGAGTCTGCGTAGCCGACAAAACAAAGCCGTTTTGCTGACACTGCACTAGACTTGCAAAAGCAGTGACTCAATCCTATTGGTTAGCTTTGCTCACGTGATTTTAATTCAATGCAAGCCAATCAGATTGTGGGTATCAGTCATGTGATCAACATAAATTGGGCCACATTTAGGAAGACATTCGGATTTTGAAGGCAATCTCATTTGATGAACATATACAACGTATTTTTGAGTGAGTTAAATTTGTGTGAGTTAAATCCAGTAACAGTTATAGTTCAGGGAAGAAAAATTCAAAGAAACTATTGACAGCTAATGTTTTATTTTCACATGAATTCTGTATAAATCCTTTTCGAACGTACGGAGCACTTCGAAGATTTGGTGAGCGAGTTGGAATGTCACTTTAGAAGTCAACAAAAAATTTACAAATATAGGAGTTATAACATTGGTATTTTATAACATCGGGACACAAATGATCAATTCTTCCTTCGGTTAGACAATCTACTATACAAACAACACAAATTTCTACTCAATTTTTCTCTCGAATGAGTGTCATAAACTTTTTTCAATGATTTATTCCCAAGCTTGAGTGTTTTTTAATGTTTAACATGTAAACATGATTTTTAGTACAGTCATTTTAAGCCAATATAAGCCTTAACCTCACACAAATTGCAACAGAAGCATTTTTTACCAATTCTAGGGTCAAATTTTATGCTTAACAACATATCCAAAATGTTCCGAAATCGAAGTAGGCAAAATGCCTTAATTTCGCAATTTGATTTATGGCAATTCCAGTAGAAACATGAAAGCGAGGCTGTCCAGTTACAGTGCAATCATGTGATTTAATTTGAAGGAATACAATCAGAAATTATAACCCTGCATCATTTAGCTCATAAAATGTGCTTAAAATGTATTTACTGTCACTATGTATAAATTATCAAAACGAGGCTATGTATGAAGATTAAACAAATCGACATAGGAAAACTAGAAAAAGATATATACAGTAAGTGAAAAATGTTATTCATTATATTTTAACATTCTACTAGCAGTATAGATCATGTAAATACTTAATTTATCTTATTTAGAAAATACAACCAGGTAATATACATTGTTCACAACGAACAAATTCAGGCAAATGCCTAGGAATGTTCATGGTCGCAATTATTTTTGACAGAAATTGACTATTACGATTTGATGATAGGCCTGCAGAAAAATAGCACAATAAGATATGCAATAGAAACGTCAAATTAAATTAAACTAAAGAACTAATACCTTCATTAATCATCGACAGGAAATCAATGCAACTTCGTATATAGACTACAGTTACCCACTCGTTTATGTTACTAATTTAACCATGGAATGAAAATTGAACACAGGAACTTCATCTAAAGGTTATGCCCAAAATGTTAACTATATACTATACACATATACAATCGGACCTGTTATAACAGCCGTCTCTATATAGCGACCACCTGTCTGAAGTGGTCACTCTTGCAATGTTCTGAAATAGTATTTTCTATTGAATCGAAGATTGATGAGCTTGGCTGCAGTTTTAGTGAGTTACTCTTTTTCTAGTTCTTGGTTCGTCTGAGCAGATAAAGGAAACTTGTATAAAGCAAATAATTTGTGCCACTTTTGAAATTTTCAAATTTCCCCGACCATTAGTTCTCCATTCATTTTAATCAATAATGGTTAACATATTTTCGAAACTTCGAATACAAGTGAGTAAAACTGTAGGGTTCACAATATGTGTTTGGCAGCTATTCATAATATCCCTGCGAAAAACAGTTCAGGAGTTAATGAACAGTCCATGAACAGTTCATGAACGTTAAATGGCCCAAAGTTTTCATGGATTGTTTATGAACTGTCCGTGAAGGTTCATGAGCTGTTTTTGAATAGTTCATGAATTGTTCTAAACTTTTGAACTCCTGAACATTTTGCAAGGGATGTATCGAATCTGTTGTATAAAAATCTTCCGTGGAAAAATAGTTCATAAATGTTAAATGGCAAAGTTTCATGAACAATTTATAAGCAGTTCATGAACTGCTGAATTAATTTATAAATTGTATAGTTTATAATAAATGAAAACTCGGGAGCATTCAATAACAATGTTCATGAACTGTTCATGGACTATTCATACGAGTTCATTGACTATGGACCATTTTCTCCATACGAGCTTCCTTTGTCTGCTCAGAGAAACCAAGGACTGAAAAAGAGGAAATCACCAAAATTACAGCCAAGCTCATCAATCTTTGATTTAATAGAAAATACTATTTCAAGAAATTGCAAGAGTGACCACTTCAGGCAGGTGGTCGCTATATAGAGATGGCTGTTATAGCAGGTTTGATTGTACGTGTGTATAGGATATAGTCAACATTTTGGGCATAACCTTAGGGTGAAGTTCCATCTTCAATTTTCATTCCATGGCTAAATTAGTAACATAAACGACTGGATATCTGTAGTCTATATACAAAGTTAAGTGATTTCCTGTCAAGAAGTAAAAGGTATTAGTTATTTAGTTTAATTTAATTTAACATTTCTATTGGATATCATTTTCTGCTGTTTTTCTTCAGCCTATCATCAAATCGTAATGGTCAATTTCTGTCAAAAATAATTGCGACTATGATATCCCCATGCATTTGCCTAAAATTGTTCATTGTGAACAATGTATATTACCTAATTGTATTTTCTAAATAAGATAAATAAAGTATTTACATGATCTATACTGCTAGTGGAATGTTAAAATATAATTAGTAACATTTTTCACTTACTGTGTATATGTTTTTCTAATTTTTCTATGTCGATTTGTTTAATCTTCATATATAGCCTCGTTTTGATAACTTGATACATGGTGACAGTAAAGAAATTTTGAGCACATTATATGTGCTAAATGATGCAAGGCTAATATTCCTGATATTTTCCTCTCAAATTAAATCACATGATTACACTAAAAAAGGACAGCCTCGCTTTCATGTTTCTACTGGGAATGCCATAAATCAAATTGCAAAATTAAGGCATTTTGCCTACTCCGATTTCGGAACATTTTGGATATGTTGTTAAGCATAAAATTTGACCCTAGAATTGATGAAAAATGCTTCTGTTGCAATTTGTGTGAGGTCATTTTTTATAATGACTGTACTATTTCACTCACACAACTGAGACCGGAAATTAAAATTTTATAAGGTGACATCAGTGTAGTACAGTGTCAGCAAAACAGCTTTGTTCGGTCGGCCACACAGACTTTACACTTTCCTTCAGAAACGGTTTAGTCTGGACGCAGGAGTAGTATAAAACAGGGGCTCGCACGATCAAAGGAATATGGGTACAGGAAACACGTAGACATCACGTGATCTTCATTCTAAAAATAGGCATCATACGACGAAAGAATGTGGGTACAGGAAGTAGATGAATATCATGTGATTCTAGTCTAAAAATAGGCATCATACGACGAAGGAATGTGGGTACAGGAAGTAGATGAATATCATGTGATTCTAGTCTAAAAATAGGCATCATACGACGAAGGAATGTGGGTACAGGAAGTACAAGAATATCATATGATTTTCGAAAACAGTATTATTGAAAAAAAATTGATTTCGTGCTTTTATACCTTTTTTTTTTGGGGAAATTAAAAAAGAAATATGTGATCTGACGTTATCCATTGCATAATGCATCAGTTTTACATGAAAAAAAAAGACATATTGATGACGGCTACGCGTTGTTTCAACAACACGGCACTTATTGAAGGTTGTTTACCTTTGCTCAGCTTTACCTTTACTGTGTAGCCGCATAGTAGATGTGTATTTCCGAAACATTATCTCGTAACATATGTGATTGCACAATTACATATTCCATAATCTACTAAACCATGAAAAAAAAAGACACATTGATGACGTCTACGCGTTGTTTCAGCAACACGGCACTTATTGAAGGCTATTTACCTTTGTTCAGCTTTACCTTTACCATGAAGCCGCATAGTAGATGTGTATTTCCAAAACTCTATCTCCTAACATATGTGATTGCACAGTTACATATTTCATAATCTACTAAACATAAATAAACAAGACAAAGTTCATTTCAATTTCGACCGTCAAATGATGACCTTATTTGCCTAACCTTTGACCCCTTTAATCTCAAAATGCTATAAAAGTGGATTGAATCCGGTTTTTTACATCATGAAGTAGAATGAGAAACAATCAACTCAACGACAAGCTCTGTTTGTTTGATTTATTCTCCAACTGGGAAAGTACATCTATTACAACACTGGAACTATCAACTAATATAAATTGAAAGCAAGTACAACTGGAAAGAAATACAAGGTAAGATCTCAAACAAAAATATTTTAAATGCTAGTAATATGTGATTAAAAGACATGACCATTCTAGATTGTCATGATTGTGTTATCATTGCATGAGAAGGCTCCGAACAGTTTGTGTCAATATAAAACCAGCATCCTCTTCTATTGACCTCTGGTAGCCTGGAAACGTAGCGTTGACAAAATCTCTCACAATCTGGTCGTTAAGTAATCTATCCGTTGGATGGAAATAGTCTCGTAGAATATCATGCAATTCTTTATGACGACATAACAAGAATCCAAAGAACAATGCATACTCTGCACATACAGCTGAGAAGTTATCTTGCAACTGCCAATTATCAATATAACTCAAATAGTTTCCCATCGTCTTTAGCTTGTGTTCCACATTGTAAATTTGAGGGGATTTCCCATAAGAGTCCACAAACACCACATGACCACACCCATCTAAATAGCAAAGCAGCCAATGTTCTCCGCTCATCCAACTAGGTTCCGAATTGAATACAAAAACAGCTTTCTGATGTTTTCTAACGGGCGTCCAGTCCAGAGCCATAAACTGGTCATGAGCAAACACCCCTGCCGTGTCTAAATGATTCATGTAACCATCACGGGATAGAATTTCTGTGAGCTCTCGAGTATTGATGACGGTTTGTTCAATAGTCTGTCAATACGTTGCGATTTTTATCAATACTAATGCAATTGTCAAAATCGGCATAGAGTAGGATGGATACGGAATTTGGGAGGGGTCCGGCAAATTCCAAATTGACAGATAGATCTCCGGTGACCTTTGGCTCTTGAAACCCGCTCTCGTTAGCAGACGGACTAATATGAAAGCCAAAAATACTGTACCCGTCATTAAAGTCCTCCCGTTGTATATTGAGAGGCTCGTCTAGGAATATTCTAGAAGAGGTTGTAAATAGACTCATGTAGCCATCTAGGTAATCTTGGGTCTTGAAATTGAATTTCATAGGTCTTCCCGGTGTGCTTTTTCCATTCACGTAAACACCCATACTGGTGAGATCGTAATGCTTGAAATTGAAAGGGTTCTGTTTGTAGTCTCCGGAAAAGGCAGTGTTATCCACCATGGCTAGAAAGACTCTCGTGGGGAGTGCCCCAACAATGGCATGTTGCCAAGAGACACTCGTAACATTAGCAGCAATACTATGACTTTTTACCACAACACGATTGAGAGGATACTTGGCATTCTGACTAGACAGACGTTTTTGAACAGAAAGGAACTGGTGTGGAGTCAGGATTTGTTTTCTAGCGCAGAACGTCACTTCTAACAGTTTGACTTTGTAATTTGCATCATTGTCATCACTCATTAGGACAAAGGCGTCCTTCTGCCTGTGCAGTACTATTTTCAGGGGTACGCCGTTAAGCAACAGACGAGGCTGATGGAGTAAATCACTATTGAGACGACCACGGAGCTCAAGCACCTGACCTTTTGATGTGTAACTCGCCCTCTCTTTGAGTCCTTCGTTTTGACCATTCGGGTCACTGACGTCCATGAATTTCGGGGTGTCCTTTCTCCATAGCCCCATGGATAGTTGAGACTCACACGTGTCTTTGCTGTAACTTAGCAAGCTCTCAAACATGCTTCTGTAGGCATGGGTTCTGGTCGCACTTGAGACAGTACGACCGCCTAGATTAACATCCACTTGAGACCATAGACTGGCAATGGGATTATTTACTAATCCGACGTGATGTGTGTCTTCGACAGGCGATCCATCACCTTTGACTATCCTCAATCGCACTTTCAAATAGCTATAGGCAAGATCGATGAACTGATCTGAAGAATTATTTATCTGAAATTCGATGGGACCCCCGTCAGCAATACTATTCAAAGGGAAATGTTCTTCCATTTGACCACTTTGAATCACAGCTTGAACATAAGCCGGCTCAAATAATTCTACTTCGGACAGCAAGCACTCTGCTCCGATAGTGGCGTCTTTCTCCATGATGATGATGATGATGATGATGGTATTCAAGAGAATATATCCGTGGACCCGCTGGACTTTGCTCCTTTCTTTTTCTTTCGAGATACAGACTTTTTCGATGATGTTGTTCGTCCTTTCAGTGTGCCTGCTCGATACGAACTGCGGTTGTTCGTCTTGCTCTTGAGTTTTATACGTTTTATCGGTGGTTGTGAGAAGACATCGGTCACCATATCACCCAACGTCTCTTGACCACGTCTTTTCAGTGAAGTGCTCAGGTCCATACCACTTCCCACATCACCGAGCACGTCTACTCCAGTTCTAAGTGCTCTCTTTCCTGCTGACAAGAGTCCACGTTTAACCATAGGGGCCACGGATCGGATGAGGGACTTGAACATACCACCTAGACCAGAGCCACCTCGTTGCCTTCGCGGATGCATCATCCTACGACTAGGATCCATGTACCAGTTGTACATTGTTAATATTTTTAAATAAAAATCGATTTCTTCTGTTATTGACCTTTCTTTCTCCTACAGACAATGCCTGTCTCGGTTCGGCTACTCATAGAAACGGACAGGACTTCTTTTGAAGAGCAGGGTCACTAAGCTCTCCCCTCGCTGGAATGACACGAGATCGCCAGTGTCTGTTGTTATATACACACCAATCGTGTGTATCTCTGTCTGACTCAAAGGTGAAAATTGTGGGTTGGTAAATTTCAGGCTTACAGATTCACCGTGTGCCCCTCGAATGGGTACCACTTTAAGGAGAGGGGCAGAGACGTTTCCAACGTGTTGGTTTTTAATGATGTCTGTATAAACATAAAGTGAATTAAAGCCGTCCTCCATTGACGTCATAAACGGTGAGTCTTGTACCCAGTTACCACCATCCAACAGTGCTTTGCGCGGAAATCCGAGTAAGTAGCTGATATCCGAATTCTCAAAATCCAGCTTGCAGCCGGATGGTATGACAACGGTGGTGTGACCCGAGGATTTATTGTAGTTTATTTTCACTGTCGGCATCGTAGTTGTTCCCAGACCTGCTTCTTTCAGAGCTTGAATAACGTCTCCGGTTGATCCGTAATAACCCGGAGCAAGGGTCAGCGGATACGTTGTGCTTCCATCCGTTATCTGAATCCTGTTAAATCCCTTTCTGACGTTGTACCAAGTACGAGGATATCGTATTTCGGATAGCGCCACTTCCCAATGCCCCTTTAACGTCAAAGGCTTGGACAACTTGATTTGAAAACTCGATGCTTTATTATCTGGATGCAAATCAAGGTTGCAGTTGCTAGCAAGCGTGACATAAAACTCTGTGATCTTGTCAACATTCATGTTCCTTCGATGTCAGATGCTAGAACCCAGGAGTCAAATTCAGGTCCGTAGCCTAGCCAGCGGACAAAATATTGAGTCTGATTATCTTTGGTCTTTCTCTTTCTGATGATCCTCTCGATCCTGTATACCTGAGGGTCTTTCACCAACTGCAGCTCTTCTTGGTAAAATGTTCCAATTATGGGTTCACCGTTGAAATCTTCAAGCTTGTACACCGGCAATCTACCATCGACAATATGTTTTATCTTGAATAGTTCTTCTGTCCAACCAGACAAATAGCTCTTGCGGAACAATGTTCTCTTGTGACTGATCCGCACGGTGTCACCAATGCCAAGCCGTTTGCTTCGACTTGAAGGTCTCTCTTCCAATCTCTTGCGCTCGTAGATGTTGATCCAGGCCTCTATCTCGTTGTCCGGGGTGACATCGATGGGTCTCATCTTGATTGAACGATGATAAGCTTTGTTATATCTTGCCGTTAGGGATTGCAAAACCGGAAGATACCGACGTGTATTGTTTTTTGTGAAATAGGCAAACAGTAAGTTCTTGAAGGTCCTGTTGACTCTCTCTACGACCGAAGCCTTCTTTTCACTTTTTGTCGAGAACAGTTTGATGCCGTTAGACCTCAAAAGCTGTAGGAAAGTTCGATTATAAAATTCTGTTCCCTCGTCACTCTGAATTCTCTTGGGTTGACGGCCCGATCTTAATATCTTGACAAATGCCTTTGTGAGTTCTGCTCCGGTTTTGGTTTTCAAGGGCTGCACCCACAGGAACTTAGACAGTACGTCAATGCACATTAGCAAATATCTTGTGCCGTTGTTGACCCTGGACAATTTGCTCAGGTCTACTAGGTCCACGACCCATTGTTCGTCCATGCTATAGACGACGACAGGGCGAGTTTTGAAGTTCTTCCTAGAAGGGTGATGTAAAGAGTATGTCCGCTGGGTCTTCAGCCATTCGGTCACCTGCTCCCTAGTCAATAGAGGAAGTACTTTCTTAGCCTCACGAAACAGACTTTCTCTTCCAGAATAAGCAGCTGGACTGTCCAGGTCATAGTATAGACTTTCCAACTGAGTGGAGGTGGTCTTATCGATTGTAGAACTCATCTGCCGCGTCTGGATGTGGACAGTCTATCTCGTCGAAGCCGTCCGGTTGATCTTCCGACTCTTCCAAACCATCCGTCTCGGACGTATGAAGATTGATTTCAGATGAACAGCAGATAAAGATACACTTTAGTTTCTCGAGTAGTTCTCTTGCATTAAATTGAAATGACATCTTATCATTACAACATCCCACTCTCAAATGACAATGCTAAATATCTACATGTAAGTTATATCTGATTCAATTCTATCGCCTGGAGGCCGTAGAAGACAGCCACGGTAACTTTTTTGCCGCCTTGAAAGGGATTCTCGACTTGGGAGAGAACGCCCCTCTCACACGCTTTCTCGCCGTTTTCAGAGGTGCAACGTTCTCGACGCTTCCATCACTTTCAACGTCTTCAAATGTCACGTCACTGCCATGATTATCATCATCATCATCACTGGTCTTTCGTGACTTGGTGCCTTGCTTGTAGGATCGTACACTCTGCAATCGTTTTTTATTCTTGATCCAATCCATGGGCACGTTGATCTGAGCTAAAGTCTTGGAAAATAAGGCTTTGTGAAATTCAGGTATATGGTCATCATCCCCCTTTCTAGTGCGCAATATATTCAGTACCAAGTCGGTGACATTTGAACCGGGAATGACCCGACCCTTGTAGATGAGCTCTCCACGATCGTTCCACCCCGCGATTCCCTTGTTGTTCTTGATGGCCTTCAGTAGTTTTTCTCCTTGTGGACGTAGAGATTTGGGGAGTGAATCCACTGTGACGACTTCAATATAATTTCCTCCCTCACTTTTACCCTCTTTGTCCTCCCTAGAGCTGGGGGATGCCTCTTCTCTGACACCGCTTATATTGAGCTTTACAGGTACAGGTTTCGGTGTTGTAACTGCTTTTCGCCAATGCTGAAACTCGTTGAGATCCTCTACGTATTGCTGAACCTTTTGATCTTCTGGTACGTCTTCACGTCGTAGGTTTGCCTCGATGTCCGTGTGCGCTGTCATCATGGCATGTTTCTCCGGATTCAGTATTGCTTTGCTGTCCGTCTTTGATATCAAAGAATCGTACATCTCGGGTGAGATCACTACGTGTCTTCTAAAGTGGGTGGACATCACTACAGAAGAGCATTGGCTAAAAGCTTTATCAGTGCACCTATAGGTCCACCTCCTTTCTGGTTAACCAATAAATTGCGTTTAGTTTTCACCGATTGCTTGGGCTTGACAAGTTTTCTCAGCAAGTTTCGATGTTTAAACAGCTTTTTCTTTTGGTCGGGCTTGATGGGGATTCGACCTTTCAACACGTTGAGAACTATATCGCAAATGGAATGGATGAGCTCTGGGCTGGCGACCTTGAGGAATTGTTGCTGATCTTTGTGTTTGCACGTCGTCAGCGCCTTCAGTATAGGTAGGTTCTTCTTCACTCTATGCGTCATGTCCGCGTGGAGGCGCTGTTGTGCATGTCACCGTGGTATGTTAGCAACTGACAGAGAGACATTTATCTGCACGAGATATGTAGGTACAAGGCATCACGTTCGCTCCTGATAGTTGTGATGTGGGAACTCGTCTGGCAGTATTCTGGCCCGAATGCGAAACTTTTCCGGCGTGGTCGATTTAAAGTCGAGAAATAGATAAGAATGCGGTTCTCTGACAGCGTCTTGATAGGCCTGTTGTAGGAATGTGATGTTGTGAGGGCTGATTTGTTTGGCTAGATGGGTAAACTGCGAGGCATCTCTCGGGTTCTTAAAGATGATCATGTAGTCCGAGTTTCGTGATATCAATCGCTGGTCTTTGTGAAACAGATCTTGTGTTAGCATGGCCACACTCATATTGTCGTGACGACCCTTGAAAAACAACTCGGCGATTCTTCCATCCTTGCACTTGTCCATCATGTCGTCTAGCACAACCAGAGTGTTCGTTTTGAGGTCGAGCATGGATGTCAAATCGTTGGGAAGACCTTCGATGTACTTGACTGCCATCTTTAGCTTCATCAATTCATCGTAGAGCTTGGGTTGATGTTTGGTGTAGCACCAGATAACTTGGTTGATATCGGGGGTGATCATCACGTCTCCGTATTTCAGCAGCCTTTTCATAAACTCTGTCTTCCCCGAGCCCCGCGTCCCCGAGACTAACATGCTGAACGGATGATGCAATCTCACGTCCATGGTTCACTGCAATGGCCAGAATCTGACTCGTTTTCACTACCCCGCTTTTGTTTATACAAATCTGACAAAGAGAAAGGCTTGCCTGGGCTTGTCTGTATTGTCAGTTGTCACGTGTCAGTCTTGACCATATTTGTAATGTAGATTACCTTATTTGGTTACCTTATGTATACCCTCAGGCTATAAAAGTTGACTGATATTGCTCATTTTTTTTTCATTGACAGCTGCCCTCACCATCTGTCTCTTGAAGAAGCACCGGGAAAAGATAGAATGCCTTACAGATGTCAATCATGTCAGAAAAGATTTACAAAGAAATCTTCGCTCAAGAGACACATCATGGAGGTACATGGAAGCAGGAATTTCAAGTGTCCAACCTGCTTGGTTGATTTCTCACGGAAAGAGCATCTTAAAAATCACGCTTCTATTTGCAAAAGGAATCTAGTAGGAAAGTCAACCAATTCTCAAGATAACACAGAGACCATCCCACAAAAGACTAGTGTTTCACTCCCGAGCGGGCCTGTGCCTAGCAATGACATTGTCATCGTGGGAGACTTCAAAGATAGCCTGCCACAGTCCGATGATGAGAATGATATCGTTAATCACGACTATTACATGGATCGAGTGCGTTATGAGCTTGGTGCAGATGATGCCGTCTCAGACAAGGTAAAAATATTGTACAAACATTATGTCTGTTGAAACCCTGCAAAAGAAATTTTGAGATACCATTGGTCCGCTCAATATTTTATTTCTCGTTTTGTTTTCAACTCATTGTTATTCAGGTTGTTCCAGAGGATGATGATGATGATGATGATGATGATGATGATGATGATGATGGTGATAACAATAATGATGCTGCTGCTTATGATGACGATGATAATGATGATGTGGCTAATTTTGACCCGGAATTGGCTGCACGTGCTCTTTTCAAAAACATGACTATTGCTGATGATATTAGCACTCCTGTTGATGTTGAGCAAGTGAATACAAACCATGCTACTACGCAGTCCTCCAGCACTATGATTATTGACTTTTCTCAAGCCTTCATAAATCCAACAGCAAGTGAAGACCTAGAAATTGATATGCTTTACAAGTGTGAGGTATGTCACTTGCTTTTTCTGGACGAACAGCAGCATTTAAATCACGTGGGATGCCATGATGTTAAGCGACCACACATGTGTTCATGTTGTGGTAAGTGCTACGCCAAGAAAACTCAACTCGAATTGCATGTACGTCATTGTCGTGACATACTCGACCAGCATTTTGATGATACCAAAGTACAGCAGGGTGGGTCCGGAGTGAACGTTGAGAGCACTGATGATGGATCTACTTACAATGCCGATCTACCACCAACGGTGAAAAAATCTTCCCTAAACAAGACAGCCATTGTGTATACGAAAGATTTTGGTCCGAACAATGTCAGTAATTCTTTGTTTCACTTCAAACAGATGGTTTCGTTATTCTCCGACGTTATTGCCAGAGAATGCCGTGAGAGATCTGCGATCAAGTTTTTCATTTCAACATCGGTCATTTTTCACAAGTCTGATGATGTGAACGAAGTGACTGATCCCCCAGTTGTATTCCGTTCGGAAGTTTTTCGCCTGCTCAGACTGGATAAGAAATTGGATTTCTTTCTTGATGTTTCTCATGATCAACTACTTAATAAAATTGAGCAGTACCAACAAAATGGCTCCTCTTGGGTTTTCAGCCATTTCGAGTCTCTCGACGTTGGCATAGTGTCCTACGAACCTTTGCGTGGATCGTCGTTTGTTAGCTTACCTGATGAATTGGCGGCACGGAAAGCCACAGTCAACGTCAAGAATAATGACAACCGTTGTTTCATGTGGGCAGTTCTAGCAGCTCTATATCCCACCAAGATAAATCAAAATCGTACAGCAAGTTACAAGAGACATGCAAGAACTTTAAATTTTGGAGATTTAACCTTTCCAATAGAATTAAAAGACATTGATAAATTCGAAGAAATGAACTTGATATCTGTGCATGTCTTTGGTTATGAAGATAGAAAGATTGTCCCACTGAGGATTTCCCACAATCAACACACTTCTCGCCATGTGAATTTGCTGATGATTTCCGATGACTACACTCCTATAGAAGACGAAGAAGTTGAAGGTGAACAACATGAACGTAGAAGATACATCGATAATTTCGACAATCAGATGGATATTGATGTGCAGAACCGACAAAGAAGTCATTACGTCACAATTGATTCCCTGAGCAGGCTCCTAAGTAAACAGCATAACAAGCGGAAATCGAAAACACATTTCTGTCAATATTGCTTGCATGGATGTTGGTCAGCGGAAGTGTTGGAAAAACATATTGATCGATGTAAAAAGCACAATGCTCAACGCGTCCGATTACCCTTGAAAGGTGACATTAATAAAAGAGACATAGTGCAGTTCACAAAGTTGGAAGCTCAGATGCGTCTTCCATTTGTGTTTTACGCTGATACGGAAAGTCTCCTCATCAAGACAACTGACCAGAACGTCAGCAGTGGAGGTTCAACCAAAGTCGTTTCTCAACACGTGGCATGTGGATACGGACTTATCCTTAAATCGTCTTGTGAGGAATACACGGAGCAACCAGTGGTTTATAGGGGTCCAGATCCTATGACACATTTTCTAGATACCTTAGCTGAAAAGTTGGAAAAAATCAAAAATATTGTACGTAATCCAAAGAAAATGATCCCCTTAACACCGTATCAACAGAGGACGCATGATGCTGCACAGAACTGCTACATCTGTGGTAAATGTGGATTTTCGTTATCTAATAATAAGGACGGGAGGCACAAGGTCATGGACCATGATCATATCACCGGACATTATCGTGGTGCAGCCCATTCTAATTGCAATTTGCAATACCGGCTTGATCAGGATCGCATTAAGATCCCTGTCGTGTTTCATAATTTGAGGGGATATGATGCTCATCACATCATGGGTTCTGTGACTGAGCGTCATGGAAAAGTGATTGAGTGCATTCCCCTCGACATGGAAAAGTACATTACTTTTAAAATCGGTGGAGCCACTTTCCTGGACTCGATGCAGTTCATGCCATCGAGTCTCAGTTCTTTGGTGGACAATTTGTCAATGGAACAGTTGAAGACGTTGCGTTGTTACCTGGAAAAAACAGACATGTCTGACGATTTTGTTAATGAGGCGATGAAGCTGATGAAGAGAAAGGGCGTGTATCCGTATGAATATATGGATAGTTGGGCACGATTCGATGAGTCTTCCCTACCACCAGCAGAATCGTTTTACAGCTGCATTACAGAAGAAGGCGTATCTGAACAGGATTACCAGCACGCTAAGAACGTCTTTGAATCGTTTAATATGAAAAACTTGGGAGAGTATCATGACTTTTATCTCCTGACGGATGTGGTGTTGTTGGCAGATGTGTTTGAGGCGTTCAGAGACACTTGTCTTCAGCATTACGGACTTGATCCGTGCCACTTTTACACTTCGCCCGGTATGGCTTGGTGTGCAGCTTTGAAGATGACAGGTGTCAAGTTGGAGCTCTTGTGTGACGTAGACAAGCATCTGTTCTTCGAAGAGGGCCTCCGGGGTGGTGTGGCAGTGATTTCACATCGTTATGCCAAAGCAAATAATCCCAGATGTCCTGAGTACAATTCCAAAGATCCTACATCTCATTTGGTTTACTGGGATGCAAAGTGAGTGTCATGTGTTGGCATCGTATCTGTTTTATTGTCTGGTCTGCATGAAAATAGATGTCTAATCGAGCGCTTTTATTCTTCTCTTTTCAGTAATTTGTACGGCTGGGCCATGTCAGAGCCACTTCCAACTGGAAAATTTCGCTGGCTTTCTGAGTCGGAAATTTCCAGTTTGGATTTTGGCACAGTTTCTGATGACAGTGAAATCGGATACGTACTGGAATGTGATCTAGAATATCCTCCGTCTATTCATGATCAACATTCCGAGTACCCGTTGGCTCCAGAAAAGATGGTCATCACTCCCGACATGCGCTCCCCATGTCACAACTATGTACTCGATCAAGAGAATGGATCGTTCACAACTAGAACATCAAGTTCTACAAAGCTCGTTCCGAACATCCGAAACAAAGAAAAGTACATTGTACATTATAGAAACTTGAAGTTTTACCTCGATCATGGTATGATACTTGGAAAAGTTCACCAGGTAACCATGTCATCATTTATTGAGAGATTGAGCTTTACGTTGTGTACAATTACTTTCAATAACAGTCGTTTTCATTTACTTCCTATATCTTTAGGTATTGTCATTCTCACAGTCTGCTTGGTTGAAGGTGTTTATTTCATTTAATACAAGTAAACGCGCCCAAGCAAGTAACGAGTTTGAAAAAAACTTTTTCAAGCTTGCCAACAACAGTTGTTTTGGCAAAACGTGTGAGATTTTACGAAATAGAAGGACAGTAAATCTGGTAACAAATCCACAGAGTTTAAAAAAATTGGTGTGTAAGCCGACTTTCAAATCCTTTAGAATATTTCATCAGAATTTATGTGCCGTAGAGAGGGCTCAAGCCGAACTGTATTTGAACAGACCTCTTTATGTTGGATTTTGTATCCTTGACTTAAGTAAACTGCTTATGTACACCTTTCATTACGATTACGTGAAGAGGAGATATCCTGGGCAGAGATCTAAACTGTTGTTTACAGACACCGATTCGCTAGCTTATACTATTGAAACGGAAGATATTTATTCAGATATGGCAGAAGACCACACCCGTTTTGATTTTAGTGGCTATCCATCTGACCATCATTGCTATTCCACGGAGAATAAAAAGGTTATTGGAAAATTTAAAGATGAACTTGGTGGAAAGTCGGGCTTAGGGCCAAGCTTTATGCTTTCAACTTTGAGGGGAAAGAGGTGAAAAAAGCTAAAGGTGTAAAGAAGACCACTATTCAAAAGCATCTGTCTTTTGAGGACTACAAAAGATGTCTCTTCGATTCAATTATTGTTATTCGTAGTATGACCCAGATCAGGTCTAAAAATCATAAACTACAAACTGTTACCATGACAAAGAAAGCCCTCGCGTCGTCCGATGATAAGCGGTACTTGCTGGCAGACGGAGTAACGTCACTGCCATACGGACACAAAGACATTTCTATAGAATAGCGTAATTATATGATCTAGAATGATCTAGAATTGATTTGTAAATACATAAAGAAACATTTCCAGATATAACTCATTAATCCCTTTGTTAGTATATTTCTCTTTTACTTGAAAAAATACAATTTATTATTACATTATATCATGATTATTTTTTTTTTGTAAAACTATATTGGATTCCCATCTATTCTATCTTTACTGTTGTTGAATCTTTCTTCTCGGGTTGTTCTTCTTCCACATTAATCTCATCTGACTTTGCCATGCTCCTCTTGACAGCGTCAACCCACTCGGGATCACGAAGTAGATCGACTTTATGCAAGTAGAGTCGTTTGGTATTTATTGCCATAGTTTCATTCTTGCTTAGAAATGAAAACAGTTTTGCGTTGGCGAGTTCCTCGTCGACACGATTGATCAAGTCGTAGAACGTGGTGTCTATCTGGGCTTCAAAGTCAGCCATCAGACATAGATCATGATCCTTCTGGGATGGGCAGTCGTTCTGACAACCATAGCACAAATCTTTCACGACGTCTGGAAAAATCTTCAACATCAGCTCTGCGTAGACAGTGGCCATTTCTAATCTATGTCTCGATTGCCATGATGTAAGTTCCAATTCATCCACTGTTAGATGTGTCACTGGCACTTTTTCATCTTTGTCTTCCTGCATCTCCATCTGTATACTCGTATCACCCATCCTATCTACTTCGACTTTCTGTAATTGTTTACTGTAAGTCTGAAAAGATCTCTTGATAGAGTTTAGTGCTCTGATAATGTCAGGGATGCTTGAAGCGTGTAATAGAATTGATCCCATTTCAGTACCATTGTTGTTACTTTGTTGCATCAAGGCATATAATCCTTTAGTTCTATTCTGTTCATCTACATGAGCCGTTACATCCACATTTGTGTAAGAGGATTTTGTGCTTCTCCATGATTTTAGCATTTTCTTAAATAGGCGCGTATCTTTCTTTCTTCTAAGTGTGTCTCTTGCCCTATCCTGGCTTGCATGAATCCATTCTGGAACAGCTGAAGCCATGGTCGTAGTTTGAGTCCTGTCTACTGTAACTGTGCTTGTAAAGCTATAGCTGCTGGATTGTATTCTATTTATACTCAGGATAACACCCGAATGAGGTTGAATATATGCTAGAACATGCTCAACACTACTTTATGAAGCTGTGATATGGGTATCCTGTATATATTTAGACATGACCTCATCTGTCTAATTTATTCTATTCTCAGTACAAGATCACGTAATATATTTTTGTACTTCCTGTACCCACATTCCTTCGTCGTATGATGCCTATTTTTAGACTAGAATCACATGATATTCATCTACTTCCTGTACCCACATTCCTTCGTCGTATGATGCCTATTTTTAGACTAGAATCACATGATATTCATCTACTTCCTGTACCCACATTCTTTCGTCGTATGATGCCTATTTTTAGAATGAAGATCACGTGATGTCTACGTGTTTCCTGTACCCATATTCCTTTGATCGTGCGAGCCCCTGTTTTATACTACTCGCAGGCTACTGAATCACCTGTAGCCTATGCTCATAGAAGTTTATCAAAGTCTGAGCGTAATTATGCGCAAATTGATCGGGAAGCTCTCTCTATTATATTTGGAGTTGAAAAGCTTACGAATTACTTGTTTGGTCGTGAGATCATTATATTAACTGATCATCAACCCTTGGTCCGCCTACTAGGGCCGAAAACTGATTTACCTGCATTAGCTACAGCCCGATTACAACGGTCGGCGATTAAACTGTCTCCGTTGCAGGCCGCGATAATGGTAATGCGGATGCTCTTAGTAGATTACCAGCGTTTAATTCTATTAATAATTATGTTGTTGATAATGATGAATCTGCTGAATTCTATGTTCAACAGATCGAGAACTTACCTGTCAATGGATCTGATGTGGCAACTTGAACTAATCAGGATTTAATATTAAAAAGTGTATTTAATTTTGTAAAAAATGATTGGCCAAGTAAATGTAGCGACAAATTATTATTACCTTATTACAAGAAGCGCTTTGAGATTGCTTTACACAATGATATTTTGCTTTGGGGACGTCGTGTTATAATACCATCTAATTTACGTGAACAAGTTATGACAGAATTACACGATAACCATCCTGGCTCTGTCCGTATGAGATTACCGGCTAAAATACATTGCTGGTAGCCTAGTATCGATTCTGATTTAGAGGACTTGGTCAGTAACTGTAATATATGTCAAGAAGCAAGACATCACCCTATACATCAACCAGTGTTACCATGGTCATGGCCAGAAGCCCCTTGGGACAGAATTCACGTGGATTATTCACCGAAGTTCGAGGGAAAGGCCTTATTAATTTTAGTAGATGCGCATTCAAAATGGCCTGAGGTAGCTATAACAAATATGAACGATACTGGTTCAACAACAACTATAAACATCTTAAAACGATGGTTTACACGTTATGGTTATCCAAAGGTTATTGTTTCCGACAATGGAGCAATTTGTGTCAGAGGAATTTGAGCAGTTTCTAAAAACTATTGGTGTCCGTCGGAAGCCGATCGCTCCGTATCATCCGTCATCAAATGGAGAGGCTGAGCGTGCCGTACAAACTGTTAAGAATGGTGTTCGGAAAATTCTAAAGGTCAGAAGCATAGAGACATGCAGGGTGCAGTGAATGATTTCTTACTAAGCTATCGATCTACACCACATGCTACTACTAAAGTTACACCAGCAGAGTTATTCTTACAAAGACCGGTTAGAACACGTTTGGATTGTTTATCGGAGGTTAAATCAAGAATGAGTGTTAGCCTCGTCCTCGTGAAAACATTTTACGACTATCAATATCAACCTTTACTATTAAAACCATGCTGTAGTTAAATTTATTATAATCGTTAGTTTAATTTATATTCATAATTTACATTCATATATTGCCAACATAGTTAAATAAATTACAACATAAAAATATTAATGCAGTAATATTTACAATAGAACACGTTCTGTATACATGCGTGAAACCCCATCAATATTATACCTCAGGCATGTAACATTCATATAAATACAGTTCACTTTCAACATATATTCAATTGTTAATACAGAGTTAAGTTACAGTTCAATTCATCATGTTACGTTATGCAGTCATATATACATACTGCACCATTTATTATGTTTAATAAAATACTCAAAATAGAAGTCATCGGTTGTCATATCTTTGGTTTCATTCATCAAAAGTAATCTTCAGGAGATTCACACAAACACATCCAAGATAAAGAATTCATCACGAAATTGTCGGTAACAATTATTCATTAATATCATAGACACATAATTCACATAGCAATTAGAATCAAGGCATAATCATTTATTACGTGGTATCTGAGCAATATAACCAAATCATTTTATCACATATACAGTCCTCTTCATTCCACAAAAAGCCACCGTAATATTGGTCCGTCGAACCGGAGTGACATCTTGCTCGAATTCATTTTATAATGTCTGATTCTAATCCAACAAATCTTCCGATCCCTGAGGAAGATAATCAAAATAATTCAGATACTGCTAGCCAATCATCAGATTCAAGTCAAGAGACAATAGTATCGGATAGTGATAGTGACATGAAAGTAAGGTTAAGAAGATCTAGAGCAGGCAAGCTGTCTCACCTTACAAGAACTATGACACATGCCACAGAATGTCTGCACTCAACCCCCAATTTAAGACTAATTAAATCATATCGCATCAAACTGCAAACAATTTTTGATGAAGTAAAATTATCAAATGAAGCTGTTATTAATTCAACAACAACTGAAAATGAAATTTCGAACTCTTATGAATGGTTAGCAAATGTAGAATTGCAGTTTGAGACGATGATATGTGCTATTGAAGATTATTTAGAATCTAGCACATCGCCCACTGTTCCCTTAAATGTAGAAGAACAGTCAACAAGCACCAGCCCAAAAATAGATCAAAACTCAAGTACATCCCTCATTAAGAAGGACTCAAATAAAAATCAATCAATAGATGCCTGGATTGATAATATAACTGGCGCAACAATAAAAGAAGAATCGCGCGAAAATGTTAACGCGCAATGGAGTGACACCTTAGTTTCTTTAACTTTAAAGCTGAAAGATTTTGACGGAAACCCATTCCAGTATCAAGATTTCATAAACTCATTCAAAAATCAAGTACATGAAAGGCAGTCCCTTTCTGCAGAAACAAAAATGACTCATTTGCTAAACCATTTACAAGGTCCTGCGAAAATGGCATGCGAAGGTTTACCACACACCGCTAACGGCTACGAAAAAGCGTTAAAACTCATTAAAGAAACATTCGGAAATAGAGTCATCATTTCGAGAGCATATATTAATCGTGTTATTGATGGAAAAATTATTTCAAAAGACCCTAAAGAACTACAAGAGTTCTATTATCAATTGAATGCCTGCTCGTCTGCCCTAGAACAATTAAATTACTACGGAGATATTAATTCGTCTATTTCATTGTTTGCAATTGCAAAACGTTTACCTACTCATATGCAATTTAGATGGAAACGCAAAATTGTCGATATAAGAGCAAAAGAGAAAGAGCCGGATTTAAATCAATTAATTAAGTTTATTAAAAGTGAAATGTTGGCTGCAACAGATGCGGTTTGGGGAAATTTGGGTTCTGAAAATCAAGCTAAAACATCGAGCAAAAACAATAAAACGATCACAATTAACGCCATTGAATCAAAAAAGTCATCACACAACTTCAATTGTTTCGTTTGCAAAGAAAAACATACAATTTGGAATTGCCAGTCTTTCAAAGATAAAACAATCGACGAAAAAAGAAAATCAATTGCAGATTTATCACTATGCTTTAACTGCTTTCGAAAAAATCATCGAGCAAATGAATGCCAATCAAAATTTCGATGCAAAACATGCCATGGTCTACACCACACTTTATTACACAAAGAAAACCCATCTTCATCTAATCAACAAACACAATCGCGCGAAAATACAAGCACGACAGCTGCTGTGACAAATACTACATCAAATGAAAACAATACGTTTTTACAAGTCTTAAAAATCAAAGTGCATGGTCCTAAAGGAGAAATTGAAACCTTAGCCCTCTTAGATCCGGGAAGTCAAGCCACCCTAATAGATGAAGAAATAACTACAAATCTAGGAATAAAAGGCACACCATTAATGTTAGACATAAAAACAATAGCTGGTCAAAGTGTTACAAAAGCCAGCAAAATATCATTAAGAGTTAGCAGTGAATACAACCAATCAAAACATGAAATTAAGGAGGTCTGGTCTGTACCAAATTTAGAGCTACCCAACTGTGCCCTTCCTACTCAAGGTATTATTTCAAGACATAGTCATTTACAAGGATTACCTATTAACATAGCTAAAGGTCATCGAGTTAAAGTCTTAATTGGTGCAAATGCTCCAGATTTACTAATGCCCATAGAATGCCGCAAAGGAAAGCCTTCAGCCCCATATGCAGTTAGAACACCTCTCGGTTGGAGCTTGTTTGGAGGGAAGACTACCAAACAAACAGCGATAATTAATACACTATCTATCAAAAATGAAAAATATATTGATGACTGTTTGCTTAAAAAGTTTTGGACAACCGAAAGTTTCGGAACAAAATATAATTTTGAGAAACCTATCTCACCAGAAGATCGAAAAGCAATTTCAACATTAGAAAAAACGCAATTTATAGATGGAAAGTACGAAATCGGACTACTTTGGAAAAATGACAATCCTGAGCTGCCCAATAACAAAATCATAGCTGAGGTTCGGGCTGAACAATTAAGAAAACGCTTTATTCGGGACCCTAGTTATTTCGAAATATACGCTAAGGAAATCAATAAATATTTAGCAGAAGGTCAAGCAGAGAAATTAAACGAACATCAATTAGAAAATGAAAGTAATAATAAAACATGGTACTTACCACATCAAGGAGTTAGAAATCCAAACAAACCAGGAAAAGTACGAGTAGTATTCGATGCAGCATCTAGATATAAGGGAACATCTCTAAACGAACAATTAATTACTGGTCCAGATTTGTTAAATTCTCTACTTGGGTGTCTCTTAAGATTTCGTCTCAAACAGATTCCAATCATGGCTGACGTCCAGCAAATGTTCCACCAAGTTAAAGTAGCCAAAGAAGATCGAGATGCTCTTAGGTTCCTGTGGTGGTCAGATGGGGATCTATCAAAACCTCCATCAGTTCATCGAATGAAAGTTCATATATTTGGAGCCACCGACTCACCGTGCTGCGCACTATATGCGTTAACAAAAGCAGCGACCGATCAAGTAGGCCAGTTTGGAAAAAACATCGAAAACATAGTACGAAATCAGTTCTACATGGATGATTTATTAACATCCACAGACAATGCAGAGGAGGCAATCAAAATCGCTACACAAATGAGGCAATTATTCAAAAACAAAGGCTTTGTTCTAACAAAATGGCTTTCGACTTCACAAGAAGTGATGAACTCAATCCCAGAATCCGATCGTAGCTTAAAAAATATCAATCTTGACTTTGAAACACCAGATATCCAAAGAGCCTTAGGGGTAAAATGGGATATTTCTAATGATGCGTTTGTTTATAAAGTAAATTTAGATTCTCTACAAAAGGCAAATACAAAACGTGGAATTCTGTCCTCCGTCAGCACAATGTTCTGTCCAGATGGCGTCTTGGCACCAGTTCTACTCAAACCGAAACTCCTCATCCAACAACTTTGGAAGTCAAAACTCAACTGGGACGATGAACTACCTACCGAAATCGCCGAAGAATGGGCAACATGGAAAGAATCACTTCTCAATATCGAAAAATTAAAAATTCAAAGATGGCTTGAACCACCTAATCAGCAAGCAACATGTCAACTCCATATATTCTGTGACGCCTCTGAAGTTGGTTATGGTGCAGTGGCCTACATACGGTATCAATATGAGAACATCACATCTTGTTCGTTCTTGGTAGGGAAGTCTCGCTGTGCTCCACTAAAGGAACTTTCAATGCCACGCCTTGAATTACAAGCTGCATTAATGGGTTCTAGGTTATGCAGCATGTTAAAAAATGAACTACAAATTGAAATAAAGCAGACCTTTCTATGGTCAGATTCTAAAACAACTCTTGCATACATTAAAAATAACAGCAAACGATATCATGTTTTCATTTGCAACAGAGTTACAGAGATAAGAGAGATGACATCACCAGAACAATGGTTATATTGTCCAACAACCCTCAATCCAGCTGATGACGCTTCTCGTGGCATAGATCCAAAAAACTTAACCAATGATCATCGCTGGATAACAGGCCCATCCTTTCTACTGAACGATCAAACTCAATGGCCTAGTCAACCTTTACTCGATACAACAAATTTAGAATACAAACAAAAAACATTTAATAATACTATTGTTAATCCTGATGTTTGTACTTTTAATAATTTTATTTCCAAGTACTCGTCTTGGCACAAGTTACGCAGAGTCATGGCAACTTGTCTCTCATTCAAAAGAAGATGTCTTTCTACAAGTCGCAACAATGAACCTATCTCACCCACCTTGGAAGAACTTCAACAAGCTACAACTGCAATCATCAAATTTGTCCAACATCAAGAATTCTCTGGAGAAATACATCAACTTCAGACAAAATCAACATGTCCCAACAATAGTAACATTCTCAATCTGAAGCCGTACTTGGACATTCATGGAGTACTCCGAGTTGGTGGTAGATTAAAACATGCAAAAATTCCAGATGAAGCCAAACATCCAATCATCATACCTAGAAGCCATCCACTATCAACATCTATCCTGAATGACGTCCACATCAAAACAGCCCATGGAGGTATAAACGCTATGATAGTAAAAACTAGAAACAATTATTGGATTACTAGAATTAGATCATTAGCAAAAACAATTAAAAGTAAATGTATTACTTGCAAAATTCTATCTGCACGACCATCACAACAATTAATGTCTGATTTGCCATCATCAAGAGTAACAACAGGTTACCCTTTCGAAAAAACTGGAATTGACTATTTTGGGCCATTCAATATTAAAGTAAAACGGTCCACTGAAAAACATTGGTGTTGTTTATTTACATGTATGTCAACCAGAGCTATACATTTAGAATCAACTAACTCATTATCAACTGATAGTTTTATCAATGTCCTAAGAAGATTTGTTGCCCGTAGAGGTAATCCACTTGTAATTCACAGTGACAACGGAACCAACTTTGTTGGAGCTGAACGCGAAATCAGAGAATCAATCTCACAGTGGAACCAACAACAAATCACATCGCATCTACAACAAAACAACGTCAAATGGAAATTCAACCCGCCATCATCACCGCACATGGGAGGTACATGGGAACGCCTTGTCGGAAGTGTCAAACGTGCCATGAAAACTATCATCCAACATCACACTTTGAAGACTGAAACCTTTTCAACCATCCTTACAGAAGTAGAATCGATCCTCAACCAACGACCACTGACGAAGGCATCCGACGACGTTGATGACGCAACACCGCTGACACCAAATCATTTTCTCCTTGTGCGTGCTTGTTCTTCTTTTTCCCCAGGTATCTTCGCCGATGCTGATGTCCTTCTGAGAAAGTCCTGGAGACGCGCCCAACATCTTGTCAACCTGTTCTGGTCACGCTGGCTTCAAGAATACCTACCAACCCTCACCCAACGTACCAAATGGAAGTCCATCAACCAACAATTAAAGAAAGGCGATCTTGTCCTACTACGAGAAGACAATCTGGTGAGAGGAGAATGGCCATTGGCAATCATTGTTCAGACGTACCCTGGCGAAGATGGTCTTGTCCGATCTGTTCAACTCAAGACAAAAACAAATTCAATTATCACTCGTCCAATAGCTAAGCTATGCCTATTAGAGGCTCATCAGTGACAACTGGCACTCGTCGTCACGGGGGGACTATGTTAGCCTCGTCCTCGTGAAAACATTTTACGACTATCAATATCAACCTTTACTATTAAAACCATGCTGTAGTTAAATTTATTATAATCGTTAGTTTAATTTATATTCATAATTTACATTCATATATTGCCAACATAGTTAAATAAATTACAACATAAAAATATTAATGCAGTAATATTTACAATAGAACACGTTCTGTATACATGCGTGAAACCCCATCAATATTATACCTCAGGCATGTAACATTCATATAAATACAGTTCACTTTCAACATATATTCAATTGTTAATACAGAGTTAAGTTACAGTTCAATTCATCATGTTACGTTATGCAGTCATATATACATACTGCACCATTTATTATGTTTAATAAAATACTCAAAATAGAAGTCATCGGTTGTCATATCTTTGGTTTCATTCATCAAAAGTAATCTTCAGGAGATTCACACAAACACATCCAAGATAAAGAATTCATCACGAAATTGTCGGTAACAATTATTCATTAATATCATAGACACATAATTCACATAGCAATTAGAATCAAGGCATAATCATTTATTACGTGGTATCTGAGCAATATAACCAAATCATTTTATCACATATACAGTCCTCTTCATTCCACAAAAAGCCACCGTAATAATGAGTATGGGTGATATAGCTACAACTGAACAGGGCATTGAGAAAGGAGAGTCGTTGAAATTTAGAGAATATCGGAAAGATAAGCCAAAGTGGTCATCTGGAACAATAGAAAAGTTGCTAGGAACTAGAAATTTTTTAATCAGAGATACTGATGATAAACTCCACATTAGACATAGTGATCAGATCATTAGACAGAGATCTACTCGTAATGTTAAACCGCCGGATTATCTTGGCTTTACTAATGGTAATTAGATGTGTTATTATGTAGCTAGTTTTAATAGTTCTAATACCGTTTAAACAACAATTTAATATAGAGTTTAACATTTATTCACAGTTAATCATTATAAGGTTTATTGTATGTAAGAAAGGAGGAATGTAGTGCCACGTGATTAGTCACGTGTTTTATGTATATTGTTTGAGGGTTAACATAAAGTTACTTCAGTCGAGGTGTGGCTGAACTATTGATAGTGTGTTCTCTGAGTTATGTAAATCATATAGTTGAGGACACTACAGGAACCAGGCGTATTCCTATATTGTAACAATGCTTTGGTCCATTCGTCAACATTTAAACATGATCGAGAAGAATCCCAACAACGGCTAATAAGTTTTTTCATTAATTTAATCCCAGCATCGGCTCGGCCAATCGACTGTAGATCATATGGCGATGATGTACTTTTGGTGATGCCCCACTGAGTTAAAAGTCATTAAATGTTTTGGGCTATAAATTGTGGGCCATTATCACAGCAAAAGGTATTGGGTACTGAGCTCTGACAAAATACAGCTCTTAGCGAGTTTATAACGGTATCTGTAGGAGCATTCTTACCAAGGTTGAATATAAATGGCCAACCAGAGTAGGCATCAATAATAACGAGGAAGTGATGGGCAGCATAAGGAAATCCATCTCGTATCAATTGACGTAGTGCTTGATACTCACTGTCATAGTTACCATTGTGAAGGACATCACTTACACGGAGGTCTAGTGGAGAGTCGGCATGAGATATTGCAAATACGGAGTTTATAAATGCTGTAGTTTCTTGTGCACCTGATAAATCGTTCTCATTTAGTGTAGACACAGGTTCCCTTGTAAGAGCGTCTGCTGAGTGATAATTTTTTCCGGGCACCCAAGTTACTTTAAAATTGTACTGCAGCAACTTCATCCGTAATCTCTGTAACCGAGGATTGGTAATTTCATCTAACCTGAAATTGTTCAAAGTAGGCACAAGTGGCTTATGATTCACTTGAACGTCAAATGTGGGTAAGCCCATTAAGAATGTATGGCATTTAGTACAGGCCCGGATACAGGATTTTGAATACCCCTGTCAAATGACGTAATCAAATCGCCAAGCCCATATTAGGGGACGAAACCCCCCTACTGCAATGGCTCTGGAAGAGGAAATAAATAGTCATTTAACAGTCCCCCGGCACCAGCAACTCCCCTCATCATTTATTTTGTTTAATAAAAAGGGAATATTTTATTGTTTCTATTTCTAAATTTGATACCGTTACATTAAATTACCAAATCAAGGCAATATTAGCCTGCGTGCAAACTGAAATCTATCTTGGCGAAAGTGTAAATATATGTTATGTACGTTGTTCAATCAAATTTAAAAGCATAGTGATAAAATATAAATTAAATAGAATATTTAGCTTGTTAAATTAATCATCCTTGGCCTTGGTGTAGTGGCTAGGGTGTTGGACCACGGCCCGCAGGGTCTCGGGTTCAATCCCTGTCCGAAGCACTACAGGTTGGCGTCAGGAAGGGCATCCGGCTATTAAACTCACACAAGCTTCGAAATACTAACAAATTAACCAACCACCCCGGTGAAAAAAAGCTGTAAGCTTACCCGGTTCGTGGAAAAATGATAAATACAAAAAAAAAAAAAAAAAAAAAAAAAATCAACAAACAGCACTGATGTTCCTTTTGATCTTTGACTACTAATCGTAGCTAATCGCCGCTGGAATCAGTTCGACGGTTCTCCACAATCCAATAAATCAAAATCAAAACAAACGTACATGAGATCATTTGAGCAGTGATCATATTCATCTCGTATTGATACAGTAGGCTCATAATCTAGGAAAGAAGCCAACATCTCTTTCTTAATTAATGATTACCCAGTTTTGAGTTTGCTAAATCTGGATATCAGTTCATAATTAGGCATCCAGAGAAAAAAAAGTGTAGCTTAGTAAACAATTCATTGAGCTGCGATAAACTTGTAAAGCAAACCAATAATGTAAATGAATAGCGAGATACCAATTATTTTTGTTTCACAAAGTTAACAGTCGCATTGGTAATTCCATATTCTCGAGGACATATATATGGGAAAATGACAACTTGAATCGATTTTACGATTTGGCCAAAACTGCAGATAAAATAACGTTCGCCGTCTGACGTCCTTCTATGATAATCCTCCATCACGTATCAAAGCTCAGATAATAGCTTAAATGTTCGAAAATACTGTATACTAAGTGAGTAAGTGTTCAAAACAGCAGTCATGGCTCCTTACTGCACGCCAACAAAATAGCCGTGTGTCAAAACAAGTAAGTTTACCGCTCGTTGTTTTTGAATTGCTTTAACGATCATGTGCCCTTGTTCAGATTATCTCTCTGTCAAATATGTCCAAGATTGAAGTAGTTTGTCAATTGTTTAAGAACCAATCATATTGCGTAAAGCAAGGACAGGCTTGAGTTTCTTCCAATCAAATACTTGCCTCAATCTGCAGTTTGACATTTTCTATGTCACGATTGTTACAAAATTTGTCAATTGTTATCGAACAGAATCAAAATTTCAATCTTTAACCAATCAGGTGCCAAACAGAAATCATGTCAATTGTTATCAAAGTAGGTCAATTGTTAAAGCCTCTAATCGTTACCCAATCACAGTTCACTGGATCATTTGATTGATGCAAGCTGTTCAATTGAATAAGTTATAGGGAGCGATGACGTTTGCAATGATCATGCAATTAAAAAGGCCCTACTTCATAGACATGATTGTGCAGAAAACCAGACTACGTCATGATTACGTCATTGAGAGAAAAGGAACGTTTGTCAATTGACATACGAGACCCCCCCTCTATCCGGGCCTGATTTAGTAGTAGCCCATACAACAGCGAGTAGCTCTAACTCTATCATTTCGAAGCGCGATTCTGTATCCGTTAGAAATCGTGAACACGCTTGAACTAGACGCCAAGTACCATCTAATTGTTGTTTCTGTAATATAAAACCTAGACCTTTTAAGCGGCTTGCGTCTGTAGACAACATTGTAGGTCTCGATGGGTCGTAATATGCCAGTACAGGGGCAGATATTAATGCTTTTTAACTCAATAAAAGCGTTAGTATGAACATCAGTCCAATAAAATGTATTCCGTGTTTGTAACAAGGGACGGAGAGGTTCCGCAGCGGCGGATATAGTGTCTGTAAATCCAGATAATTGGTTAACTAGCCCTAAGAAAGATCTAAGTTCAATTATATTTTCAGGGCGAGGGAATTCTTTTATAGCCGATATAATGTTATTGTCTATAGTATAACCATCAGAAGGAAGTTCAAATCCGGCAAATCGCACGGATGATTTTGCGTATTGAAATTTGCTTTTGTTCAGTGAAATACCACGTTCACGACAGCGTTGTTAAAACTGGCGTACATGTTGTGTGTGTGTCTCTGGTGAATCGTCATAAATAATTACGTCATCGACGACTTTTCGGAAACCAGTGAGACCAGAGAAAGCCTTGTCCGTACGGCGATTATAATGTTCACTTATGCTAGATATGCCAAACGGGGCCCGCAAATATTTTAAAGCGGCCGAATGGCGTTATAAATGTTGTTAGATCCTGACTAACGGGGTCAAGAGGGCATTGATGATAGGCTTTATATGCATCAAATGTCGTAAACACTTTTGCATGTGATGATGAAATGTCAGCAATAGACTCAGCTGGCGTTGGTGATGTATAACGCTCACGTTTAACAAAACGATTTAATTTTGATAAATCGACGCAAAGACGTAGATCGTCAGAGTTTTTCTTAGGGGCGACAACTATAGGAGCGCACCAATCAGTTGGCTCTGTTACAGGGGCTATAATTCCCTCTGTTTGTAATTGATCTAATACAGTTTTTTATTTATCTAAATATGCAAACGGAAGACGCTTTGGAGTCGTAATACAAAATGGTGTAGCGTCATCAGATAGACGAATAGTAAATTGTTCACCAGGCATAGCTTTGACTTTTCCGTCAAATACATCCGGGAAGTCATTGAAAATTTTTTCTACGTTAATGTTATTTGAATTGTTGTTGTCAATTGTATTCAATAAGGGGTCAAATGATGACTTGTCCATAGAATTAGAGGTTGCCGGTAATGGTGTTGGGTAATGAGATGGTATTAGGGAGTTTCAGATCTCGTTGAACGACGACGGTAGGATCACGTCATATACAACTTCCTGTTCTGATCGTCGTACTCACGCAGTTTACGTTTCAGATTATTTTGGCCAACGACGGTAGTTCCATCTCTTTGCAAAACATGAAAACAATCATTTTGATAATGTCAATCTGGCGAATACGCATTTTGTATGTTATGGATTTTGAAGATAAAACAACGCTACATATTGCAAAGGTCTAAAGCAATCGTTAATGCAACATAATTGGAAGAAGACTTCTTTTAAATCATGTTTAAATGAAATAATCAACTAATATTGTAAATAAAGAGTAAATGAACAAAATCATTTCGGCCAAATCTTACTCAAATAACATACAACAAACAGCGGTAGAAATATAATTTAAATCTGTATTTTAAACTTCAAGTTTAAACAAGAACAAAATCTATAATTCGACGTCAAAATACATCAAACTTAGCTTACTTTAAACCTTATGGTGTTGTTTGCAACATGTTTATGTAGCCGTATGTAAGGTATTTGACCACGCAAAAGACCATAAATTTCATTCCAAGTATATATTTTGCAAGTGTATTTATCAATAACTTCTGATGGAAAAAGAATTTACGGCATTTCTGATTGATATAGTAGTACTAAGATTATATTGAATGCACTTTCTATGCTACATTTGTCGTATTTCAAAGTTGAGCTTCGCTATCGTTCATGACGACGATAGATTGCTCATGAACCGTTCACGTGAACGGTTCTTGCACAGAGGTGATTCCCCAAAGAGATGCGCAGAAGCACTGCGCACCCTTCTAACGTCGTCGTTCATGCAATCTGAAACTCTCTATTATGCCTAATGAACGGCTAGTGTACCAAGATAAAAACACACCAGGAACACCTTCGAAGACATAAACGTCATCAATCACAGTTGTACCCCCGAGGGTAAATTCAGCCGGAAAACGGCCTATGTGAAATGTGAAATGTCAGCTGGTAATAAATTATTTTTATCAATACATAATTGTTTCAAAATTGCAGGCCCGGCGGCAGTAATTTCTGCACCTGTGTCGGGTGTTACGTTGACTGAACCATGTTTGGCTACGTGGCCACCGACTTTGACTGAGATAGATGGGCTTTACGTCCTATTGTTGCTGATATGAATCCAACTTGACCTTGAGGGCGAGTTGTAGACTTGGATGTCTTACTTTTAGAACGGCACACATTCGAAAACTGCCCTTGTTTGCCACATTGTCCACAAAAGCGATTTGTAGCAGGACAATCATCACGGTCGTGTTGTTTTCGACCACAGTAAGAACATTTTTCATTGTCATTTGTATTGTCCTTGGAATTAGATGCTGTAAAATTTTTCTAACTTGTTTGTTTTTGAACCTCATGTACTGAAGGTTCAATATCACCTTTAATATCACTACGGTGCAAACGTGATGCTTCCTCGGAGCGGCACTGAGCAATGACTTTTTCTAAAGTTAATTTTTCAATGGAAAGCATAATTTTGAGTCATATCTCCATCGTAAATACCGCTCACAATTCTCTCTCTTAGGACACAGTCTTAAGTCTTGCACTCTTGACAGTGAGTGCAGTAGTGGCGAGTTTTTAACAACTCTCGCAGATCAGTTAGCCAATCGACAATTGACTCACCGATTTGTTGTTCTCGTTGATTAAAAGTTTTTCTTTCTATCGCCACATTCAGCTGGCCACGAAGATGACGACGAAGTGCTGAAATAATGTTAGCAGGGGTGGAAGCATCAGCGGTTGACAAATTTCTAACAACTTTAAAAGTGTCGGTTGAAATGCATAACTTCAATGCAGCCAATTGCGTCGACAACGGCTGATCTTTCAG
Organism: Haliclystus octoradiatus; assembly: GCA_916610825.1. NCBI lineage: Eukaryota > Metazoa > Cnidaria > Staurozoa > Stauromedusae > Haliclystidae > Haliclystus > Haliclystus octoradiatus. Next base: position 256,025 of record OU744452.1, read on the forward strand.
AAACTTCATAGTATGCTGACCAACGATCACTCCATATCTCAAAATTCTCACCGCGATCTATAGCAATGTCCAGATACGGTGCTCTAATAGATGATGCTAGACGGTAACTATCAGTTGTTTGATGTTGTGATTCATTACGGGATTGTGTAGAATCGGACAAGCCAGTAGAATCGGCAATACTCGACGGTGGAGTAGTCATGATAAAAATTTCAAAATAATAATAATGATGTTTGTCATGAACGAATAAAGTTTATACTCGCCGCGCCATGTAGGATAATCGTTAGACGATGACTCAAGATAATCACACAGTGGAGTTATCAACAGAATGAACATATTAGAATCACTACACTTATATATATGAAATAGAAATGAGACTACATAACAAAGAGGCTAGACTATATATTGATTATCACACAATTCTGTTGTCGTCAACTTTGGCATTATCTAAAAAATAACAGTATAGCATAGTTTTTTTTAATTGTTTAACTTGGAATGCTTCGTAAATGATACTTTAAAAAACACAAAAAAAAACATGTTGATTCAAATAATTATTGTTTATACTTAGTAGTCAATATATAAACACATTATTTAATTATTGTTACTAAAGTTTTAATCAGATGAGAATGAGATCATCAGATGGTTTTTTTCTCTATTTGATCACATCATGTTAATTAATTCCATGAACCAGAAAAGTATACCCTTGTAAAGGGGAACATCCTAGCTCTACAACTGTCTGTCATATCTGGTTACAGTAACACACACACATGTACACTCCCCATGTTCATATCAATGTTGAATGATACTCACTGCGTTCTAAAGAAAAGTTTTGATGAAGAAGGATTTATCCACATACAATTAAACAGTTTCAGCTAGATGATTAGTATCATATTAACATTTAATCACAATTTAACAAGTGTTCTCTTTTACATAATACGTAAATCAATTGGAGGTTTATTTAAAAACGGATGCCATGTGCCTTGGATAGATGGTTTATCTGTAAACCAACTTTTTCTCAGGCGTTCCTCTCGCCATGGCAAGCCACTTTCACTTTTTAGTCGAATGACCCATTCGTCAATTTCTTCAGGGGTCATATTCTTTACACATATATTTTTATTCTGACCATTCACTGTAACAAAATATATAGTTATTGTTACGATTTCACATTTAAGTTTAGACTTCTATAGAATGATTGGTGATGGATTATATGTCAGATCAATCGTCTCAGTCATAGGTTGAGACTTAGAACTTATAGAATCCATCTAGTTGAGCATTTCACATATATGTGTTTGCTTGCGAGGGCTTAAGGCTCGTATGTATTGCAGATTTGAAGTGAATTGAAAGATTGCATTTATATCTAATTAAAGAACGCAAACATAACATCTGACATGTTTCAACAGACGTTGATTATTTTGTTATCAACTTGCTGGATTACTTGGTTATATACAAGTAAGGACCCATCATATTTTGTTTTTGGCCTTCGTGTTATAGGCCTATCTCTATGTAATTGCTCGGGTCACCTCAGTTAAGTTTAAACTGACACAATTGTACCACAACAGCCTTGTATATAAAGGCCACCTGTCTATAGTGATCACTCCAGTAACGTTAAAACTGACAATAATGTACTGGGTACATCAACGCTGTATGTAAGGACCACCTGTCTATAGAGGTTACTTCAGCAACGTTCAAAGGGAATGATTCTATTGAATCAACCCTGCATATAAAGGCCACCCTTTCTATAGTGGTCACTTTAGAATGTTCAAAAATAATTATTCTATTGCTTTAGGTCTATGTTCTAAATGAAGATCACCTAATAGGGACTATGTGTAAGAGATTGTTACAGTGCTCAAAGAGATATTGAGATTGATATAAGATGTCGAGTTAACCTAATAATTTATCATGCAAAAATGTGACGTTGCTATGTGCAGATGGTTGTTCTTTTATAAAATGTTTAAAATTCAAATGAACTGGTGAAGATTAGTACTACGTACGAAAAGTTCCTCTTAGTAGCCTATTCACATTAAATTTCTTGACAAACGTAAAACTTGAAAGTCTTTCTTGGTGATTTTTATTCTCAAATGATTCGTTGTCATGGAATAACGATGCTCCATTTTGATGAATCAAACACAATGGCAATCAATGCCATAGATAATGTCAGTATAAAGCAGAGAAATCAGGAGCAAATTCGGTTAGTTATAATGAGAAAGCAGCTGGGAACTTTTTACTGTAGTTTTATCTAGTTGACTTTGGATTGTGCATTTGAAATATTATATGCTTATCAAAAATAGGCACAGGTCAGAGCGAGAAATGAGCATTTGTTAATCGACAGCTTGAATACTAATTATAACTGAGGAGCAATTTATTCAGCAGCTATAACATGGTAACAAAAACAACAACAAAATAATAAGTTATTAGTTTTGCTACTTAACTATAATTTGCAACGAGTCGAGGATGTCTATTTTTTCTGGGTGTAACATAAATGGCAATCCCAGGATTCATTTCAGAAAAGTGGACAACATGATTATTGATGAAATCCCTGTTTATGAAAAAGAAAATAGAGATAATTGAGTAAAATTGTTTGAAGAAAGTTTCAAGAAATAGGAAAGTCCCAAAATAGCAAACGGAAGCTCCTCAGCAGAAAATTAGATTTCTGCTTTGTTCTATATAACTAAGTAATGTTCGAGACAATGATCAAGTAGAAAAATATTCCTGGGAGATTTAAAATAGTTCAAGATTTTAAACTCGAGTTACACGTGAAAATGTCTACACTAGACATAGACAAATTAAGGCTATTTGTGATAGGGTAATAATTGTGACAAGAGCAGAAGTTAGCGCCACAGCAATTAGATGGTTTCAAAAGAGGGCACTTTTTGAGGACATATCAGAGGGTGGGAATATTCTCTCGTGGAAGCAGGCACTTTATATTACTGTTTTCTTTACATCAGATAAAACGTTTTTTGAGATAAATAGTTTATTGTTCATAATTAGCAAAATTGTTTTATTCCGAAAAGATAAGAGTTTCGAGGATTCCTTAAAAATTTTGTGAACGTTTCGCGATACTTGAAATATTATTCCAGGGTGGCCAAGCCTAACTCTGCAACTGGGCTATTAGTAGTGCACAGCGTAGTTCACCATTGTCCATTTATGTTGATATATGCTGTCGAATGACACAGTGATAAATTACTCAAATTTGGAAACAGCTGCATGAGTGAGCCCGCAAAAATCAAATGTTTCCAAAAATGGTGCTAGTTCTCGGCTACATTGTCATTCTCCTTCTTATTAATCGACTAATCGTGTGTGTGTTGGTATCATCTGCGGACGGTTGTTGTTTGGTGGTAGCGCAGTGATCGTTTGGTGGTTCGGCAGGGGTAGCACAGAAGAGACAGAGAGGGTTGCAGGACTAGGCAGGGGTTGGCAAGCGTACGGTTTCTTTTATTCTCTAATTCACTTTCTTGCACGCAGCAATTGTTTTATTAATCAACGTGTTCATGTCGCCAGTGATGTCACCAGTTAGTAGTCGTAGGCTGGACAAAGAATAGTGCTTACGCGTAATATGCCTTAATGAGAGGGGCCAAAGAAACAGGGTGACAGACGGTATCTGCTATTCAATTGCTGTATTCAGCTAACGTGGCGTCAAAGAACCGTACTGAACAGTGGGTTGTTATGCAACTACTTTGAAAGGTAGGCTATTAATATATGCTGCAAACGGAGGCACAGTAAACTTCAGATGAAAATTGCACATTGAATCACACGCGAGGTTCAGCAAGAATGGAATGCACCTTGGGGCAGCGTTGCAGGTAAAATAAATTGAAACCAATTTTCTAGGCCTCATTTTAGTAGATTAATAGTAGTACATTATTTGTGAGAATAAAATCATTAGTGAAAACAATAAACAGAAGGCTGCATTTGTGGGGAAAATTTTAGGGCGACCTATTTTAGTAGATAAATAGATGTAGTTCAAAAGAAGAGTAAAACAATTGTGGGTAGACAGTAAGTGGAGGGCAGTATTTTTGAAAAAATTTATGCTGTATATGAATAACGAATTTGGTAAGTTAGCTACGAGCATGTGGTCTAGCGGCCAGTGCGTATGTTCAACAAAGCATCGTCTACAACATTGATTTTTACCTTGACTATAATTGGCAGTCGAATAGATAGATAATTTACTATGAAGGTTTACGGTCGAACAACATGCAATGATTAGCAGGTCTTCGCAATTCAGTCGAGACAAACAAGGTGAATGTGGGGGCAGTTATAGTTACGGACCTGGCTACTGCAACTACAAGTACAAGGTGGCACTGGAAATAATGAAATAAATACAGTGAAAAATACCTGGATAGGACGATGTTTGCCAAGAATTTAGAAAATGGCGACGTCGCTTTTACTCTGAACAAGAAGGAAGCTAATCATTTGTGTTGAACATGTTAATCACAGCTACGGTGGTACATTACTAGACCAACAGGCAACTATTTCGACAAGTCAAAGCACGCATGATGATTGCTGCTATAATAATATAATCCTATTGGTCATTCCATAGCAAATGACACAGTTTGACCCTCACCCTCTTTGATTTTGTTCCTACTTGGTATGCAAGTACAACTTGATATGCTGAGTCCAAAAATGAGATTATTTTAACAAACAAACAGCTCATAAAATGTAAACAGTTTGTCTTATTATTTTTAACTTCATCCATTCAATCCAATCAAAGTAATGAAAATACAGATCACTTCTTACTATCGTATATAGCTAGCCATAAATGTAAATTGTTTTATTATGTGTTATGCATATCCGGCGATTCAACTTGATAAATAAATCATATTTTATAATATAGTTCTTATTGAAACTTAAAAATGAAACTCGATTTTGAAAATAGTAGCGTGACTATTTATATTATAAAAACAGCAATCTCTGTATCATATTTCCGAGAATATGAAGTTACCCTTAGTTCATTCAAAACTTTTACATCTTGAAAGTCCATAATTTAGACTTGTTTAGTGATATTTATTATTCTTACCAGAGGCATATATCCATAGTAAGGCTTTAATTAAAGTTTGATTGGAACGCAGTACATTAGAAGTTTTAGAAAATGCTATAATATACTGTAAGTAAACTGTCATTGTGAACATGCCATGAAGTTTCTGATAGTTGATAGTTTTCCTAAAAGATGCCATGTGTCAAATAAATTATTATCACTATAATTATTCAGATACTCTTTATATATTTTCACTACAGAAAGTCGCAATAATTGTGATTACATAACGCTACTTCAAATATGTTGGATAATCTTAAAATCGATATTTAGTCACGCAAACCAAGCGCAAACAGACATCATCAAAGTCCGCCTTCAAAAGTTGACTTACGATAACGATTTCATTATATTGTAGTTTTGTAGTCAACTTGTCTATTTCATGAATGATAAAAATACATTTGATAAATACTTAAAATAAACTATTGATGACATGTGAACTCTGCAAGATGGCATCTCAAAATAACAACAAAAAATGACGAAGGCAAATGTGGTCAAAACACTAAACTGACATCTAGGCGTTACCAACTTTTACAGCTCGAAAGTTAGCACAAGAAAACAGAAAAAATCAGTTTTGAAGCATTAAATTCTCGATAGCGCTTTCAAGTGCAATTCAGAACTGATAAAACATACATGGAGACCATTAAGCTACCTAGACTCTACTATTTGGAGTATTGATTTTAAAATCAATGGTTACCACTTTTTTCTAAGTGTATTTACAGTTTTGATTTTGATATTATTCTAAGCAAACAAAATTTAAGACAAAATCTATCGCAACGAGTATCTGGAGAATGTATTTAGTAATTAACTACAATTTAAATGATACAGTTTGAAGTAGAAATGACCGAGATATTATCAATTCAAAATGTACCTTTTTCCTATCTATACGTCTTTTTGGTAAACTTTGCAGTGCGATAAAATATTCTCTATTTGGAATTTGAAGAAAATAGTTTCACTTTTTGGACTCAGCATGTCAAGTTGTACTTGCATACCAAATAGGAACAAAATCGAAGAGGGTGAGGGTCAAACTGTGTGATTTGCTATGGAATTACCTCTATAGCAATCTCCAATGGTAGTAATAATAACTTTTGAGTTGATTAATTCGACAGTTTTTAGGTTGGAATCGATTTGCTTGAGATGTGTTGTACCTTGGTATGAGAGAGGCTGCGGCTTGCACGAGTGCGTGAAAGCTTGCTTGGAAGAAGGAAAACAAAATTTTGTTGCTTTTTCGGTTTTAAAGAAATGACGAGGCGCTGTTTTCAATCGAAGAATTTACAAGGTAAACTTGGCAGAAACAGAGCAAATTTTGTTTCACATCCTTAGAAAATGCCGATGTTTGCAATGGAAGTAGTCTTGGTGCAGTGGCTGTGCTGGTTCTTCAGATAATGTTCCACATCATGGTTTTGTAAATAAAATGAAATTAGAATAAGCTTAGGCACAGGCAAGGCCGGTTAAGTTTGATAGCGCGGTGGCGCTCTGGGGGTCCATTGCCTCGCCTTTAGCTTAGTCTGAGTAGATCAGTCGGTACCTTTGCGTTGGCCTCCAGACCACCTACAAGCATTAAAGGAGAGACCATACCGGCGTATTCTATTTGAATTTTAAATTTTGCACACTCAGACAGTAGCCAAGTCAGAGCTCAACAATTGTAAAATTGAACTTAACTGGCTCACTCAACTCCTTTAATTTGAAAAAGTATTGCATTTCGCTTGAAATAACCCAGTTTTCAGAGAATAGCACATTTCAACGAGATCTCGGGTGCACCGCGGCGGTATAAAGTGAAGTGCAAGTGCGCCAAGCACTCCAAACTTTGGTTCAAATGCACACTTCAAGTGCGCTGCCTGGTAAAAGTGCAAGCAAAAGTGCATTGATTAATAAGTTTTTCATTGTTCTCTTAAATTTACCACAACTAAAAATGTTTTATAGACGTTATAGGAAGGCAAGAATCCAATCTTTGGTACGTTCTTCCTTGAGCAAATAAAAAATTTTCCGCTGGTATGAATATGATTTTGTAATACTTGAATTTTCAGTCAATTTCGAATAATATAAAAGAAGACAAATCTTTCATTATTCTTTCATCATTCATAATATATATAGTTAGTTGCTGTTGTTTTAATGTGCGTAGATTGCAATATAGACACTTTTTACAAGGTTATCAAAGCAGATTACGCAAAAAAAAATTAAAAAAATTCGGGCCAAACAAGGATTTGAACCCAGACCTTGGCAAAATAAGGACAGAGCGCCAACCATTAGGCCACTTGAGTAACGGGAGCTGGTGTTCAATGTTTATCAGCTTCTAAATCACTAAGCTCACTTACGAAAAAACTTCGTACTAACCCATCTCGTATTTACAAAACATTTCAACACATTTGGAACAGTTCAGCAATGTACCCTGAGAAATGATTGTAGGGGAGACCGGGTACACATCGGACGCTTTTTGGTTTCTTACTTCTAATTATTTTATTTTTCGTCCGAAACAAATAAATCGTAAAATTGTATATCATTTAATAGCTAATTTGCCATGTTTAAAAGGGTAAATTGTTGGAAAATGAAATATATTAAAGTGCCGAGTATTTAATCATTCTTTTACCCTTAGTTGAGCGGGGTGACTCTGGACAGTGAATTTAAACCCTCAACAATGCACGATACAAATTTTTATTGGCATCAATCGAAAGCTTCATCATTCATCTACTCAGAGAAATGGATGAAATTATTCATAAATTACAAACCATGCTAACATTTATAATTTCTTTAGCGCGTCGAAATAGTCATCGAAAGCCGTAGATTCAAGTGGTAACTCAGCGGCCCCAAACAAAAACAAAACATGCTCGTAAATCAACAAGAGTAAACCAAACTCATCGACATATATAAATTGAGAAATATCTGTAATTAAATGCACTTCATACTTGATTTTTCATCCACAATTTGATATTCTATTTAACTAGACCATATCATTTCCATATATTCTAAGACGACGGATCACGCGTGCTCTGAAATGTTTACACAACATCACAGCTGGAGCGTGTCAAACTTGAATGGAATGAGAAACATGACACCCACTTAATTTCGGATTTACCATCATTTCTTGTTAGCTTGATATTCTACTTCTTCATCGCTTTGCTATGTTTTGACGCTCTGACCGTAGTCACCCCGTTCATAAACATTGAAGAATATCATTTCTGCAGTTGAATTTTCAAACCGCACGTGCATGAAACTTCAGTATGAGGCACACAACGTCACTGGCTTCAAAATGGTACCAAATATCAAAGTGTTGGTTGCGTGGATTTTCTTCGAAAACAAATAATACACAAAAGCAGGACAAAGTTTCAATCCATACTAACTTTTTTCTTACTTGATGAAATTATCTAAAATTTTGGCAATAGGTATGTTTTACCTTTGTATTTAACATACTGGGAGATTGTATTTTTATTCAAACTAAAACCGTTCTGTCAGAAGTCACCCTGGTCTCCCCCCATAGTGGAATCCATTTATGTAGAAATGAGTTGATTTTACGCCAATTTAATTTCTTTGGCGTGGAAATTGGATAATTTTTCTATAGTTTTCAACTAAATTTGGTCTTTTTGGCGTATTCTTGAAAGCTTACTTGGCATGGCGTAATTTTGGCATAAATATCTGGCGTTCCAAATTCAAGGATTCCACTATGGGTCTCCCCTACATGATGTGGAAGATGGTGTTGTTGTATACGGAAAACAGAAGCAACGATAAAGAGGGGTCTGGTGGCACAGCCCCCATGAAAATGTTTCTCAGGTGCACCATTTCTGGTAGATTTAAATATCTCGAGGCCCGAGCGAAGCGAGGGGCTGAGCCCCGAGCTCAGGCAAGCGGTCGCGAAGCGGCTGCGACGGCAAACCCAGATCCGCGCATACGGAGTCAAAATTCAACCAAGGATATTGGAGACCCAAATTTAAGCCGATAGTTTCTCCTGCGCGCTTTACAAAGATGATGTCTGTGTCGCTAGAATGATCCAATACGTATTAGCATCGTGGTTCTGTTTTTATCAAGATCGATCACGTATTTTATTTTATATGAATTTTTAAACTCGACCTTTTCTGTGATACCCTTTGTTTCACTCTTTTGTCTTCTACGCTTTTTTACAGTCACGTGGTCTTGCGATTTTGTCCGCTCGCTGGTATGTTGTGCCTCAGGGCACGTAGTTGTAGCCCTGTCACGTTTACACAATGGTTGTTAATTGTTATCCTCATTGTTGTCGTATTCAAAGTTGTATTCGTGAATGGTCGTTCGTACCGCTATTATGCTTGCCTTTATGTTTGCCTGCTGATTGCACCTAATGTTGTTTCTTATTTACTGTGTTATGCTCTCTTAATTTCGTCCAGTTTAATTATTTTATGCACAAGGAAGTAGTGCTTTCAATTACCATTGGACGAGATTGTTTCTGCCTAAGTATGGAATCGTTCTGTTAGGCCGATAATGATTTCTTGCTGCAAAGGCGGTTATGAGAAAATGGGCTTTTCACTAGAGAGTTTTGCCTACTGACCTGCATGTTTGACACTAACTATTGACAGTAAAATACTTTCTGGGGTTCGAAGACCTTCCTGAAGGATGGGAAAGATCTGTGCTGTTTCTTTCTTTCTTTGCGTTTGTTTAACTCAACGTTAATTTCATTCTTGACAATCCTGCTTAAAGCCTCCCTGAAAAGATCACAATTCTATGGGGTGTTGGGGCTGATAAGATTAGGAAACACTGACATCACCAGCTAGCATTCCACAGATCGTGTGATCTGCATCAATAAATACATAAATACATCATGATCACTTCAATCAAGCTATATCAGGTCAACCCAGTCTGTGAACAATCATTTTACTAAATACTTATCAGATCATAACTTTGTGGGCATATATTGCAGTGTGACATTCTTATAATGAAGTTACATTACTAATTTTTGTACGCAAGCATAAATTTAACGAAGTGGATAATGTTCCGGCAGCCGGAATCCTGAGTACTAGAGATAGTGTTCCGTGCGTCTCTTGCGCATGCGTATTGATTGTGTTGTTTGCGTTTCTCTCACATTCGTTCAAGATGCAATGGCGACGGACGGTCCTGTTCCTCGATCACGTTAATAACAATTCTGTTCATCAATTTAGTAATGGAATATAAAATAATTTAAATTTAAAGTGCTAGATGTTGAAGCACTTTATATGAGGGACTCACGACGCTAGATGCCAAACCAAACCGTTCTTCCAAACTTATAGAAAAAGCAAACGATCTCGGTTTAGAGTTTCAGAGTTCGACTTTTGGTATACGACAAAATCAGAATTGGTAGGCATATAGCATCAGTTACAGGATAAAGAAATGACAAATAAGTAATTATCCTATATTATTACAAATCACCAAAGTAAAAATGTTTTGAAATATTGTTAGGCTACATAAATATTCCCTGAAACCTTCGAACGCCAAATAAATGTCACGACACTAAAATATTGAAAACGCTGGGTCGCATCGCTGAAAAGCTTTTATAAATCAAACACAGAATAAAATGATTAATGCATAGATATGGTGAATATCGTTTCTGTTTTATATCTATTCCAAACAGTCGATCCAATCTACGGTGTCGGTGCTTAGCTATGAATTTTACAAACTATTTAAGATTTAATTTGGATCGATTGACACAATCATGTTTACTATCTACAAACGCATGCGCAAAGGACGCACGGAACATTATCTTTTGAGGACAGCTTTCCGGCAGCCGGAACAATATCCACCGCGTAAATTTAATTGAAAAAATGGCAGTCAAACGAAGTTTTTCTTCAAATAAAGTTGGTTAATCGTGTTGATAGAGAGATATGCTTCGGAACTGGACTATGGATTATGAGAGTATCCTATGGAAGGACCCGTAAGGGTTCTTCCACACAATTACATTACTGCTACTGGGGTGCGCAGCTGCCATACTCTGCAAACTGGGAAATAAGCTAGCATCATCCTCATCCTCATACTTGTTTCTAATTTATCACTGAGATATTCGTACAAAGAAGATGTTGGTTTTTCTAATCTTTTTACTTGTATGGTATTCACTGCAGGCCTTGGCCTACCTACCTTAATCCTCTACTGCTTCCATCGTGTTTGCAGAATTGGAAATGAATGCGTTTCAATTGGCAAACATGGCGACCAAAACGCCAAGAAATACTAAACAGATTACTCATTTTAGTCAATCTAGAAATCTTGATGGATCATTATAAATTATTCCTAGTTCTATATTTGAAGAATACAACTACAATATCAACAGAACATTTAGACAGAACTTCTCTCCTTCTGGCTTCATGCAGGTTGCAGGCTAATTATCTCAAAAATGAAAATCATGCGATCAGATTCCATCATTACTGGGCCTCAGATCGGTGTCATAATGGCGTCAATTCTGTGCACTTTGATAACCTGAACTCGGTTGTTGCATAGACGGTAGACCTATTTTCTATAACAACTGAGATTTTATATGCTCAAATAGCATTCATATGAATGGATAATTGCTTTTATAAATCAAAATTTTAGTCATATAGCACCACAAAGATTAGCGGTATCTATGCTCTGCCATGTCTGGCCTGTCTCTGAAAGAGACTCTGTGAAAACCATTCATCGAAAGTCAACTTGTCAAATGTGAATACATTGCTAGCATCAACTGCCAATTTTGTTGCTAACCATGATTCGTGTTCGTAGTTGCTGTGGCAATGTTTGTCTGCCTTACCTTGGAAAGACACGGATGTTGAGGATAAGAGCTGGTGTGCGACTTCATCCAGGTTCAGCTAGTGCTAGTGATAGTCAAATGAAAAAGAAACCCTGTTTTCAAGGTAGGCTACTAATTTCTCTTTCTAATTGATTTTTTCGCCTGCAAAGAAGGAAAAAATTCGTTAAAGCCCCCGTGGCCACAAGCAAATATTTTGTGGCCGCCCCAAAGATCTCATCAAAAAGTGCCCTTCTCTGCAAAGTGGCATCACAGGCCCAATTCATTTACATTAGAATAGGGTCTGTCTATTACAGTATACTCCTTTGTCTTGTCACATGCCTGGGTGGTAAACCCATAAGGTTAAATTTTCTCATCTTCCGTGTGAAATGAGAGCCAGACGGATATGAGTCTCACTAGGCTACCACTGAACACAAAATAACAAAGAGAGCCAGCTTTATTTCCTATTGAGACAAAAGATCATTATCGGACTGAACAATAGCGCCAAGTGAGTATATTTAGATTTGGTCAGCTAGTTGATTTAATACTACGGTTTGCTACTAGAGTTTTTATTCAATCCATTATAAGCATACCAAAATAGTTGTAATTTATCATTTTGAGATGGGTCATGTATTATTGCTTAGCATCTAATAGTAGTTAACACCATATGTCTATATTTCATCTGGAAAGTAGACAGCTCTGGTCGGCTTGTGGATCAAAGCCCTCAGATCGTCAATTCAGATTTCAGGGTACTAGCAATGGGTTACGATCAGAGCCTTCTATGTAAAAGAGTTGAGCCAATTTGTGAAGTCGCCGCTAACAGCGCTGATTGGATTAAGGGCCGCACGTGACTTTTCCGCTGGAATTTCTTCCAACACCTCGGGTTTTCTAACAAAGTTTGTACTGAGAGAAAAAGCTCTTCCCTCTATTTCTGCGATATGTATCGATTTAGTATGCTGTTATACAATATTGAGCTGTCCTACGTGCTGCTAAATATGATGCTGAATATGGAATCGTTGCTAAATTTTTATTTTTATATCGGGAAGTAATTTATTTTAATTTTTGAATCGAAGCTATTTTTTGTTGTTTGTCCTTATAATCGCGGGAATTGACTTTTCCCGCTTAAACACGTGGGTAGAATTGCGAAAAGAACTTCTTTCGAGGGTTGATCTATGCTTTGTTGAATTTCTGTTATTTCTTATGGGATGTTGTTGTGCCTTTGGATGCAGCAACAGGTTTCCGAAGTGTATAAAGTTTCCAGGATTCTGTCTTGAAAGAGAAATTCAGAGAAAAGCATTGCCTGGTTTCAGTAGCTGAAAACAGGACACAAAATACCTAACAATAATCTACTCTGCCAGGTAACAATACTTACCATGTCTTCGTTTTTTATTCTTCATAATAACTTTAATAAGCTCTGTTGGCATGATTTTACACATAAATTTAATCTCATATTGTTAAATCGATTGCTTGGTAATTCTATTTTCCATTTACCATTACATAAGTAGATTTCAAAAGGTGGATTTATTCATTCCAAACTTCAAAAATAGAGCAGTTGGCTATGCAGCATCAACTTTATCTTCATACAAAATATAAGTAAAGAGAGAAGCCCTGGCATGGAAGACTTTTGAGAAGGGTAATGTGATAACATTCCATTTTGTTAATAAATTTTGTTTTTATGAGAGGACAGACAATGCAAAATTATTCTTGAAAATGTTACGGAACAAAACAGCAATAAAATCCAAAAACAGAATTCATACAAATTTACCACAAGGAAAATGAGATAAGTAATTGTAAAAATTAATACACAAGATCCTACATAATTTTAGCTGTACCATAAAAGATAAAGAATTTCCCTTCAATTATTTTCATAAATTATAATTATTTTTAAATACAAGTGGAGGAGAACAACATTGTCAGCAAATAGAAAATATCAAATTCTAACAATTTTCAAACATAGTACATTCTAATTGCTAATGATTAAAATGTAACAAGTTAACATAGTTTATACTTTCATAATCAATAGTTGTATAATCATAAGCTAGTTAAGATAACACCCAGGTAAATAAAAACCGTAAAACCACACATTAACACAATAACCTGAACGATACACCACCGCAACATCTGTAGTTAGAGTTGACCTCTCCTGTGAAAATTGAAAATTTGCAACACTAGTAGATATTAAATTCATCAAGAGTAACTCACTTTATAATACCAAAATATCATAACAGGGATGCCGTCAAGTATTGTTGATTCAATAACATAGGCTTTGTCGTAGCGTTGTGTGGAGAACGCAATATATCAAGCCTTAGTCGTTATGTTGTAAAAAAACAGTTCTGAACGAAAAGAAACAGTTTTCTTTCTGAGCCTGAAGATAGGTATCAGCTTATACGAAGGCTTTACGATCAATAGCAATGAGGGAAAATACGAAATGATACCTGCATATTGTGATATTAGAATAATAGTGTATATTCATCGTATAATATACATAGCCTTATAAGATTAAAAACGTACTAAGCTGACTCGTTCTTTTTAACTGATTTTGGTATTCTAATCAATGATCATACCTCTTCGAGTTAACTTTCCGTTATTTCTTTCGACCTTCTCTTTAACGATTTTGAAAGAGAAGTCAAACCAGTTCAAAACTGGTCCAGTACCAGTTCTAATAAATTACAATGAAACCTTCTCCATTTATTTGAATCAAAATAAATCATTGGTTCAACCAACTCCTACGGTTCAGAATTCAATAATATCCGTAGTGAGCTGCTGCTATACTGTTAGAGGCGACTGAAGTAGCCTTTTTAGTAAGACATTTTCGCCTCGTGGGTAAAGCAGTCAACAACATTCGTAAATACAGCAAGGCTTAAACATTTTCCAGCTAAAAAAGAGAATCTTCTGTTATAATATATTTCCATTCCATTTTTTAGTAAATATCCTCATTATCGACAAAAGCATATGCTTAAAAGCGAGAGTTTCGCGAGTCAGACAATCCTAGTTTTGTGGCTTTGGTCGGTAGCCATTGCAAAATGCAGCTTTCGTGCGTTGCCTCGCTCTGAGTTGGACCATTTTTGCAGCCTCATAATGACTTGGCTCAACTCTTTTACATAGAAGGCTCTGGTTACGATGGCGTCGCTGGAGGATGAGCAGAGATTGAAAATTATCTCCAGATTTACTGATTTAATTGACAAACTTTGTGGACAAGTTACAATTTTTGAAAACTTTCCACCGCAAAAGCTGTTTTGATTAAGTAATTAGATGTATTTCCATAGAAATTATTGTTTAGATAAATTGTTAAATGTGTTCCATAAATAAATAAATAAAACATGACATCATAGTTATTTAGTTAAAAATAGAGCACTGCGTGAAGTTGTATAGTTAGAAAAATGCCGATGTAAACTATTTAAATTGTATACTTATAGAAAATGATGTAAATGTATATTAATGTTTTGCTGAGACCATCAAATGTAAGTAATTACCGGTATAGATTATGCTTAATAATGTAGTAAATTAGTATAAATAACACGCTGTTTCCTATTATTATTCAGTATGGGAATAACGTTCAAAACCACTTAGACTTAGACAATTATAATCAACATTACAGTAACTTGGTATTATTTCAATTGTGGGAATTATATGTACTATTAATGGATATGGATTGTGTTTGTTTGAGTCTTAACTGTATTTGACTCTGCCCGTACTCATTAGAAAATAAAGAAAAGTCGTAACGACGAAACAAAAGCGGCTAACACCTCTTCGATATTTTTTTGATGTTGACAGATTGAAGTCTCAAACTTGTCTGATAAAGCTGTTTTCACAGCGGAATCTACGCTTTTCGATGTATCTCTTTGAATTCGCTATTTTTATTGGAAATATAAATATTTTATTATTTTAAACAATCAATAAAAATTATTCATGTCATGAGCTTTATTGCCATCTATTCAAATTTATAAAAATGTTATAGCAAAGTTAACTTAATCCCGTTTGAAATATATTAGCGTTTTTGCCATTAACTTTACATATTAATTTAGAGGGGTCTTGAGAGTCCACTTTCCGATGTCGGATGAGTTTTAAATTTTTGGTAACTTGTTTTCAGAGAAAGTCTAACAATAAAATGGATTGTGCATTTAACATTTCAACTTTCAATTTTTTTTGGACCAGTCTAATATTCACACAGACGTCCACCTCTTTGATTCTCTGAGAAAAGGCTTCACTTCAAAAACAGATATAAAATTGGTTAAAATGCGGTTATAAAATTGTAGCACATTATTCTCAAATATTAATTAAAATAACTTTCACTCAAAAGTAAAATTAATTTGCATTAAATATGAAGCGTATCAGTTGTAACTTTGCTTCGAAAAAGAACTGTACAGTTGTCTTGATTTCTGACTGACTGCGTGGATCGTAAACAACTCAATAAAATGTGAGAAATATTGAAAGGGATGGAATCTGGGAAGAGCGTGTGGTTTTTATGGAACAATGACAACAACGCCAAAGCGCATCAAAGGTTAATAATCAAAAACTTCTTTTTCGAAGGTGCGAGTTTAAAAAATATAGGAAAAACATTATATTTCTTTTCGATACACGAAGCATGGAAGTCTCTAAAAAACGCGAATACTCTATTTACACACACTGGACAATAACGAATCGATTGGTAGGCCTATGCTTATCATACAAATTTGCAAAGATGAGTGCATACATACAGACAGGACAACACACAAAAAGAAACTCACAAATATAGTTCAAGATAAGCAATGATTCACCCGCGTTGATGGGTTAATTTAAATAACAGAGATGAACAATATGAAATGTTTCAATTTAACTAAATTGTTTGTTGTGTTCTTCGAATTCGACAACCGATGAAATTTGATATGGCGATGAAAACCATAAGGTTAATAGAGTTTATTAGAAAATATATTATCTTTTGTTATGCAAAACAGAAAGCAAAATGAATAAATCAAAGCCTGTCCGAATCACTACTGGATAACAGCGATTCTAATTATAGATAACAGCGGAAAAAACAGAACCAATACCAACCAGGTTTCGTATTTATATGAATAGATAACATTTATATAATTGTCGTCAAATGAATTATTGGTTCTGGTATATGGTCGCTGTAGCATTCAGATTTATGCTGAAATTTTAAATAAATGGAATCTTTTATTTATTTTTTTGCAGATAATAAACACGGAATTCGACACAGGTATGTAGCCTAATCAGTATTGAAGAGTTCTAAATTACCAGTTGGCCTTGTTTGTAAAAGTTTAAAGCCCCCTTTTTATTAAATCAACCCTGCAATTATAAAAGCAAGTTTTTATATCAGTAAATTCCTTTTTGAGTTTGCAAATAATTATTATTAATGGCAAGTTTTTTGAAATTCTTCTTGCTTTCTATTGGTTAATCGAACACTGACAATTCCTAGTTTGTTCGAAAGTGGTGTAATATTCTGAAACAATAGAGTAGAGCTCAAGACAATTAGGTTGGTACAATATGTCAAGACAATAGCATCTTTAAGATTTCAAAATGATGTTATAGAAAAACATCTGTTGTACAAATTTTCATTTTACAAAATAAAAATTTACTACATTAACAGAAGCAGAACTTTATTCGATAAAAAAGAGGCAAAAAATACAAAGAGGACAACCAAATACAAAGAATTCTTTATCTGGTTGGTAAAGTCGATAACGTATTAAAGTCTTTAAAGTGTTATCCGCCTCGGCCTGATAATTCTCAGTGTCGTGCTCAATCTTGTTCAATAATTGTTAACTGTTATTTCAACTTTCATTTGTACTCAATTGTTTCCTATTTCATATTTCAGTTTCTTACTTCGAGCAAATAATATACCAGTAATAACACCGACAGCATTTTACTCTTCAAAATATTTTGCTGTAAATCTTCCCGGACAAGCTTTCAATTTAATGAATTATAGATATATTCATGTTAATTCTGCACTTCGGAAACCAAAAGAAGAATTAAAAATATTGGATGAGAAATCCATAGTTGAAGAATATGTTGATTTTCAACGCAAGAAGAAAGAAAAGAAATCGTTCCTCCAAAAAGAAATATCGCGACAAGCGTTACGCGATGCGTTCATCTACATGCCTCAAAAGGAGAATAGTAAAGCTTTAACGGAACCAAAGAAGTCCATTTTGGAACGTGTTAAACATGAAGCAATGCATTATTATAACGGATTTAAATTATTATTTTTGGAAGCAAAAATATCTGGACGGTTATTGTGGCAAGTTTTAAACGGAAAAACATTATCAAGGAGGGAAAGGCGACAGGTTAGTTTGAATAATATTTGGTTTTGATTTTGAAATAAAATGTTTATCAAAGTTTTATTATTCCTACTATTTATTTCGAAAGTATAACCTTCATATAACACATGAAACAGACTGTTACATCTGTAGGCCTACCTGGCAAGCTGATTATCATCTAAAGTTCTTCTCTTTTTACTTCCCCAGCAAAAAATACGTTGTTCATAAAGGAGTTCATGAACTGTACAAACATTCATGAACTAGCTCATATACAGGGTTTGACAAACTATTTTGCCTTACAGAAGCCTGGATTTAAATTCAAAAATCTTCGTGTTGCCATGGTAACACAGATAATTTTATGAGAAAATAATTTAGCAATATGTCTTGGCATTCATACAAAATCTTTTTTTTGAAATCCTTGACAATTTTGACATTGAAAATAATAAAAAACAGTTTTTGAGTAAATTAATTAGCCTTCTCTGCAAAAAATGTTTTGCATTTGTTGTTTTTTTGAGATTAAGTAATGCGGGTATCAGCAGCTTTTCCGGGGGAGTGGCCCCCCGGGGTAACCCACGGGGACCCAGGGGGGTTGGTTGAGATTTGTTAGAGAACAGTAAAACTTGCTATCATCAAATTTAAAAACGTAACCATATTTCATTTGTTTAATTCAGCTAATTGCAGACTTGCATATATTATGTAATTTCGTATTATAAACTCATGATCGATGTCTACGGCTATGTGTTTTCTCATGCTCTTTTGTTTTAAAATTTGATTTGTTGTATTGGAAACAATCGGCAAAAACGGATCAATCGACCGATTGTTATGACTAATCGGCGGCTAACTAATCGGCATCGAGCATCAGTAAGTTTCATTATTGTCTCATCCCTACAAATGATCACCATTATGAACTGAATGCATCTATGTGTTTGCGAGAAAAACAACGTTTTTGTATAATCGCGTAATTCTCTGCGTATTGTTGTTGAATCCTTTGTAACAAAATCAAGAAATTCATCATTTCCAATACTTTTTTCTTCCTGGGGGGAGGGGGATTATTGAAAAATATTGCCCCATACCCCAGGGGGTTAAATGACTTTTGCACAGGTCGATTTTCTTCTGAATTTCGTCTAGCCTTCCGGAAACCTAGTTGCTGGGTTGCTGAGTTTTGTCTGACCCTGCTCATATAGGTTAAATGGCTCAATTTTAATGGACTTTTTTATGAGCATTTCATGAACGGTTCATGAACATTGTGTTCAATAACAATGTGTTCAATATTTCTCTATTTATTTATAAATAAAATTGCAAACTTGAATTCATTTTTCTTTAATTTCTGAAAATTACATTAATTTCATCGAGCACTATACCAAGAACTGATGTGGAACACTCCTACCATCAATGTTATTATTATATATTATTTATTAAAATCTATTATTAATAGTTTACAAATTTTGAGCTGTGAGTTAAACAAATGAGCGAACAGAGACATCTTTTTAACAGAATTAACACTCAAAAAGCTAATTTATGATCAAATAAATATCTATGCATCTATCATGCAAGAAAAAGTTCCTTGATTGACAAAGCGCGGTCATGCAATCAATATATCAGGCACTGCTTGACGCAAGCCGCAACCATTCAATCTGTCCTATACATACCTTTGTTCTTTCTGATATACACCTAGGACGTTCAAGACCTTATTTTGGTCAATTTTGGAAAGATTATAATGAATTTAGATTCGTAAATTTTTGTATTATTACCCCCACAGAGTTTGAATATAGATATTGACGTATTCTAGTCTGCTTCGAGGTGGGTTCACACATTCGACATACTTGTAGAACTGGGCAAACAATAGCAGCTGCGTATTAAATCAACTATCAATTTATGCTTGTTAAATTCATAATCAGAATGGCAATTTTATTTTTAGTTTCTGCGAACTGTTTCTGATCTATTTCGACTGGTTCCTTTCTCAATCTTTCTCATTGTTCCATTTATGGAATTTCTTCTTCCTGTTGCTGTGAAACTGTTTCCTAATATGCTGCCAAGTACATTTGAAGACAAATCGAAAAAGGTAAACCTACATTATTCCTCAAATATACGTATCAACCTCCCTAGTGAAGTTGTTAGGGTGTTGAACCATGGCACGCTGAAGCAATCCCTCCCAGGCGCGAGCACTATTTGTTGGCGTCAGGAAGGGTGAGTCACCGGTTAATCGATTATGAATTAGACAACCGGTTATCAACAAAGTAATCAAACATTTCAATACCACAGGATTTGATAACCTTTTTCAATTTTATACAATACAAGCTATTTAATTGATTAATTATGGAAGGATAATTATTATCAATCATTATCTGCTAAACGAAAATAAGCTTGGAATGGAGTGACAGGACTTGTTCTGCAACTGCTACCAATCATAACAACAAAGTAGTTAATAGAGAAAAGTACAATCTGCAGTCTTTTACTAAACAATGCAACTGTACGGTAAAACTACCTTGCCCATTTAACACTGACTGCCTCACAGAAAGCTTTGACTACAAGGCAAAAGTTACTACGACAGAAGATCAAGAAGGCCAAAATTATATTGGCTTGATGGGGAGAACCTTTGTTAGAACATAGAATATGTGATTGCAAAAACAAATCTAAAACTGTTATATTTTTCAAGATTTTTCAACATTTTTCGCTTGGAAAAGTTATTTTATTCCTAGAATAGCTAAAATGCAATTTTTGAAGTAACAGGCAAGCAGTACATTTTTAACATTTTAGAATATGTGATACACGAATTTCTCACTGGGACTCACGTCATATTGGAAATATGAGTTTTGTTTTTCAGATGATAAGAAATGAAGGGATATTGATGAAAACACGGGAAGTGTTCGATTAAAAGCCAAAAGACAAAAATGGACACAGGAAGATTACACAGATGTAACAAGGACCTATATTCAAGCGTTACAGCAACCAAAAGAATCATCTAATACAAAGCAGACATTTGGAGAAGACAAAACCCTGATGTAAGACCGAACATGGATTCCAACAGATTAGCTAATGTAAGGAGACAGATTTTGCAAAAGGGATGGTTACCCGCGTCATGCATTGAAAAGATACGTCAGGAGATCACAAAAGATTCACAAACCTCTGCCGATATAGGAGATGCTATAACCTCTGCCGATATAGGAGATACTATTAACAATGGCAATATTACTGAACTGCCTCAACTTACTACAGCTGAATCTATCAGCCAAACCCTTGTTGTACTTAGAGGGAGTAGAAGTGGTGAAAATGAGGAAGAAGCTGCAATGAAAGAGAGAGTTATTGAAAAATGGAAAGAAGTTAAACAGAGTGATATACAATAGCGCAACTACCTTCGTATGATTGTAAATGATAAGAAGACCAAGAAAATTATTAAGTTATGTAACGTGGTATTCGAAGATATTAAACAAGAAAACGAAGAACTGACAATAACAGACATCAATGACTTACTATATGCAGTTGCGATTATAATCACTGAAAATAAAGGGATACAAATTAAGAAGCTCAAGACAGCAAAACGCCAAGTGCGAAAATGGAATCAAAAGATTGAAAAATCTATCTCTGATCTAAGGAAAGATTTATCATTGCTCACCGAATACTCAGAAAATAAGTTGACATCAGTAATCAAAGTGAGGCGTCTAAAGAAGAAATACTCTATTGTGAATAACTGCGATGGATCAGTTAACATAGAAAAGCTGAAGCAAATTTTACAAGCAAAAGCTCAACGCATCAGACGATTTGATAAAAGAAGTAAGCATTTTAGACAAAATATGCTTTTCTACACAGATGCCAAAAATTTATATCGAGAGCTAGCGAAACAACAGGTGATAATCAAAAGAAACAAAAGGGAATAATATGGAACAAAAGGGATGCAAACGGGAGATTTATGGTTGTAAGGATCACCTATTGGTCAACAAAATGATCCTTGAGGATTGCAAAAAGAAAAATATGAGTACAGCATGGATTGGCTATAAAATAAGCATTTGACAGTGTATCACATTCATGGATTATCAAAGTCCTACAATTGTATCAGGTATCAATGACTCTTATAACCTTTATAAGGCACAGCATGAATACATGGAGAACCACTTTAATACTGAATCACTCCTCTGGAAACATCGAAACACCAACTATTGATATCAAGAATGGGATATTTCAAGGAAACTCATTGTCACCTTTGTTGTTCTATTTATGGGTCATTCCATGGGGAATCTGCAGTTTTTCCCCGCACCCTCTTAGAATTTGTTAAAAAATATATATGCATATAGATCTCGATGAGCTGAAGTTAGAAATGTAACTTATAGTGAAGCGAATTTAGATTGCTTCATGCGGAGATAGCATGTAACTGTTGATAGCGTCTATTCTGATTCTGCTTAAGTGCTACTGAATGAATTTAATTGATCTCAGAGATATATTTCCAAATCTAAGACTTTAATTTTTCACTCAGAAAAATTGTCTCCGTAAAACACAATAACATTTTCACATACTAATAAAATCTTTCAAATTTGATTTATTGTTGATATAATATGAGCAATCATGCAATGTTAACGTAAATCACTCAACTGGCTTTTCTTTTAGATCAATTTAACCAACATAGTATGAATAAAACAGCATTTAGTTTCAAATTATTTCAAGCAGTCCTTTGAAAAAGTCGCTTTATCCCGAAAGTGTCTAATTCAAAGCAGCCGCTTATGCAAATGTTTTGTCTACATTATAATTCACGCTGATACTCAAGGGAAATAATAAGTCAAAACAAGACAAAAAGAAACTCATTTATTTTATGTTGAAAGTAAAACTACAACATGATCAACGGTCCATAACAAAAACAATAGTGCAAAATTATTATTAATTACATCGTTTGTTGTTTCCTCACTCTATTTATACTTTTGTCTTTGAAAATAACGGGATTGTTTAGACAGGAGTAATTCTAATTGTTAGATGTTTAAAATCGTTGAAATCCAGCGAGATTTGGAGGGGATATAGGCGTTTAATTGAGTAGCGAAAATGTAATTTTCACACCTTTTCCTCGACTTCGAGGTGCCATAAAATCGAAACTGTTGCGAAATCGTGGTTATAAGTTACGTTTCTAAACTCAGCTCATCGAGATCTATATATGCATATATATTTTTAACAAATTCTAAGACGGGGCGGGAAAAAACTGCAGATTCCCCATGGAATGACCCTTATGCTTGGCACTCCTTTCTACCATCTTAGCTGACACAGATACAGGCTACACTGTTCAAGGAGAAACAATTACACATTTGTTCTACATGGATGATTTGAAGATGTATGCAAGAAATGACAAACAGCTAGAAACGTTAGAAGCTGTCAAGAAGTTTAGCAATGACATATCTATGGATTTCGGTATTGAAAAATGTGCAAAGGCAAGTTTTCTAAAAGGAAACATGATTAAAACATCATTTATTGAACTTGGTGATGGAACTAACATCCAAGAGTTGGAATATGAAGGGCCGTACAAGTATTTAGGTGTATACGAAGGGAATGGAATTCAGCATTCAGCAATGAAAGAAAAGATCAGGAAGGAGTACTACCGAAGAGTGAAAATGATATTGAGAAGTGAACTAAACTCTGCCAATAGGATGCAAGCTATTAATTCACTTGCAGTCCCAGTTGTTAGCTACAGTTTTGTAATTATTGACTTCAGAGAACTTCAGAGAATGGATAGGAAAACACGCAAATTCTTAACAATGTTCAGAATGCATCACCCAAAGTCAGATGTTGAAAGAATTCATCTCCCAAGGGCACAAGGTGGAAGAGGTCTTATTCAGTTGGAATGCTCGTTTGACACCTCAATCTTAGCTATGGATGCATGTCTGGATAAATCAACAGACCCTCTGCTACAACTATTTTACAGACATGAGAAGGAAAAGAGAAAATACTCTATCCATAGACAAGCTGAACAAATATCAAATAAATTAGATGTTGCTGACATTGTACCATCTGGGCAAATGAATACGTCTAAATATGCAAAGGCCATCAAAAATGTAGCTACCGGTAAATCAAAAGCTTTAGAGAAAATGAGAGACGGATGGGAGGAAAAACCAATGCATGGTCAATACCCTAAAAATGTTAAGAAAGGTGATGTGGACCAGGAGGCTATGCATAAGTGGATGAGTAGTGCTGGTCTTAAGGGTGAGACAGAAGGATTATTGATAGCTGCGCAAGACCAAAGCTTATCAACAAGTTTTTTCGAAAATACAATCATAAAAATGGAACAGATCCAAAATGTCGACTATGCAATTTTAGTAACAAGACAGTCGAACATATCCTTTCGGCCTGTCCAATTTTGGAAAGAACGGAATATCTTCACCGACACAACAAAGCCTTGGCGTACATTCATTGGAGGATTTGTCAGTTTTTTGACGCAGAAGTTCCATCAAAGTGGTATCAACATGTCGAAAGTTTGCAAACTTCAAAAAAAATGTATCCGTGTCATCCTCAACTCTCCATACAACGCTCACAGTGAACCAATTTTCAAAAGATTAGGTCTTTTGAAGATTGGTGATATTTTTAAAGTTTGTATACGCTCCATTATGTTTAAGGTAATTTACAAGAAGTGCCCTCCTATCATACAGGACATGTTCTCTTTTATAGAGGAGCGATACCGTCATCACAACTTCTTTGTCGTGCCTTTTGCTAAGACCAGCCATCTCCAAAATTTGCCATGCTACATTTTCCCCTATATTTGGAACAGTTTCAACTGGACTTTCAGTATCAATTGCTCGAGAAAACTATTTCTTTCTAAATTGAAAGATAACCTCATTGAAAAATATTACAATGTGTGCACTGTGAATGATTGCTATGTGTGCTCATCATAAATAAAAAAATATATAGTTTCTACAAATTTTAACTTTTATTTTACTGTATCCGTAACATCCTGGTGTTATCTTAATATTTTGTTTTATGCTGAAATTAATTAGCTTACATATAATTGGAAATATTTTATACTTTTAAAACGTTTTTGATTTACTATTTTTGCTACCTCTTTTATTTTATTTTATTTTTTGTATTGTTTTGTATAATACCTTAATCATTGTTAAAAACCAAATAGATTCAATTTATAAACAGTTTTAACTTTTAACCAATAATTCTTATTAAAAAATGCTATGTAATAAATTGCCTTAACCACGTACTCCAAACAAACAAGCTCTCGTGCTTCAGGAGTCACGCCAAACATATTATATTTATCATTGTAATTAGCTAGCCTAATATTTTGTACAGTAACTGTCATATTTGGCTCAATGCTATCTTTTGTAATTTTGTATCTTCCTTTAATATGTTTGAAATATATGACCTATCTACATAAGCCTGAAACAGTAGTGGCTAATGAGCAAGTTACAATATTATGGGATATGCCAATCTATACCGATAAAGAAATTGCTGCCAATCGTCCAGACATAGTTATCAAAACTAAATCTGATGATGGTAATAGCGTGTGCATTTTGATAGATTTATCAGTCCCATCAGAAAACAATGTTGCCAAGAAAGGAATTGAAAAACTTTCAAAATACAAAGACCTCGAG
Organism: Haliclystus octoradiatus; assembly: GCA_916610825.1. NCBI lineage: Eukaryota > Metazoa > Cnidaria > Staurozoa > Stauromedusae > Haliclystidae > Haliclystus > Haliclystus octoradiatus. The sequence continues at coordinate 281,549 of OU744452.1, forward strand.
ATGGAAACATCCAAAATTTGGCCTACAAAGACAATAATTGTACCAATCATCATCGGTTCCTTGGGACTTATTCGAAAAAGTTTACATAAGTATATATCTTCAATTCCTGGGAACATTTCATTTGAAGAAATTCAAAAGATAGTACTGCTTGGCTCTGCTCACATCCTACGAAGAACACTGTCAAAGCCCATTAAAAATCATCTGGCCTTAGGATCAGGGTCTGATCCTGGCAAACTGTATAAATATATACAATGTACATAGTCTACGGACAACAACAACAATAATAATAATAATGATTATGCATCGGGCAAAGTATGATGTTGTTCTTATCATGGCTAAATAAAATAGTGGACCACCAATCGTAGGCACATTTAGAGTACAATAGGGTATTCTACTGAAAAACAATTTTTAAAGTAATGATTGTTTCTGATGTCTATCAACTGTTAAAATTGATTGATAAAAGTTTCAAGTCGATCCGATAAAAAATTACAGAGATATCAATGTTTTAAAGAGTTTGTTTCGCCACACGTTAATTAATTGTCTCTTCAGCAGAATTAGACTCTTTGCATCATCGATATCTCCGTCATTTTTTATCGTGTTGGTTTCAAACTTTTACCAATCAAATTTTTCGGTTCATATACATCAAAATCAATCATTACTTTGAATATCTTTTCCCAGTAGAATCCCCTATTGAACTTTCTAATTTGCACAAGTCTCGGCATTTGAAAAGATTGTTCTAGATCGTTAAAAAATGCTGCATATTCTAAGCATATTCCAATCAATGCTATTATCTTGATAATTAGTGCCTTTTTTCAAGTCGTTAACTTAATCAATTTATAGTTTGCAGACACTTCAAAGGAAACAAAATTTGTAAGCACAAATATATGCTGTAGTGTAATATCAATGTAGTTTATTTTTTATTTTATGTCAAGTGGCTAGAGCTCAGTCTCGATGAAGATATTCCTGCTTCACTGTTACTCTTATCACGAGCAATGTACTTGCGAGAGCCTCTTACTGACGAAGATCAATTGAAAGTCACCATCTCCATGTTACCCGAGCGAATTGTAAGCAGGGTATCAATAAAAGGTTGTAGCTGTTTTTCAAGGTTGTTAATTGATTTGTATCTGTAATATATTTTTTGGATGGATGCCTTTCTTGATGCAAAAGTGCTTTTACCAGGGATTCAACCTAAGACCTTGCGTACTGAGGTCCAACGTGCTAACATCCGTCTTGAATAAGGGTTTACCACACACTTGCTGTGTTTGTATTCATATTCACTACACAAGGAATGCGAGTAAAATGTTGAAAGATTGAGCCGCCGAGGCGAGTGCTGTCAACACTTCACCTGTGTCTCCCAACTATCCCCAGTGTAGTAAATATGAATATAATCACTTTCAGGCGTATGGTAACCTTTTTTAAATGTTTACACAGAACCAAGTTTGTTTATCTTGCCGAACAGAAGGTTTTTCGAATCTCGAATTATTGATTTAAAATTCAATGGTTTTACTTACTATTGTCCTTGTATTAAATGAGCACTTCGCACAATGTCATTCTTTCTTAACTAGAGACAGCTTTTGTTGATCTTATTTCTTTAATAATAGTATAATACGTTGTAGTTTTCTTTACTTCTTCAGCTTTGACAAAATTTTATCGTCAATTTTTTGACAAAACGTTTTGAAAGTGTCTATCCTAGGATTTCCAAACAAATGGACCAACCAATCAAATTGCGAGACAACTCATGAACGTAACGGTGCATGAACGGCTCATGAATGTTTAGTGGCCCAATATCATAAAAATATCATCGCCATCTAGACAATTCAGACATTGACGATGATAATGTCGATGATGTTGAACCTGGTGTACAATTCGATGAATCTTCAGATGATGATAATGATGATGATAATAATAGTAATAATAATGTTAGTAATGATATACGTCCTCAACGTAATCGACAACCTCCTAGCTATCTTAATGACTATGATTGCTCAGGAATCAATGCCTGACGTTTTCTTCACCCGTTCCTCCCCTTAATCATCCATCTAAATCAAATGAAATGGGTTATCAAATCAATTGAAAGGAACAGTTGACTTGAGCCTACTTTAGCTATCAAGGTTAGGAGAATTACAAACAGATCATTCAACAGCTTTCCCGCCAAATCAGTAATGGCGGAGCATGTGAAAGCTGCACAGAACGATTTTAGTCAGAGAGAGCCTCTGTATTATCATTTGTTTGGTCAATTAATTTATTGTAATGACAAAACCTAAAAAATGTAAACCTCTTCCTATAAAAATATTCACGACCGGGTATAATCCAAAAACGCGAAGATTTTATAAAAAGTAAGTGAAATTTATATTGTTTGATTATTGAACTGATCGTGAATTTGTAATGTTATTGTTTTGAAAATTCTTTAGCCTTGAACATCTAGCATATAATAAACATAGATAGCCCCACCAGATAATATAGCTTGATCTTTTTTATGAATACCGTTCTGTTACCAACTAACTACTGTCCGAAGCTAAAGAGATTTGGTCAAAGAATCGACCTAATTAACAAGTAAATTGATGCCATTGATCAATAACTTTATGATGGGCTAATTTGATGATCCATTTGAGTTACAATGAGTAGTAATGGTCTCAAGTCTATAGTATTTGTAGACATACTGTTAGTTGTCAACGAAATCAACCATGGAATGGCTGTATTGGAATTTCTTTATTATGTCATCCCTCTGTCAATAAAGTAGGCCCATACTTATCAATTCCTATCATTAGTAGCCTATATTTATTCTAATTGTTTAATCTAGACTGCAATATCCGTCCTTCTAAAAATGATTTTGTACTTGTGTATCAACATTATATTTTCTTATTTGCTTATATATACCAATTAGACAAATAAGTTATCCATCCGAGGAAAAATTCAAGAAAGCATGCCCACAGAAGCTTGATCAGGAAGGCAGGAAAGATTTGTTGCCCTCTACGCTGCAAGATGAATTTGAGATTGGGGACTGTGGTTTATCACCTCAAATCCTCTCTCCACCACCATCGCCACCCCTACTGCAGCAGCAATCACTACCAGCACAATCGAATGAAGCATCCCAATCAACAGAGTGGATCAACCGACGTTATGTGAGGTCATCAAATTGGGCAGACATTTCGAAGGAGCTGCTTGCTATAGGCTCAAGTGCGCTTGATCTTGGTCCAACAAAATGCTGCCTTTGTTCAATTGACATCATGCAGATGGCAATGAGATGCCTTTCTTGTTCACCATTGCAACATTTCTGTGTGGATTGCATGAAAGCATCTCATTGTCCTACACTGTTTCATCATCGTGTTGAGGTTTACAAGGTAAACATTCATTGATACAATAATCAATAGAACTGCCTGTTTTATAATTAGGTATATTGTATTAGCCTATTCTATTATTTCACTACTTGAAGCACTTTCTTTCAATAAAAAGCAGGGAAATGCTTGCCATTTTAAATCATTAAGTTGAACCTGATAATTGGTTAATCGTCAAGTCTAGAAATTGAATTTCCCTTGTTAGTATTCTACAATATGCCATGATTGCCAACATTTCATTGACATGGAGTTACATGCTATTTAAATACACATAAAATAATTGGTGTCAATGTTTTACGTAATCAGTTTTGTAGGCTATCTACTAGCCCATTTGTATATTAATCAATTTTAATTTTTCAGGAAAATGAGTATATTCCTGTGAGAATGACTGGTCAGATCAAAGTTGCTGATCAGCTTGATCATTCAAGTGAATGCATATCAGATACTTCCTCAAGACGGCTTGTCTTAGTAGATAGCCTAGGTGATTTTCAATCCATTAATATCTTATTTTGCATGCATGTACTATTGCTTGATTACTTGAACATTCAGCTTGAATGATTGATGCAACAATCTATCTATTTTTTAGTTCCATATTTTCTTGTTAGGCTATCAACACCAATTTGATATGTACTTCTGTTCCTGTCATTCAGAAGCAGTACAGGTATTAAAGGCAGGGTATTGGCCTGGTACACCTGTACACCCAACCACCTGCTTTTCTCTGGACTTCATGGAAACACTGTACTCCATGCAACTTGATTGCCAAGTTTCCCTCCAAAAATTTTGGGAGGCAACTTCAATCAAGACGTCAGCTTGGTGTGCTGGATATGTATGTTGTAAAACAATGATACTTATACCAATATCATAATTTTTCAAATCATCATGAACCCAATGAGCCATAATTATCAGTCCTGTCCTTTTCTCATTTTAGAAAGCAGATGTTTACAAAATTCTCTGTGGATGTTTCACAGAATATCGGTTTGTTGTAGACATAAGTTTTGCACTAATTTGAATGAAAAATTATTTAGTCCTTGATTGTGTATTTGACTGCTTCTGTTTATCAATCAGGACACATTTCTGATATATTATGCTATAATTATGTAGACAATGGCGTCAGGATATGCTGTATCCAGCTTTCTTGTCACCTGACTTGGATGATGGTACCAAATGTCCTGCTTGCCCAACGGTAGGCTATTGTAATGTCTCAGTTATACTTACCACTATCCCGGTAAACGTTTTCTTTCAATATTGTCATATTTTAGATGTGTATGCATACTTTCCTTCAGTATTTTTTGGAACACACCTTATATGATTATGTTTTGAAATATCAGAAGGTATTAACATAACCTTTAATCTTAATTTGATTGTATTTCAGAAAAAAGATGGTCAGGCCGAGTGTTTTGATGGTTGTTTTGGCTTAGTTAGAAAACGAAGAGGCCAGCATAGTAATTTGGAGGAGCTTCTTGCTGAACATCGCTTCTTTGTTAAGCAGGATGTTATTGATACATTTGTTGAAGACTACAAGGTTAACTTGACCAAGCCTTCGATGAAATCGGTCAAGGTTAGTTGTTTGTCTGTTAGGCAACTGTTAGGCGAAGCCATCAAAGTCAATATTTCCTTATCCTCTCACTTACCAAATGTATCTTAATGATGTTTATTGTTTAAGGATTGCAATAATTTTCATGCTGGTGAAGTAGAAAACAGTGTCCGCTCCAAAGGTAGAAATTTGAAGCTGGCAGAAAAAGGTGTACTGGGAAGCGTTTGCAGGCATGACTATCCAAAGAGATTTTACAGTTGCTACGGTGGAGAAAAGTAAATTTTTATTGTTTTCATGCACTATGAATCTAGTATAGACTGAAACGCTGCTTAAAACCTACTGAAAACATAGTGAAATATTATCGGGTACTGAAACCATACTGAGGTTCATCAGACACCTAAATCTAGATTTTTGTCGTTCTACTGTAACAACTACTGAAACCTTGAAATGTGAAAGCTACAAAAAGTGCCCAATTCAGTAGCCTGTTCTGTATGTTTTCAGTAGATTTTCAAATTTCAAAATCTTAGTCAATAATATTTCTAGTGTACCCACATAGAAAAAGGGTTCATGGGTTTGTGAACATGATATTTCTACTTGTTCATGAATTCATGAACAGTTCATGAAATGTTTATACTTCATCATCATCATCAGTTATTCAGGCAACCTGGTATCTATACATATGTTAAACTGTTAATTGTGTGAAAATATTTTTTCACATAACCTTAATAAAAACGAAATATGGGGTTTTGATTTCAGTCAAGTTTAATAGGAAATGTTTACCTGAATTACAAATGAAGCAATAATATATAACATGGTTTGACTGTGATATGTGTTCAGAAAAGCTTACCATTCGTAATATCCAGTTCATTATTTAGTTTTATAGGCCAACTTTATTTTGAATTTTTGATTTTAATTATTTTAAACATCTCTGTATTGTATGCATCAATTGAAGAAGTGGTATGTTTAATAAAAAACATGAAATTCAGAGTTACGGGAATGTCTCTATGAAAATGTTTATAGTATTATTACTATCTACTAGTATTCCTAGTATTATTTTGTCAATATATTGTTTTTCTACTACTTTTAAGGATTGCTTATGCTGTATTTGCGTTGAAAGAACTCATTAAGAAAGTTCAAGGCACTGAAGTCAAGCCATTGTTTATCTATGATGTTGCATGCTTACTTGACAAACATCTGAATGTATGTGCTAATCTACTGATTGCAATTATAATTCCTATCCAATACTGGTTCTACTGAATTTTTCCTTGGAATCTGAAACTCCTGTTTACAATATCTACAGGGAACTGGAGATGGACAGATCAGAGGAAATGCATTGTTGGCTTTACCAGCATTTCATGTATATGGTCATATTCTCTCATGCCAGGTAGCTATCAACATATTTTTTAATCAACTACTATCAATATGATGCTGTGTTGTAATCTGTATTGCCGATATTGATGTTAATTCAGTTATTGTTGTTAAACATGTCATTCTGCCATTGAGTGTGTAACATGGACATGCTTGGTCATGTATTTCAATGCAGATTAAATATAGCCCTCTGAGATTAGTAGGATTTGGTTTGACAGATGGTGAAGGTGCAGAGCGTCTATGGTCATTTCTCACAGAATTTAGTAGAATGACCAAAGAAATGACTCCTCAAAATAGAACAAGCCCTCTTGATTATGCTATTTTGACTTACGCGGAAAAGAAAAGAAAATCATTAGGTAATCAATCTTAGTGTTGGATTATATGTGTAAAGGTTTTCTAGTTTTCAACGTGTTGTTTGGATAAGATGGACCTTATCTTATATTGTTTGGATAACTGGATAGAGGGGCTTACTTGTATATTGCATTAATTTTAACATTACTGCGATTATTTAATGTGATTCCCTTTATCAATCTAAATTGCTTAGGTTCTGCTATGGTATCAAAAATATGTAGAGTTGAGAAATTTCAGACAGCCAATCGTGAAAATCTGGAAGAGCTAATGAGTTCAGGTTTGATGATAATCAAATTATTTGTATCTATGTTGCTATTTTCTTATGTAGAATTTTTTATTTTTAAGTCTACCACATTTGACTCTTAATTGTAGCTCCTGGTACTGTTAGCCGTAAGGTATTGATGGAATGGATTCAAATAGAGAAGGCAAAGTCTTTACTGCAGACAAGTAAGTAGGCCTATTATTTTTTAATTTATTTCTCTCATTGATTTTGACATACCATTGATTTTGACATACTGTATATAAATTACACAGATTTCTAGTTTGTAAGTTTCCTTTCATTTTCTCAATGTGAGAACAGATAAAGATTGTCCCATAGGGATAGAACTAATTCAATGAACAATGTGTTCTAGGAATTTAGAGTATTGAAAAGATATGAAGACAATGCAGACCCTGATGTGTTTGGTAGATAGTAGTTGCGGTTTGATCCCCTGGGAAAAAGATGTTGAGTTTATGAACTGTTTGTGAACCTCTTGAACAGTTCATAAACAATTCGTGAACACTGTGTTAACTTTTCAAACTTTCATGGACAGTTCAAACAGTTCACGAAAGTTAGGCTATTTCCATAGGGGATGCCTCTGTTCTTTCTATCTGCATGTATCGGTATGATATGATTCATGTTGTAGAAACTACACGTGCAAAGATTCCATGGGAAGAGCAATATGTGGCAAAGCTTCAAAAATTGAGTGCTCAAAGGTATAATATTAACGTGTGTGGAGTTTATTATATATTTCGGTTTTAATAAATAATTCCTTTTCTACTACTTCAGAGCCAGAAAACGACTTGACAATGAATCTGATGATGAATCGTCTGATTTGGAAAATGATTCAGTAGACAGGTGCTCTTTTGCTTATTCTGAGATTTTAAAAGTAGGCCTATGCAATCATATTTGATTCGGTTTTGCTAATTGTATTTTCATCTTCCTTCCATACATAAGCTTGACTTTGGCTGTGGTTGCTATGGAGCAAAAACATAGCATCCATAAAAGATGGTCAAAATAGTGCCCGGATTTCATTTCAACCACAAAAAAGATTTGCCAAAGAGAGAAGGAAGAGATGGTTGAAGCCTGCAGGACTCCACTGATCTCAAAATAAAGACTGGATAGAGCTTCCTATTGTTCTCCGTCCGCGGTAATTGAAGCCACAATAGATTACAGACCGCCATTGTGACTGTGACCCACATTTTCGCGGGAAAGTCAAAAAACATACAACAACAAGGTCGCAGCTAAGCTTACTAGCGTTTGCGTCTATTGTGTTATACTGTTTAATTTCAAGATTTATACTGTCACTATTGTTTCGTTATCAATGTCTAAGAGAGGAACGCAGTGTTGTGCATTCGGTTGTAATAAGCGACGTAAAAGAAAGCGGGACTGTTTAGTTGTCAGAAGTGAAAGCGAAGGGAGTGAAGATGAAGAAAGTTCTGCGAAAAGAAAACACCCACGATCTTTTCATGCGTAAGGATAACTCCAGATCGAATTAAATTAACATTGGGATGTGCTTTTCATCTGATTTAGTTGTTTAAATTTAGTTTTCCTTCAGATAATGACCGAAAAGATTCGTGGTTAGTCAACATACATCGTGAAGGTTGGATCCCATCAACCCACTCTAGAATTTGTTCTGACCATTTCACAGAAAATTTAATCGACAGAACACAGATAAATGTCAAATTAAAACCTAATGCTGTACCAACACGTTTCAAAAAATTTCCAAAACATTTGATGAAGGTAAAGTTAGAATACATTTAATTTAAATATAGCCTAATTTATCTTCCAGTACCTTATATCAGGGATGGCTTCCCTAATGGAATTTTGCACAAATTACTATACCGTATATATACTGTACCACAAAATTGCAATTGTATAAAATTGTAAGGGATGCTGATGTTCATTGTATCAAATTTATGGAAGGTGGTCAATGTGTAGGGAATTTCAATTTACTAATGCCTGTGCTATTTATGCTCTGCCCACGTCCAAGTGCCCCTTGACCACCAGTACTATTAGATATATACCTTTCCGCGGATATGATTATCAAAAATAATTCCATTTTTAGAAAACAAAGACAAGGAAAGCGCCAGCCAAAAGAGAAAACAAAATTCCAAATGCTGATGATAATTTTATTAACAATATATATATTATTATTAACAACAAGGCGCTATAGCTATGGATCATACATACTGGGTACAGAAATCACCCAAAACATTAAAAAGTGAACTTAATCAAAGTAATGATAGAATTGATAAACTTAAAATTAAATTAATTGCAAAACAACAGTCAACACGACGTCTAAAGATTAAAGTAAAATCTCTGAAGACTATAATATCTGATCTAAGAAAAAAAAATTTAACCACTGAAAAATGCCAGAGACAACTAGATAAGTCACTTTGTGGTGTCCCTAAACAAATTATAAGCAGAATAGCTACTGGAAAAAATGGGAGGGGCTGTAAATATCCAGAACAGCTTAGAGCATTCGCCCTGACACTACAATTTTATTCAGCAAAGGCTTATGAATTTGTTCGTACAACATTCAACCTAGCACTTCCACATCAAGCACAAATAAGGAGGTGGTATAGCAAGATACCTGCTGAACCTGGTTTTACACAACCATCATTTAATGCCATTAAAGCCAAGGTTCAAGCAGCAACTTCTGGGGGAAAGAAGGTGGTATGTGCCCTTATGCTTGATGAGATGGCCATTCGCAAGCATGTTGCTTGGGACGCGAACAAATTAAAATTTACAGGGTATGTTGACCTCGGCAATGATGCGGAAATCGATGATGCTGATGACGATGATGATGCTCCTCTTGCCAAAGAAGCGTTGGTTTTCATGGTGGTTGGTGTCAATAGTAGTTGGAAAGTCCCATGCGGTTACGTCTTTCTTGATGGACTTAGTGGAGCTGAGAGAGCCAATCTAGTCAATATTTGCTTGCAGAGATTGTGGGACACCGGTGCCCAAATAGTTTCTATTAATTTCGATGGTCCTTCTTGTCATTTCAAAATGGCTACTGAGCTTGGTGGTATATTAAAGCTGAAGGATATGAAGCCAAACTTCCCACATCCAATAGATAAGAAGAAAAATATCCATATTTTGCTGGATATTTGTCATATGTTAAAACTTGTGAGAAATACATTGGCTGATGGTGGTATTATGGTTGACAAGGATGGCAATAAAATTCTTTGGCAATACATTGAACATTTGTACAAAATTCAAGATTTTAAAAGTTTAAGACTTGGAAATAAATTAAAGCAAAGTCACATAATGTGGAGGCAGCAGAAAATGAAGGTCAACCTGGCAGCCCAGACTTTTAGTGCAAGTGTTGCAGACGCTATCGAATATTGTACCGATGAGTTGAGATTGAATGAGTTTCAAGGATCAGCTGCGACGGTAAAATTTATCAAAATATTTGATCGTTTGTTTGACATTTTGAACTCCAGAAACCCATTTGCCAAGGGTTACAAATCCCCACTCAGGACGGGCAACAAAGAAACATGGAATTCCTTTCTTGAAACCGCGTTTGTTTATATTTCTGGATTGAAAAATGGATTATGAATTATTTACAGTTAAAAGGCAAATTGAAACCTTCTTTCGAACGAAATGTAACCATCGAAGATTTACTGAGAAAAGCGCGAGAATATATTGTAAGTAAAATAAATAACAATCTATTTATCTAGAAGGGCATGAGTTTCATAAAGCCATTATTTGGCTTAATTCAGCTAGATCAGCGTGTATGCAAGCCGATGTAGTTAATTCATAATATATATAACAAAGTATTAAAGGACCTATAATTCAATGTGACATATTATATATTGATTGGTTATTTATAGCGTTTTGGTTTAGTGCTATGGATTTCGTTGTCTATTAACAGGCTCAAACCTCATCGAAGGCAGAAGATTCTCAATCAATCGTAGAGCTGACACTAGCAAGTTCTCTTCTAAAAGAACTTACGATTACTGCATTCACAAAGGCACAAGAATTAAAAATTCACTTTTCAAGGAAACCTTCAGTTAATTAATCTGCAAATGGAATCTGACGATTGGCATCGATCTTTGTTGGCCAGCGGTTATGGACGGTAAATACATGCATCCAGTCTTGTGTAACTATACACTATATATATATGATATAGGTTAAAATAAAAATAGTTAATAGGTGACAGATGTATCATAATCAATAAATTTATTCAAATTATTGCATAATATATCCGATAATAATGAACATATATTTTTCTGATCTATGTGGGATTGAATCGGCCAATGGACCTGCATAATTAAGAGGTCAAGAGTGTACAAAATCAAATCAAAAAGCATTTCAGCTGTGTGTAAATCACCTGCACCCGGCTGTTATGTTTAATTAAATATACGTTATGTACGGCTTTTATTCGACGACCAGCTACTAAAAATGGTCTGATACTAGTTCCGATGTGCATTTTTATAATTTTTGGCAGGTCTGATCAGAGCCATCTATTGGCACATGAAAGCGTGTCCCGACTCTTGTAAATAGATGGCTCTGGTAATAATATGCCAATTAAGAACATGTCACCTGTTGGTAAATATATTTGACGACTATGCTAATGATTATACAGATTCTGGAATTAAATTGCATCGATGTCACTGGACACATACGTAATTAAGTGGGATCAAAAATTTCAGCAAATAGCAATTTTTAAATCGAGTAATTCAATAGTGGAAAAACTTACCAGAGTGCATGCAGCGTCCAACAAAAATTGGAATCATAGAATCCAGAAGAAAATTGATATTTTGAATGATTTATTGGTTTGTAGGGGCCCTGCCAGGGCAAAGAGTGTGATCCGCATATCTAAAACATTATTACAGTCCTTCAAATCAAAATTGGACAATGAAAGATTTATGAAAAGTTTAATAAAAAATTATGCGACACTCTTAGCCACATTTATTCAATTTTAGTATACTGTAGTATTTTAATATATTTTAAGGATGTATCATGTAAGTGGACAGTAATATATAATTCTGGTCAATAGAGTATTGTAACGATGGTGGATTAATATGAAGGATAAATCGTTATCGTGTTTTATGTATTATTTCAATGACGGTAGGCAGAGGAATGATATGTGATATTGTATTACAAGGTAATTTAATGACTAAACATCGGCATGCATGAAAGAGAGGCTTAATGATAAAAAGGCTAAAATCGTATACGCTACATAGCTCACCCGCGAAAACGACTGAGTTGTACAAGATTAATAACAAATATATAATTATATGGTATATTGAGGTAATAAATTTGTATTACATGCGTAAAATAAATGTTTAATGCTAAGTGTTTTAATATTTTAATTAATTGATAAAATAGTGAAATGTAAGCAATATTGAATATAATGTAATTTAAATGTAAATAAACGGTAATAATTGGAATGAAGTGTCCTTTAGGCAAAAGCAGATTCCCCTGTGAAGATTAAATGTCTAGTAACTTTTTGCTGTTAATATATGAGACAGGTTTTACAATATTCTTCGATGTCGGAATATATAGATTGCCAGAAATATTGATTGTTAATAGCATGAAGTGTTTTACGGAAACAAAAATGTCCTAAAGAATGCAAGTGTTGATTGGATGTATGGGCGTGGCATGCTTCGTGATGTATCACGTAAAATTGCTGTATAAGAGCCTATAAGGGAAATGATTTGAGATTTCAGATAGCAGGAGGGGGTGAATCTTTTTGAGCTTCGATAATAGCAGGTAAATCAGTAGCAATAGTAGAGAGAAACAGCAGATGTAGTATATTTAATAGTAGAATAATTAGTTGTAGCTTGAGTGTGACGGTCGTTGGTTTAAATCTGAGTGTTAGATGTCGGTGTAGCAGATGTAGATATATCGGACAATCGTAACAAGGCGTCAATGACAGTGTTCTGCGAACCACGAATATATTTGATAGAGTTAATGTATTCTGCAAGAACTTGAAAGATGTCTTTGTTGTCAGTCAGGTGGGCGTGGTCGATGATCAATGAAACCCGTTACTCGACGTCCTTCGATGAGTGGTTTGAAATGTAATGTGCCAAGGTCAAGGCAGCTGGAAAATATTTTTTTAAGGTTGTATAATTTTTCTGAGAAGAAGATAATTTACGACTAAAAATGCCAAGATGCACAGGACAGTTGGGTGTGGTTTGATGTAGAGCTGCTCCTACAGAGTACGGTAATGGTACATGCATCTGCTACGCCAGAGTCTAATTGGGACAATCAGGATTAGGATGGTATAATAAGATGCGTTGAGATAAAATAGCTTTGATAGAAATAAATAGAAATAAATATTTCCTAATCTATAAAATTAAAGCAATAATGTATTATTCGCATGCTGTGAGATTATCCATTTTTTCAAATCTGTAAGTTTAAATTTCAAAATCAACGAGACTGTAGCAAAAGGCAGTGTAGAAGCTTTTTGCAAATTTGGTGCAAAATTTCAATTTCAATCTCTGTGTCAAATATTTTTTAGAAATGAATTTTCACAAATACTCAGACAGAAATATCGGTTCATAATTAGAGCACTTTTCTAAGACTAGACTTGGAATTGCATACAAATGCATGCTTATATTGAGTTGTGAATCATCTGGTTTAACGGGTTCAAAATAAATGCATGAACAAATCTATGTGGAAACGCCGATTGAAGCTGCAATTTAATTGAGAAAGTATTCTATTTTATATTTTGCTGTTGAAAGAGGCAGAAAGTTTCAAAGTGAAAAATGGAACGCACATGATTTTATTTAAAACATTTGGTGCAATCAAGTTTATCACATAACAGGTGGAAGTAATAGCCATAGCCTCCTATAAAAATCCAATAAACATTACAAACCCGATTGTCATACTGAGTGTCATAAAGTTCAAGTTGCAAGGTAACAATTTGTCGGGGGCTTTCATAACTTAAATTATGTTTCACCTATACAACACCGGGACAGCCTGGAAAAATTCCTAGTTTGGTTTTTTTTTGGAATTTTTCACTACCCATAACGTGTTCATTCCACAATTGATTCAAGTGACCTCTGAATAAGTATATAGAATGGGAAAAGTATTTATTATTTTTTTACATCTTATTTCATCAATTATTTTCAGTCATGAACAATACTTTCTACATATTTCAATTTATTTGTTGCCACTGACGAAGTATGGAAGTTAGCATTGCAATTGTTTTTAACTTTCATTTATTTTCATTTGATTACAATTACTGGCTGTAATTTTTTCAGGAAATATTTTATACCGTTGTAGTTTAATTTCCAGCGCGGGTATGTTTACAAATCTATAACGTTTCCAACTCATTTTCCAATAATAATTTCTGATTATATAACTTTAAACTGAAGATCTGATGAAAAAACATCTTATTTGTTTCACCTTCATACGTTTGATTTCATTCTGAGAATTACTATGATGCGAACTATTTAATTAGCGCTGAGACATGATTGTTGTTCAGAAAAGGTAACAGTTTTCATTGGTTTTATCTAACTTAGATGTATTTATTTGAAAAGTAAAGCCGGCCAAGTACCCCTCTAGTTAATGACGAATATATCGATATGTGTTTCAAGTATATTGCATATAAAATGGCATTTTGAATCCCCGCCTCACATAATTACATACACACATACAAATGGAAATAGCGTAAATTTAAAAGTAGACAAATTTTGAAAATGTAATCATTTGTGCTCATATATTTTGAATATTTAACGTCAAATCATTCTCTGTTCAACTTCTTGAAGCTTCAATGGCCAATTTACATTGAAGATAGAAACTGATAACTTTTCAGTTTAATAATTTTAGATAAACAAACAATTATACAGTTGGTGTAAAATGTTTATCTCTCTAATAGATCAAAGTGTCAACTTGCTATCCTTGTGTCCTGTAAGATTATCTATATGTACTGCAACATAGAAGAATGTCTAATGTAATGTCAGTGGCAGGTTATTTACAAGTATATCGTTATTAGCCAGCCAAAAAAGAAAATTAACAAACAATAATATCCTTAAAAATATCTGCCTTAGATTTATCGGACTCATTTCATCCTCTATGCATGGTGCATTTTTATCCCAGCTTTGAGAAATTGTAATGTATGCCTGTAATGAAATTAATGAAGTGAATGAATGAATGATTTGTTTATTTCTGCATAACAGCAAATAAATGTGAATGACATACAGAATAACTTAACTTAACATAAATTAACAAATTATTAAATGGTTTTACATAATTAAAATAATAGATAGATTTTTATTGGAGAGGTATATTTTAAATTTATAAACATTGGGTGCCTAACGTGTTTCCAGGCTTAACGAGTTATGTACATTTATACATCTTACAAAAAAGGTTTGACGATGTCGATGTGAATGCGCCATTGCCACAACAAGTCGACCATGTGGAGTGACAGTGCTTAGATTACTGGAGTCGGTATCCACAAAACTATTAATAACTTTATAACAAAATAATAGGTCAGCAATCAATCTTCTTCTTTCAAGTGTTTCAATATTCAAATTAACGATGCATTCTTTAAATTATTCTTTTGATGAAATTAAATCGGATTGATACAGCAATGTTTTCGAAAATTGTCGTTGCACAGATTCTAGAAACTTGATATCTTTTATCAAATTGGTGACCGAACCTCACTGGCATATTCAAGGATGGGTCATAAGTCATAAGTCATAAGTCATAAGTCATAAGTCATAAGTCATAAGTCATAAGTCATAAGTCATAAATAGTTTGATTTTAGAGGATTTCATCTTCTGCTATAAAATACACGATTAATCATTCTGCTACGAATAGCTGCTTTTTTCACAATTGTTGTTATGTGTAGAAAAATTTAACTTGGATGTCATTAAAACACCTAGTAAATCTGTGATTTTATTAACAGATTCTAAATCTACTTCTCCAAGATGATAATTTTGCTTGAAATAATTTTTTCCCAAATGTAATGCTTCGCATTTATGGTATGCCATTGTTAGCTGGTTATGACTGCAAGATGTTGTCTAAATCAGCTTGCAAGGCAATATGATTAGCATTTGAGTCACACGTAAAGAACAGCTTACAATCGTGTGCATATAATCTGACACTGCTGTGTTTTATTATATCAACAATGTCATTAATATATATCAAAAATATTACTGACCCTAGTACAGAGCCTAGTACATCTGACTTAACGTCAGACCAGTTTGAATGGTTTCCACTGACAATGGTTCTTTGATGCCTGTTAGTGAGGAATCAGTCATTTTAAAAAAAGTTTGTATAACTTAAAGGTTCTGAATAAATGATGATGATGATGATGATGATGATGATGATGATGATGAATGCTTCTATCCAATCTTAAAATTTACCTTTAATGCCATAAGATTTTATATTTTGCAACAGTTTAGAATGTGAAACAGTATCAAATACTTTTGCACAATCTAAATAAATAACATCAACAGAATGCTGAAGATCCACAAGAGTAGACCATACATTGATTGTTTCTACTGATTGCGTCACAGTGGATCGCAGGGACATAAATCCATGTTGAAAACAAGATATTAATCCGTTATCACGTAGATGATCGACAATCGCTTCTTTAATATTACGTTCCATGAGTCGAAAAATTTGATGCAAGGCTATAATTGGTCTGTATAGAGTGAAATTTGTGCTTGGACTAGGTGTTTTAGAATTCGGCATGAATCAGCCAATCCTTCGGTAACTGTAACGTCTCAAATAATACATTAAAAGTATAGTTAGTGGATAGCACAAATATTGTATATATCGCTTGATGAATGCAGCTGGGATTAAGTCTGTTCCAGATCATAGCTTGGGCTGTAGTTTGATGATGTTATAATTTATCTTTGCCAGGCTGAAATCAAAAACTCTAAGTTGGTTTTAACAACTTGAGGTGGTAATATCAAGGGTGTATTGTCGTCTTCTGTAAAAACAAAGACAAATCGATTGTTTAATAAATGAGCAATGACACTGTCAGTTTCAGCAATAATTGATCCTGGGCAATGAAGTGGTGGTCTGCGTTGATGGTTACTGAATCGAGACTTCACAAATGACCAGTAAACAAATAGTTTGTACTTTCCATGAACTCGAGTCACTTCAGGAGAAAACTCAAAGGCGCAAATTACTCGTCGAGGCGGCTCGTAATTTTCTGATGCCTTCTCGTTTTCTCCTTACGTGCCTCTCGTGGTACTACCAGAGCATAGTTCACGGAAAGTATGAACTATTTGGTTTAAAACATAGCCAGCCCCGTTTTGTGACTGTTGGGTACGTTTTTTCAGAGCATTTTCTGATCTTACAGTCCATGATCAAGTATGTAATTCTCTTATTTTCGTGACGTCACAGGAAGAAAGCTGAGTCGAGAGCCGAACGCTTGCTTTTTTTTAATCAACTAATAGCTGCGAGGAAAAATGGATATCTACTTATCTACTTATACTAATAATACTGTCTGTTTATATATCACTATATATTTATACTTCTACATTTCGATATTCCTGTGTCTGTCCGCGACTTATGTACGTCTCACTGGCGAAATAATACAGATAATCCGTTGTCGGGAAATTATGCAAACATTTGTGTCGAGATAAGCATGTACAGTAACAATCTTGTTATATGAATATCTGGCGTTGTATCGAAATAATAAACTTCCCTTGATACTTTATTGGATATCGTTGTATTAACAAATTTAGAGATTTGAAAAATTTCATAGGTTGATAATCTAGCGGGCACCCAAATCGAACTCAAATTTGAATCTCCAGAATGAAAATATTTCGTTTTGAATTTAAGCTGCGAGAAAAATATTTGAACAAGTCAACAAAATAATTCCATCAGTTAATGAAAATGAAAATAAAATAATGAAAATAACAGAAAGTACTGAATTGCATCGAGTTATTAAAATACCTAAAGCCAACAAAATATGTTTTGAAGAATCAAAGAAGCGTATGGTGAAATAAATAATCTAGAGCGGGGTAAAAATAAACCTTTTGAAAATTAAAGAGAGTTTAGATATTTTCTTTATTAATGAAACAAAATGCAGTTCATAATTTGTTTTCATATTTACAAACAAACATTTCACTTCTTTTCAAATAATGGCTTTAATATATAATTTGTGGGAACATTGATAAAGCAATCTGTTTTGTAATCAAAGCTACGTTGGTATGTGTTGGTATAAACAATCTAGCGCGGGGCACAAAAATTTAAGAGCTTTAAAGGAAAATTTAAAATGACGTCGGCGTTCGAAAATTTTTTTAAAAATTCAAGATTTGAAATTCACTCATAGCTACGTTGTATATTTGCATCAAATGAGATTGTCCTCCAAATCCGAAAGTCTTCCTAAATCCTAAATGTGGTCCGGCCAATTTTGTTTATCACATGACTGAAACCCACAATCTGATTGATTTGCATAGAATTAAAATCATGTGAACAAAGCTAACCAATAGGATTGAGTCACTGCTTTTGCAAGTCTAGTGCAGTGTCAGCAAAACGGCTTGGTTTGGTCGGCTACGCAGACTTTACACTTTCCTTCAGAAACGTTTTAGTCTGAACGCAGGCTAATGTTTTGGTTTTGGTAGTTTCTCGAAAGCTTTCCTTTCCATGCCAGGAATTTAGTTATTTTACTTATATCTAGGAGCTTGCAAATATTGGCCATAAAAGGATGAGGGCATCGAATAATGAAATGAAGTTATGTTATGTTTTTACAATTATCAATATTGTAAAAGTTGGGCAAATTGATTTTGAATTGTTAATTTGTGCAAAATATTTCTATACACTTTTAAACATGTTTGTTTACTGGGTCAGATTTTGACTTTGAAGGTTTGGAATCGAAGAAGCATCATCAACTATAAAGATCAAAATGAAAAAGCATTAGCTCCCCAATTATAACATCATATTAACTTAACGTGCACGATTCATCCAATATCTTATATATCCTGTAATTACATACAATAAAATTACTTTATATATATATATATTCTTTTCGTTGTCATATATACCATATTTTTTGGTAGTTGTCAGCTTGTTGATTTCATATAAATTGATAATAAAATACAGAGCTTAGATGCAGTTGTTAAATATTTATGAAGTAGTTCTATATGAAGTAATCATTTGATATCGATTAGTTGTGTAGCAAATAATTTCTAGAATGTAATAGAAAGCGATATATTATTTGGAGAATAATAGAATAGAACTTATACATATATTAGGTACAGGAACGGAGTCGTGTCCCGAGAAGTTTAATGTCGAAAATGAATAGCTTGATTAAAAAACCCTTTAAAATGAAAAGTATTGGGCACTGTAGAAAGGTAACATATAGATACACATTCCTGTGAAGTTATAACTATCGATTATATTTATTTAGTAAGAGTTTGTGATGAATCAAATTTATTTTTTATTGTTAGTGATGAATATCGCGTTGTGTCGCGAGACGTTTATTAATGTCGAAAATGAATAATTTCATTAAAAAAAACCTTCAAAATGAAAAGTATTGGATACTGTAGAAAGGTAACATATAGATACACACTTGTATGAAGTAATAGCCTTCAATTATAGTTATCTAACAAGAGTTTGCAATGAATCAAATTCATTTGTTATTGTTAGTGATGAATATCGCGTTGTGTCCCAAGAAGTTTAATGTCGAAAATGAATAACTTGATTAAAAAAACCTTTAAAATGAAAAGTATTGGATACTGTAGAAAGGTAACATATAGATACACGCTTGTATAAAGTAATAGCCTTCAATTATAGTTATTTAACAAGAGTTTGCAATGAATCAAATTCATTTGTTATTGTTAGTGATGAATATCGCGTTGTGTGAATATTGCGTTGTGTCCAGAGAAGAAGTTTAATGTCGAAAATGAATAACTTGATTAAAAAACCCTTTAAAATGAAAAGTATTGGATCGTGTAGTAAGGTAACATATAGATAGATACACATTCATATTCGTATTATGAATATTGCGTTTTTTCTTATTAAGTTTAATTTCAAAATTTATGAATGATGGAATCGTAAAATGTAGAGTTTAGAAAGGTTTTATTAGACTTCGATGGAGTTTTTCTGTCAAAAAGGTGTTAAACACTGGATTAATGGTTGTTATGCATCAAGGTGTTGACTACTAAAACAGCGGCAAAACGGTTTGTATTCCCTTCTCCGTGGATGATGATCTAAATGTCTATAAAATTTAAAAAAATAGCTCCGCTACGCTCAGACTCATGGTGAATGATATAATAATCAAATTAAACAAATTGAAATCAAATTCAATAGAATATCAAATCAATCAAATCGAATAATTCTTAGACTGGATAGCTTTGTGAAGAAGTCGACAACAACCGTTGTCCGTCGAATACAAAACTAGACTTAGGTATAATAAACACATTGCGTGTGACGATTTCATCTTTCTATAATTGTGTTTTCGTTGAAGAAACGCTTCTGCTGAAAGGCAAACAGGGGGTCATGCAATGGTTTAATAGCCAATCATTGAGATTGAAGCTAACAAATCAGTGGAGCACTGACGTTAAGCTGCGGGGAATCGACCAAAATAGCGCAATGAATTTTTGATTCATGGTTACGGAGTATCCATGAGTCTATGCTATCAGGTTAAAAAATCTTGGTAAATCACGGTTACGAAAGCGTGATTATGGGTGCGACTTATATATTATGTTGCGACTATGTTTTCACACATGGCCATCATGATTGTGCCCGTTACCACGACTTTTGTGTAAATAGCAAATCGCATACTGCTTTTCCCGCAAACAACACATAGACATTCATCGATTGCGCAATATCCGCCTAGACTTCCCTGAGTTATTGTTCAGATTCTAGCATTGCCTTTGGAATCACGGTTAGAAGAGTTTTCAATGAGGTGACATTTTACTAACATAGTCTGATGGCAGCCATGTTGGTGTACTCGCAGCTTAGCGAGATTACAATCGCATTATTAAATGAATTGTTAATACTCCTGGATTAGTTTACATCGTGATTATCTCTTCATCGGTAGAACACTAGCCTGCGCGCAGACCCAAATCTTTTTTTTATGATTAGTAGGGTCTGCGTAATATCGACAGAAAGCTTGCGCTGGACTGAATTAGGGGGAGTTGCAGAAACGTGAGAAATCTATTGTCTGTTTATTGTTCATCAGCCAATCGCTAGCGAGTTCTCCAAAACTAGAACCAGAACATGATTGGTTGATAAATATAAGTTTTTGACGCAATCCTTTTCAAGTATGCTACACGCAAGCCGAATAATAAAACGTCGTTCTTCTTCGATAAAATCAATTTGCTTGTGTTCGTTTCAGTTTTGTAAGAGGGAGACCTCAGACGTTTTGTAATTATTTTTGTAGTAAAATGAACATAGTGTATTGACAAAAACGATTTGTTGTTAATTTGCCTTTCACGGAGGACGGGACATGCCATTTTACATGCAACATATCGGCAAATAAAGACTCGATTTCAAGATACTGAAATTCATTTGGATTGTGTTTGTGTTCAGCGTAAAAGCCAATTTGTCATGGGTAATATCGAAAGAACAAATCATTTTATAAGATATAACGATTTAATCTCTGGATCTTTTCGCTGCGCCATGGCAATGGATTACAAAAATATTTCTTTACGAAAGACTAATTCTCAACATCGTTTTATTACCGATGCCGATGTCAATTTTTGAGTTTCTTTGTCAAAAACAAATGCATTAAAAACATTGGACAACTTAGATCACTTCATATTGAACAGAAATAGTACTTTGTATTAAGTTAGTATGAATCATTTGAACGTGGTTATGAATCAACTCATCTTATTTCGTAAATAATAAGTGTCAATTTTGATTGTGAAAAGTTTTGTTATCTACGAAAATCGGACTTGTAGAAATGCTGTTTGTGACGCCGTCTGTCGTTGAACAACGCTGAGCAGCAGGAGTTAAAGTGTAGTGACGCTCCGCCACTTCCTCCAACTTCCGCCCAGCGCAAGCTTTTTGTCGATATTACGCAGACCCTACTAATCATAAGAAAAAGATTTGGGTCTGCGCGCAGGCTAGTAGAACACATGATTGTTTTCTTCTTCTCATCATTTGAAATGGTTAATGAAAGGTTTTAATGTTCTGTAACATCACTATTTGAGGTGAAACTTCGAAGATAATTTTTGTTGTGTTTTGACCGTGAGAGCTTTTAAACCGACAATTCATCATTGTTTGGGAGCTTAGACAAGACAGTATTATATATTTATTGTTTATATTGTTTCTGAAGTTATTTATTACATTAAACTGCTAAGCCAGTCGTTTTATTTGGAATATATTGTAAAGACGTTTTACACCAGTTTGTCCATGCGACAACAATAACAAGGCGGTACTCCGAAGGGAAAATTTCACATCATTTACTGTACGTCATTCAATTGCGCTAGGCCCCTAATATAATTAGAAAGGAATTAATATTCTTCTGGTAATAGTTTGCATGGTTATTTGTTGTTTACATTCTTTAAAGTTGTTTATTAAAATGTTTTAATTCTGCTGCGACATCAACTTGCAACTTCGCACGTCATTTACAACTCACAACTGTATTATAAGTAGTGAAAATCACTTGCAATCTATGATCTTGGTATGGTCTAGTGGTGGAGCGTCTGCATCAGGCTCATGGGGTTTGGAGTTCAATCCCATCGGTCTGCATTAACGTTTTTTCCTTTTTTTTATTTGATTTATTATTTGGATATATTTTTTTTCTGATAGCTCTACTCTACTTTCTTTTGACTTTTTTCAACTTTTAATTTATCATTCCATTCTTAATATCTATCTCAAATTTTTTATTTATTTTATTAATCTAACTTATACAATAATTATTATATTGGTTTGATTAATTTTCAAGCGTTTTGCCGCTGTTTTAGTAGTCAACACCTTGATGCATAACAATCATTAATCCAGTGTTTTGACACCTTTTTGACAGAAAACCCCATCGAAGTCTATCCATTGACCATGGTTTGACTATTTCTCAAAAATGTATTGTATTCCCGCAGTAGCTTTTTGCCACCAGGATTGTGTCTGTTTAACAATGAGTAATCTGTCTTAACAAAGTCAATGTAGATGTAAATAAAATAAATTCAAATCTAATATAATTGAACGTTTTAAGTGCACGCCCTTGCTATAGGTGCACGTTGGTATATCCTTCACATCTAAATTTAAGTTTTGAGTGCATTCCGGTATTATTCTTCATATTAAAATTTAAGTTTTGAGTGCACACCCTTGCGATAGGTACACTCCGGTAGTATTCATATTTGAAAAAGTTTTCTAAGTGCACGCCCCTGTTATTTTTACAGGCCAGTAGTATTTACCATATTTAAATTTAAGTTTTAAGTGCACGCCAGTAATATTCTTATTTGAAAAAAATTATTTGCACGTTTTTGCGATAGGTGCACGCCGGTAACATTCTTCATATTTAAATTGTTTTAAAGTTTTAAGTACAATCCCCTGCTATAGGTACACTCCTGTAATATTCTTCATATTTAAAAGTTTTTTAAGTGCAAGCCCCTGCTATAGGTGCACGCCTGTAAAATTCTTGATATTTAAAAGTTTTTTAAGTGCAAGCCCCTGCTATAGGTGCACGCCTGTAAAATTCTTCATATTTAAAAAGTTTTTTAAGCGCAATCCCCTGCTATAGGTGCACGCCGGTAATATTCTTCATATTTAAATTTACGTTTCAAGTGCACGCCTCTGCGAATAATAATAATAATAATAATAATGGCGCTGTACATATCTAATAATAAAAATTAAAATAAAAATATATCTTATGTACATTTAAAAAGTAATTTGCGTTGTAATTACAAATAAGATGAAAAAGAAAGCCAAAGTGAGTGATAAATTGCTAAGACTAAACTTAAATAAGTCAAAAGTTAATAAATAAATAAAATAATAAAAAAGTGAATCTACTATGGTTATAATAATATTTGAAATAAACTTGTATATATTATAGAATTTAAATTATATCTACAATAGTAAATCATCTAAAATACACTATACTATGTTGTGATGTTAAAATATAGTGTTGAAGCTGACGGCGGAATATATAAAGAATTTGCTTTACGAATGACAGTAGGCAAGCTGTTCCAATGTGAAGGGCCTGCAACTTTGAATGCACGAGTTCTATATTTATTAATGCAACGTGGTACAACGAATTCACAGTTAGAAGCCGATCTTAAAGATCGATCATGTTCATCATGAGATCGCGACATACACATTTCAGATAAGTAACCTGAAGCCATCCCATTCGTTGCTTTGTACATTAGAACATTTAAATTTTACACGCTTTTCAAACGGTAGCCAGTGCAATTTCTCTCTGATATAATTACTGATAGAAGTAAATTTAGATTTTCCAGATATAATTCTAGCTGTTGTGTTCATGATGATCTGTATTGGCCGTATAATAAAGAAGACGGTGAATTAATAAACAAAGAGTTACAATAGTCAATGCGTGATAGTACTAATGCATATGCAGCATCTCTCAGTGAGTCGAAATCTAGCGATTTTTTAATTGATCTCAGCTGCCGTAGTTGATAATAACAGGAGAGAGTTAAACTGGCTACTTGACTGCACATACTCAAATCAGAACGTATCTGAACTCCAAGATTGCGAACTGATAGACTTGATGATGAATTTCGATATCTGCAAAATGAACTGAATGGAGTTCGTGGAGTAACATTTTGCTCTCCTTGCCGACGAGCACCAGACAAGCTCAGTCTTTGAAGAGTCAGTTCATACGGAGACGATTTGAGGATAGCCATTTGTGAATCACTGTAATGCATTCACCAATCTTTTGCGCAGCTGTCGACGTACTATTCGGCTTTATAAGGAAATAAATTTGCGTATCATCGGCATAGCAGTACAATTTCTAATTTGATTCACCGATAATCCTAGGTATGTCCGACGTATATAGAAGAAATAACAAGGGTCCAAGTACTGATCCTTGAGGTATATGAAGCGGAATCGGGGTCATAATTCCGAACGTTCGTGCCGTCGTTGGATTTCCGTGTCGTTGTTGAATTTCACTCCGTGTTTCCATTTCGTCGTCATCTGCGTTTCCATCTGCACAATTAATTTCGCGCGGAATCGGGGTCAATATTCTGAGCTGCGGAGTCGTCGTTTGATCGCGCTTTGTTGTTGAACTTGATTTCATCGTCTGCGTGCCATCTGCGTCGTCATCTGCGCAACTATCAAATTGTCTCTAACTTTTGACTACGGTGTTTGTTTGATATTATCTACACTGGATTGTAATTACTGTCAGATTCAGGCGTAGCATCGATTGCTCACTTTATTGTTCGTTTTCAAATAGTTGTTATAAGATTTTATCAGAGGTCTTGATTGTGAAATACTCACACTTCTATGACGGATAAACAATGGAAATGTTTGCAGTTTATTAATATGATTTATGTCAAGATTTATAGCTATTATAGGAATATGTAACTGGAGGCAGACTCCAAAAATGCAACATCAAAATCCATGAAATACTTATATTCTGTGTAGTGTTTTGTTGTCGCGTTTCACATCTACGGAAAATCTAAGAATCTAGGACAATATGATTGATGCCATTGATCAGAATGAAAAAGTCCCACTACTGCAAGACTACAAAATGTCCAATATTTTGAATCTGCTGCTTCTATATTTCATGGATTTTGATTTGCTTTTTCCGAGTCTGTCTGTCAACCGTCAATCACTTTTTCCGATAATAGTTATATGTTTCTCAATATATATAAACTGCAAACATTAATGTCATTGTAGTCTATATTCATATAAGCTCGATTATTTTACAATGCAGAACTCTTATAAGTCTTAGAAACTAAAAATTCGCTGTATTTTCCAGACATTCGCCCTTTAAACTGAAGCCATTTAAAATTTGACCTGAAGGGCCCTGAAATTTATTCTTTGTGATGCTTTCAATTTGATGTGCAGATGACGACGGAGAAGAAACATGGAATGAAATTCAACGACGACGCAGAAATCCAGACGGCACGAACGTTCAAAATTATGACCCCGATTCCGCTTCATAGAGGTACACCATGATCTAAACTCATAGTTGATGACTTATTTTGATCGTAGGAAATAAACTGAGAGCGCTCAGTTAAATAGCTTGTAAGCCATGTTCGTCAGTGCATTTCCACTGATATGATGAGTAATTCTCAAACGTTCCTGTAGGATGGAGTGATCAACGGTATCAAATGCAGCACTCAGATTTCAAGAGCAAGAGGATGTACCTTTCCTTCATCCGGAGCCATTATAATATCTGACATGACTTTGAGTAAAGCTGTTTCTGTTCAGTGATTACGGCGGTAGGCAGATTGTACGGTAGGTAAAGTGCATGTGATTTCAAAATGAGCTGTAATCCTTTCACATACAATACGTTCAAATAGGCGCACGCCAGTAATATTCTTATTTAAAAATGCTATAGGTACACGCCTGTAATATTCTTCATATTTAAAAGTTGTTCAAGTACAAGCCCCTGCTATAGGTGCACGCCAGTAATATTCTTCATATTTAAAAAAAAATTAACTGCACGCCCATGCGATAGGTGCACGCTCTTAATATTTTAAAAATTTTACGTATAAGCCTCCGTTTTAGGTTCACACTATCGATATTATAAGTTTTTCGTGTAAAATTGCGGTAACTAATCTACTCCCGCTGCAAATTGTGCAGGCTTCTTCTCTTATCTACGTCATTTCGTGCAAAATTGCGGTAACAGTTTTTACCGCGCGGCAAAATAGCGTAAATGCACGTGGAAAATAGTACATTTTGGAATTTACGTCGAAAATTGTGATATAACGTATACTTTAACCTCAATTTGTAATTAACCTCAATATCATATTATTCGTAATCACGGCATTAAGTTACACGAATTGTATGTTAGAGATCAGATTCTCGCTAGCTGTCGTACGAACAGTATCTAATATTATTGTCTTGTGTTATATGATAAAATTGGTGCTGCGAGTAGGGTCTGCATTGCAGGGATTTTAACCCCCAAGATGGGAAGCCTGTGATTTATGTTTCACGTTCTTTTAATCAAACTGATCAAAACTTTTCAGCAATTGGACGAGAGGCTTTAGGTATTATATGGTGCGTTAAGAGATTAAGGCAGCTTTTGCTGGGTCGACTCTTCACCCTCGTTACAGATCATAAGGCGTTGATACATTTATTTCCCCGAATCAACCCCTTCCGAAGACCGCCTCTGCGTGACTCTGTCGTTGGGCAATCAAACTCATGGCTTTTGATTTTGAAATAATGCCTCATCCAAGAACAGAGATTGCTCATGACGATGCTCTGTCTCGTTTATCTGCAAGCCCGATAAGTCGCGAAGATGTCGCAAGAGTAGATTGTAGCATATCCTTGATATGTTCTAATTAACAAATAGAAAACTACGCTGAGTTTTATGTACTCTGATTCGAACACGTTGGGTGCGTAATGAGGCCTGATCGAAAGAGGCTTAAAAAATCACGAGCCGCCAGGCGAGTGATTTTGTCCTTTTGAGTGTCTCATAGCACCCAAAGTGTTCGTATCAGAGTACTTAAAACGAATAACCGTTTTCTATTTGTTTTATAAAATAAATAACCTGCTTATTTTGACATTAAAAAGGGTCTGCTGTTTACACGCATGTAAATCAACAACACGGAAAATCTGTTTCTGCAAACAATTTTCAAATTTTGAAAAAATGCAAAGACAATTTGACTGTCTAATTCATGAAATGCTTGCAATCAGGCGAATCAAGCCAAACCTCAACACTCAGTCTGACTCAATCAAATCTCGGCTTTTCCCAGCAGGATATTGAAAGCTATTGTTCTTGCCTTTGTCTATAATAATCTATTGTTATTAACGCATCCTGCTTCTAGCACATTGTATAACTTAACACTTTTAAACCCATGTATTTTAAATAATTTTTCTTTTAAAAAATATATTTCTGAAGATGACATAAGCAATGTCGAAAGCTCAATCAACGTCTATTTTATCGTTTATTTTTATTACAAGAATACATTATTATTGTACAAAGATTTTAAAATATTATTCAGCTATTCGTGTACAGGACCCTATGCATTTATGCTCTGAAAGCAGAGAAATACTAAAGGGTTACCACACACTTGCCATGTTTGTATTCATATTTACTAAACGAGAAAATGTTTGGAGACACGAGTGAAGCGCTAAAAATCACGAGCTCCGAGCGACTTTCATTCGACGGCGAATTCTCAATTCACGAATTAACAATTTAAAATTCAATTTCTATTCATAAATCAAGCAAAGGAAATCCCACAACAAGATAAATATTGTTGAATAAAGAAAGACACATACAAGCACGTTTGTAATGTAAATTGCACATAGTTCTCTAGAAATTGATGTACTAATTGTTCTAAATTTAAGGTTTACCTTGAAACAGCGATGTAGCCTATAATTGTCTTTCATTCTTTGTTTTAATGTTGCATGCTGCACGGCAAATAACTCATTCACAACGCTTTTCAATAAATACAAACATCTTGAGCTAAATATTGTTTTGTAATTCGTTGCCATAATTGAAACATCTATTTGATTGTTATCGGAAAGTTATAATTTCTGCATTTTATCACATATCAAACCTTTGAAGCTACCGGTTTTTGGATTTCATGCATGCTCTTTCGACCAATCAGATCGCAGAAAACCTTACTAAAATATCGTATCTTTGGCCGGAGGCAGTCTTCTTTTTTTGTAAAATATAAAAATTCTTTCTCTAGCGTAGCTGCAAGTTTATTAGGACAGGAATCAGACCAGATTATTTTAGGAAAATTGAAGTCTCCCACAATCAATACACGAAGATTAGTTGATAAATGTATGTCGATAAATTTGAGAAGAGTTGCTAAGCAACCACGATTAGGCGGACGATACACATTTAATGCCATAAGATTTTATATTTCGCAACAGTTTAGAATTGTGAAACGGTATCAAATGCTTTTGCACAATCTAAATAAATAACACCAACAGAATGCTGACGAACGACAAGAGTAGACCATACATTACATTGTTTCGACTAATTGCGTCACAGTCGATTCAATGAACCCCGAAATTGTTTCGCATCAAAACAAGATAATCTTAAAATAGCTTTGGAGGTCAATTCTCAGTGATTTTCCCGTTGCAGAATAGAAGCGATTAAAATGTTTGGAAATGATCGATATTGGGTCAACAAAGATAAATTTTTAAGGATGTGATTGATGTCGGACGAAGATGTTGCTTTTATAATATTGAATTATTCTGTACTTGAGGATTTTAAATACATTTCATTTGGTTGATTTTCGGGATTTTCACAAAGGTAAGATAATATTATCGCCTGTTCAAAACCCTTTAAACACACAAATCTGAATTAGACTATCTTGGTTCTATTATGATATCTTGGTCACAGTTATACTAAACAGTGTACATATTTAAAGTACATCTGGAAAATATCAACATGTTTCTTGATAATTTATTAGCATTTAATCAACACAGTATAAGTGCAATAATTTAACTTCAAAGTTCGGCATTGTTTTACTCACCACTTCTTGCATTTCAACTTGTTTTGCAATTCATTTATTCCTATTACATTGAAAACACACCACAGCCACATTCAATGTCAACGCCAGAAGAAATAAAGACGAGAATTGAACTAGGAGAGAAATAAATATTAACATATCAATATATATCCAATGGCGAAAATAAGGTTAGACAGAAAACCAGAACTATGATATACCTAAAACATTCCAATCGTTGATGAATCAACTGAAATTCTGTATTGAATGACTTTGTTCACTCTGAAGTAAAAATACAGAGAGAAGCAACTTTTAACATTTGTTTAATTTGCCTATTTGAAGGCTAACCTGTAAAATAAAATTGTAATTCCTGAATAAATAATAATATACTCACTCACACATTTTTTTTTTATCTTAAAGCAATGAAACACCCTGATTTGTCGATAGTTTTCACAGAATGTGGTTCAATATAATCCCGCCAAAACGCGTACAATAGAAATGATCGAGGCACCAAATAAATCTATATACAAATGATATTAATCCCAAGGGCGCTCTGAAATCAATCTCTCTTTGTGGATGATCCGGGGGAGGGTCACCTAAAATAGACCAAAAATAGATTCGCGGGGGGTGCAATTATTTGATTCATTTGGTTTCGAAATCTCAAAAGCCACAGTAAACACACATCACAAAGACATTTAATAATAATAATAATAATAATAATAATAATAATAATAATAATAATAATAATAATAATAATAATAATAATAATAATAATAATAATAATAATAATAATAATAATAATAATAATAATAATAATAATAATAATAATAATAATAATAATAATAATAATAATAATAATAATAATAATAATAATAATAATAATAATAATAATAATAATAATAATAATAATAATAATAATAATAATAATAATAATAATAATAATAATAATAATAATAATAATAATAATAATAATAATAATAATAATAATAATAATAATAATAATAATAATAATAATAATAATAATAATAATAATAATAATAATAATAATAATAATAATAATAATAATAATAATAATAATAATAATAATAATAATAATAATAATAATAATAATAATAATAATAATAATAATAATAATAATAATAATAATAATAATAATAATAATAATAATAATAATAATAATAATAATAATAATAATAATAATAATAATAATAATAATAATAATAATAATAATAATAATAATAACAATAATAATAATAATAATAATAATAATAATAATAATAATAATAATAATAATAATAATAATAATAATAATAATAATAATAATAATAATAATAATAATAATAATAATAATAATAATAATAATAATAATAATAATAATAATAATAATAATAATAATAATAATAATATATGGCGAAAGAGTCAAAGAATACACATTCTTTACTGTTACTCAAGTTTCACGCTTTTCACAGCGATCTTCAGACAGATTTTTTACTCAAGAGTTTTTGAGTAAAAAATCTGTCTGAAGATCGCTGTGAAAAGCGTGAAACTTGAGTAACAGTAAAGAATGTGTATTCTTTGACTCTTTCGCCATATGTTATTATTATTTACCGCTCTGTCAAATGAAGACATAGAGCCCTATATTATCTGCTATTAGATAAACATAAATTTTATTAATAATAATAATAATAATAATAATAATAATAATAATAATAATAATAATAATAATAATAATAATAATAATAATAATAATAATAATAATAATAATAATAATAATAATAATAATAATAATAATAATAATAATAATAATAATAATAATAATAATAATAATAATAATAATAATAATAATAATAATAATAATAATAATAATAATAATAATAATAATAATAATAATAATAATAATAATAATAATAATAATAATAATAATAATAATAATAATAATAATAATAATAATAATAATAATAATAATAATAATAATAATAATAATAATAATAATAATAATAATAATAATAATAATAATAATAATAATAATAATAATAATAATAATAATAATAATAATAATAATAATAATAATAATAGTAACTTTTATATAGTGCATAATCATTTCTGTTGTGTTCATTTATGTGCTTCACAATTCAGAACTTGTAGGATAAAATAAAGGTAAAAATATAAAATCTGATTAAAATCTTAAAAATGTTATGTTCAAAATCTAAGAACATATTTTTATTGGTAAAATATTTAAAAATTTAAATTTACAGAAATCTTAGGCCTGGAT
The DNA here is from genome assembly GCA_916610825.1 of Haliclystus octoradiatus. Classification (NCBI taxonomy): domain Eukaryota; kingdom Metazoa; phylum Cnidaria; class Staurozoa; order Stauromedusae; family Haliclystidae; genus Haliclystus; species Haliclystus octoradiatus. Next base: position 313,125 of record OU744452.1, read on the forward strand.
TATACAGCGCGCTTTTGAATATGTATGGTCATACAGCGAGCCGTCCTAAAAAATTGTGTAAATGCTCCCTGTAAATTACATGATGACGTGTAAGAAAATATTTCAATATTTCAGACTTTCGATAGACAAATTTACGCTTTTCGTGGAATAAATTTATAGCTTCAAAGTGATTTTTATCACATATGTCATAATTCGTCATCAAATTGTTGTAATTTATCGTACAATGATACTTTTTTAAACTTGCAATAATTGTTAGGTCCTACAATTACAGTAAAGAGGTTTATAACTAACCTGAAGAGCATATATGTATAACCTTTTCTAATTAAAACTATTTGGACGTTTTCTCCTCTTCAATTGAGAAGTACAGATGCTCTGAGTAGTTTCCCTATTATTATTTTGTGGATTTTGATTATAGTTCGAAAGAAAATCAGTGTTTATTATTTATCTGTTTATTTGCAAAATGGAACTGTATCTAAGCAACGGCCGAGAAAAGAGGCTAGCCACATTTCTTTTTCGACATCAACCCCCGGTTTTTGCCAAATATGGTGAGCGGAATCCCGGGAATGTCAAATGAAAGTTCGCCACCATCAAAATGAAAGCACGCTCTTCCTATGCGAGCTTTCGATTTGGAGCGCGCCGTGCTAATGACAGCGAGCCGTGTCTAGTTAGACGTGTGCGCCGACAGCGAGCCAGCTTCAATTTACTGTAAACAAAAGAACGGCACGCTCCAAAGCGCGCTGTTTAATCCAGGCATTATTTTATTTATAAAAAGCTTATATAAGTCTTTAATTTTGTTTTAAAAATGTCAATACTAGGGCTGCTTCTAATATCATATGGAAGGATGTTCCAGAGTTCTGGCCCTGCTACAGAAAATGATCCAAAACCATACAATTCAAGTCTGAAATGAATGTCCCCTCCTTTAAAATAAACGCATCGTCAGACGATCTGAGATTGCATGAAGGTTTGTATACGCATAAAAGATTCTGGAGGTAACGTAGGAGCTTCATTGTGAAAACATTTGTAAACAAGCAGACAAATTTTAAATATAATTCTGTATTCAATAGGTAGCCAATGCAAATACTCCAAAGTTGGACTAATATGATCATACTTAGAGAGACATGCCACAGTACGAGCAGCTGCATTCTGTACTCTTTGCAGTTTTTCTACTCTGCATTTAGGAGTCGATATAGTAAAGAATTGCAATAATCCAGCTTTGATGTGACGAAAGCATGTGGAAATTAATAATCAGTTATATGTTAGTTTGTATTAAATAAAGAAATATGATTGATCATGGTGTGATCGTGGTGTGATATATAGAAAGGTAAACAAAGATGGCTGCCGACGCCGAAACGATGAGGCGAAAAGCAGAAAGAAAGTTTAAAGCTTTGGCAAAAGAGTTTGAGCTTTACAATGAACTATGTGATATTAATGAGTTAAATATTGATATCTTGAATAAAATTGCCAAAAGAATAGGACAACTGCACGGAGAATATGAAGAAATAGTTTAAAACTATATCGATTATTTAGATTCTAACGAAGCGTTAGAAGAAGAAACAGAACAATCATGGAAATCAAAGTTAGATGATAAGAAAAAAGAAGTATATGATATATCAATTAATATTGAAAAACTTAAGAAAGAACTTACAGCAAAAGCATCAAGCGAAGTAAACGAAGTGTCTATTTGACCGGCAGTCGCAGCCATTATGGATTCAACTGCGCGTGCGCTGACAGTCAATTACGTCATTCACTCGATCACGTGTTTCACTCGTCCCAGTATTAGGGTTAGGTTTAGGGTCCGATCACGTGATCCACCCGTTTAGTGTTAGGGTTAGGGTCAAGTCACGTGATAACCACTCGGTCGAGTATAAATTCATTTTTGTTTCACTAGTTTTCGTCGGTTGGCGTAGCTCATTCGGATTGAGTCTGACTAGAGTGCAGGGTATGCTGGTTCGAGTCCTGGTCGATCCGAAATTTTCATTTATTTTCATTATTTATATCCCGAAATGTTTATAAGTTACTGTTCGTTCATTATACGCATGCGTTGGTATCCATAATGGCTGCGACTGCCGGTCAAATTAATAATAGTTACAGGCGAACAGTCGAACATAGCGAATAGTCGAACATAGATAGTGTGACGTATACATATTTGCGCATGCGTTGATGATTGCCGGTCAAATAGCCTTGGCGCTAAATGACCGGCTGCCGGTCAAATAGTCACAGCGCGAAGTAAAAGACAACACCCAAATCACAACCACGGGGGATGAACGCCATTTCGAAAATAGCGGAAATGGTTCGAGAGACATAACGCCTCAAGATGACGTCATGGTTAACAACACTTCGGACGACGTTAGCAACGAAGACAACGTAAATAATGAAGAAAATATTATTAATGAAGAAAATATTATTAATGAAGAAAATATTATTAATGAAGAAAATATTATTAATGAAGAAAATATTATTAATAGTGAAGTTGAAGGAGCTACTACAGATAATTCTAGCCAAATTAGAAATAATTCAGAAATCAGAAATGATACTGAATCTAATAATAGTTTTAAATCTAATATGTCTATGATTAGCATAGAATCAATTAAGGAAATCACACAGTCAGTTACTGAAGCTGCATCTATAGCAGCAATTAAAGCAGTGAATTCTAAAGATAATAATAGGAATTCACATAGTAGTAATTATGCCACAATTAAGTTAGCAGGCTTTACGCCAAATCCTTGGAATGGTGACGCGAAGTCATTTCCTACATTTAAAAAGCGGTTTAAATCTGCTATGAGTAATGCAAAAATAGATGATGATAATGTACAATTACAATGGTTGGAAAAGTTATTACCAGAATATTATCAAAATCTTATAGAAGGAAGACCATCGTTGATAGAAGCATGGAATTCATTGGAACTTGTCATTACAGACAAAATGATATCTGCAGAACTAACATGGAACTTCCGCAGATTAAAGCCAATACTAGACCAACAAAGTAATACATTACAGACATTCGTAAATACTATTCGTACGCACATTATTTACATGAATGACTTTGGAAAAGGACATCGCATTAAAGACGAAGAGTTCATTAAAGATTTAAAAAGGAAAACTGGAAAAGAATTTGAATTTATGTTAGAAGATCAAATTTCAACTGAAAACCGGATTGCAAAAAAAATGAATTTGCCCGAAGAAGAATTGTCCGCTGAGTATATATTAGACTTTTTGGAGAGACGCATCAAAAGTCATCACAGCACCAGGAGATACCAAGAGAATTCAAAGAATTCTACTACAGGAACAAAGACAGGGAAAATAAGTAGCATTTCTAACATCAAAAAGGACGACTGCAGATTACAATGCACAGAAACACATGCTCTTGAAAATTTTAAGAAATTCAAGAAACTATCAACACAAGAACGAGCAGATCACTGTAAGCGTAAAGGCTTTTGCTTTAGATGCCCAACACCCAATCATATTAAACCGAACTGTGATTCAGAAAAAATATGTGAAACATGTGAGCAAGATCATCACACACTATTGCATCATAAAAAAAAAAAGAAAGTGCACAATCAACAACATCATCAGACAATTTCCAAGAAGAAGATCATCAAAGATCGAGTAGCAACTACTTCCTCGATAGGTGCGACATCATCAAGCATAGATATTAGGTTGCCTGTCCTTAAGATATGGGTCAAAACTGGCATGAAAAACCGTGACGGTACCACAAAGCTTAAAACTGCTAGATGCCTCATAGATGGGGGCTCAGATACGACTCTAATAAAACAATCGTTTGCTTCAAGTCTCTGAATTGAAGGGACTAAAACGAATATTTCATATGAAGTAGCAGGAGGTAAAAGCTATAGAGAAAACACCATGACATATGATATAACAGTGGGAAGAATAGATCCCATACAAGAAATTGGAAAGGTCAAGGCATATGGTGTTAAAAGAACATGTGGCTCATGTTGTAAGCTTCAACACAATTTTTTAATGAAAATAAACATTTATGCAAGATTAAAGACCAAATAGACATTGAAGGAGGTGACATTGATATATTACTCGGAAGAGATGCACAAGGCTGTCATTTAGAAATTTCAAGGTTAGCAGCAACAGATGGACAATTGCATTCACCAATCGGTATTGAGTATCCATTAGGTTGGACGGTTGTAGGAGGATCAAGTTCAAATCAAGAAAGCAAAATCAAATCAAAGAGAGTTCATTCATTGCAAGTGGTAGATGTCATAGATTTAGAAGATGTCAAGAATCTATTTGTATCAGATATGGCAGGGGTCAATTCCAGTGAACGTTGTGTATGTGAAGAAAAAGAAATTGACGAAGCAAGATTCATTAGAATTGCAGAAGAACATACTAGATTTGATGAAAATGGAAGGATTGAAGTCAAATTACCTTGGAAGAAGAGCTACCCAGAAGCTCTGCCACTTAACTACACAGCAGTTGCGGAGAACCTGAAAAAGAAAATCAACCAACTAAAGAAGCAAGACAGATATAAGGATTATGCCAAAGCTATTGAAGAAGTTATTAATTCTGGTTTTGTCAAAAAGACTGTTCATCAAGAAAATGAAATTGTGCATTATTTAGAACACCACTTAGTCACCAGAGAAGATAGTGTATCAACACCAAAGAGAATAGTATGGAACACAGCAAAGAAATTCAATGGTATATCCATCTCAGATGCACTAGAAAAAGGTCCAGATCTTCTTAACTCATTATTTAGAACTATTGTTGGATTCAGAGAAAACGAGATAGGACTTATAGGGGATATCAGAAAAATGTTCAATATGGTCATGATATCTCCTCAGGATCGAAAATTCCATCGCTTTTTGTGGATTCACGAAGAAAAAGAACCGCATCCAAAAGATAGAGTAGCTGTCATTGAACGTCGCTTACAAATATTCTGGGACGTCTGGTTACGAAACATGCCTACACACTTATTGTGCAGAAACAAATGGTTTAAAAAGAATCGAAATTTACAAATTGGTGATTTAATTATCGAGAAACGCATTTCTGGAGTAAGTTTAAGCCCAAGAGCAATCTGGCCGCTTGGTGTTGTTACAGCTGTATACCCAGGTCTAGATAAACTTGTTAGAAAAGTAAAGATCAAAACTAAAACAGGTGAATGCAACAGACCAATCAGCAAATTATGTCTTATTGCAACCAATGAAGAGCTGAAAGAAAGATGTTTGAATGAGAAAGACTTGATCAATAAAGAATAAAATATGAAAATTACAATCAAATAAAACAATTTGATTTATAGACAATGAGAACATTGACATCGAGCTTTCGTTGTTACAAGCAAAATATGTATAAAGTTGCGTATCGTCTGCATCTAAATGGAATTCCATGTTGTGATTTTTAATAATTTCCGACAATGGAGATGCGTAGAGCAAACACAGCAGTGGACCAAGGACGGACCCTTGTGATACACCATCCTTTACTTGTCTCACAGATGATTTGCAGTTGTTTATACAGATGACTTCATTCCGATTATCCAGGTAAGATCTGAACCATGTCAATGCCTAATCTTTTAGGCCAAATGTAACTTCTAAACGACTTAGCAGGATCTCGCAGAGCCATCGATATACAAGAGTTGGGACACTATTGTTCTTTTTAGCCTCAATCTGATAATATTTCTTATTCATGGGTGCCATTTTCGTTCGTGACTAACGAGGTCTATTATTCGCAACACGTTTTCCTTGCTTCTTGACAAGCATGTTCATGTTTTGCTAGCACTTGGAATTGTATGATAAGCTTGAGATTGTATGTTAATAATTTGACAAAGTAAAAGTGTATCTCAGTGTGAAATGGAATTCACAGAAAACAGTTCATTCCGATTGATCTACTCTGACGCTGATATTCGCTTGTTAATTTCATCCTTGATGGATTCGTGTTTGCACTGTGAAAGAATGCCTGACCTTGGAGTTGGAGTAGCGAAGAAATCAGCATTAAATCGGCAGTTGAAGCCTTGAAGTTATTTTAAATAATGGTAGAATTACATTTTTTTACAAGCGATTCAGAAGTACAAGGTTAGTTAGTATTACACCTATTTTATCTGAATTATTTGAATATAGTACCTCCTTGCAATTTTTAATATTGCTTTTTCTCGCATTGCCCTTGATGATTGATAAGAAGCTGTACGATTTCTGATTTGTAATTGAAATGTTTTCTGATTATTTTCTTGGCCAAAGCAGATAGTGTAACGGTGTATAAGTTGTTGAGTAATTCGCTGGTGTATCCCGAAAGTAAGGATGGTTATAGACAGTTGTGAAAGGGTAGTGAATGAGATTGCGTCGCCGTCTTGATGACTCTAAAACACATTCATAATATTTATTCTTTCTGGCAACTGATTTGAATTTTATAACTATTGAGGGCATTGACAGATGTGATGAAACACCTATTGTATAATTGCGTGTTATAGTTATAGTGGCGACAATTAGTTTATTGCACATGCGCAGTAGTGCTCATGACATGTGCTCTTGTCTTTATAGCTTTATACTTTTACTTTTTAATGTCCGCCATGTTGGCTAAATGTCTTATGTTTACTCATCAATAAATAACGTTGTTTTATTACAAACAAGTTTATTTCATCAGGTTATGGGCCCAGAACATGTTAATGCTATTCTTGGTTTATTTATCGGTTTTTAAGAAGAATGTTTAAAGGTTTTAAAGTAGTATAACATTTTAGTTTTACATTTCCGAATATTGCAGTGATCAGAAAGTTTGATCAATTATAGTGAACTGGATTTGTGGTTAGGCCTATACATCATGGCTGAACATAGCAGTAGAACAGCTGTTCCTCTTTTAATAGACAGTAATTGGGCATATTGGAACAAAGTTATCTTTGCTATTTTACTTAAAGATGATCTGTGGGGAGTTGTGGATGGTTCTGAAGTTTTACCAGATGCTGCTCCAGATGATGCAAGTGAAGCTGCAGTTGCAAATTATCAGAAAGAGAAGGATATTTTTAAAAAGAAGCAGGCAAAAGCTATTGGATTACTTGTTCCTGCAATTTCAGAAAAACTTAATCATCTGATACCAAGTTGCCCAAGTGATCCTCACGTTGTGTGGAAAAGTCTGATTGAACATTTTGAGTCAAAATCAGCATTTAACATTTTTAATATTCAGCAACAGCTTGTAAAACTAACTCTGTCAGAAAAGCAAGAGCCTGGAGTTTGGTTGAGAAAGCGCTTGAGTTTATATGAACAACTATCTGTTATCGGAGAGGCTATTCCTGAAAAACAACAATGTATGACAACACTTGCATTGCTACCAGACTCATACAAGCCGTTATATACTTCTTTAACTACACAGCTTGCAGCAGGGACACTATCAATGAAGCAACTTGTAGATTTTGTTGAAAATTTTAAACGCAGTGCCCTAAAAGAGGAAGAAGAACCAGAGGCAGCCTATTTTTCAAGTGGTTCAAAGAAGACTGGTTTCCAAGGACGGAAAAGTAAAGAGCAGACTTTAAGATGTTATGGATGGGGCGGAGAGGGTCATGTGAAGAGGGAATGTCCTACTTACCTGAACAAGAAGAAAGAAGATCAAACTGGAGGTGCTTCTTATTCCAATTATGTCAGTCAGCCTAAATCAAATGTGAGCTTTATTTCATCTTCTATAAAGACCATAAAGCCGATAGTTGTCATGGATTCTGGAGCCTCTAGACACATGTCAGGGCAGAAGGAGCTTTTTAGCAAAATTCAAAATATTGATGTACCTCAGAACGTTATTTTAGGTGATGGCTCAATACTACTTGGTACTGCTATAGGAACAATATCATTACAGCTCATTGATAATGAAGGATACCAGCGTCCTGCTACCATGAGCAACTGTTTGTATGTTCCGGAGATGAAATATACATTATTCTCGGTTCGAGCAGCCACAGCAGATGGTATGAAAACAATCACACTTGGACAGGACAGAGCGTGGGTCAATGACAATGATGGCAATATACTTGCAACTGGATCGGCTGATGCAGGAGTTTACACATTAAATTGTGATTTTAATAAAAACACGGAGACAATTAAAAGGTATCAAGTACTGCTCTCACATCTATTGACTTGTGGCACCAACGCTTTGGGCATTTTGGAGAGCAAAATCTTAAAATGCTTAAAAAATTGAAAGCAAAAGATATGGTTAGCGGCATGGACATAGACAACAGCAGCTTGTCATTCTGTGAACCTTGTGTTGAGGGTAAATCTCATCAACTGCCTTATCCTTTACGTTCAGATACACGCGCATCACGTCAACTAGAACTAATTCACACTGATGTGTGTGGTCCTATCACCCCTCAATCAAATGGTGGCCATAAGTACTTTGTAACCTTCACAGATGATTTCACTCGTTTTTCCTGGGTTAGATTCCTGCAACATAAATCAGAGGTGTTTAACAAGTTTAAGGATCTGGTTAAAATGTTAGAAAGGTCAACTGGATTGAAGGTAGAGCGTGCAACAGGTTTACAAGTGATTAGTATTCGATCTGAAAGAGGTGGTGAATATCTCTCCAAAGAATTTAAGGATTTCCTTCAGAAACAGGGAATCCAACATCAACTATCAACGGCAGATGGAAGTCCACAAAACGGAGTCGCAGAAAGGTTAAATCGAACCTTGGTAGAAAAGGTGCGTGCCATTCTTGGAAATTCTGGATTGGCAAAGAAATGGTGGGCAGAAGCTATTGCAAACGCAACATACCTAAAAAACAGAAGTCCTACCATATCTCTTGATAATCAAACACCATATGAAGCCTGATGGGGAACAAAGCCTTCTGTAAAACACTTGAGAGTATTTGGTTGTATTTGTTATGCTCATATTCCAAAAAAACAACGAAAGAAATTAGACAAGAAGACTGAAAAATGTATATTTTTTGGGTATAGTGCTTGCTCAAAAGCATATCGCCTCTGGAGTTTGGATCGTCGGATGCTGATCGTCAGAAGAGATGTTATCTTTAATGAATTTACCTTTCCTGGTCAAAGAGCATCAGAGGAAGATCAGACAAGTGCTGAGACACTGCATGTCACTGCTGACGAGGAAGAAGATGAAGAAGAACAGTTACCCGTTGAAGACCACAACGAGGGGAACTTACAGAACAATGATGCCATCGAGGAACCAGTTCAACGACGTTCAGACCGCACGACTCAAGGTGTTAGTCCTGATAGATATGGTGAATGGGTAAATGCCTCAAGTACATTAACTGACATCCAGGTCGATGAACCTAAGACTTGGAAGCAAGCTATCAATTCTGGGTGAAAAGAGTACTGGCAGGCAGCCGCACAAAAGGAGTATAATTCACTATTGGAGCATCAAACTTGGGAGTTAGTGTTACCGCCAAAAGACAAAAATGTGATAGGGAGTCGATGGGTGTTCAAAGTTAAGCATGATGATGTGGGAAACATTGAAAGATATAAAGCACGTCTGGTTGCACAAGGCTACAATCAAGTATTTGGAGAAGATTACTTCCAAGTGTTTGCTCCTGTTGTTCGTTGGGAATCAATTCGCACTCTGATCAGTATGGCAGTACAGTACGACATGGAACTTCACCAAATGGATGTGGAAACAGCCTTTTTAAATGGCCAAATTGATGAAGAAATATTCATGAAGCAACCAGATGGCTTTGTTAAACCTGGAGAAGAAAACCTTGTGTGCAAGTTGAAGCGATCGCTCTATGGCTTAAAGCAATCACCTCGATGTTGGAACGAAGTTCTACATAACCAACTTACAAACATGCAATTTGTTCAGTCTTCAGCAGATCCGTGTATCTACATTGGAAAAGTTAATGGTGATTTGGTATTTCTCGCTGTTTATGTTGATGATATCATCATTGCATCAAAGAAATCATCAGTAATAATCAAAGCCAAGGATTTATCAAAAAAGAAATTCACAGTAAAAGATATGGGACACCTTCATTACTTCTTAGGTGTCAAAGTTCACCAATCTAATGGTGCTGTATGGATTGGACAAGAAAAATACGCCAACAATGTTCTTGAAAGATTCAAAATGGAAAATTGTCATCCAGTAGCTACCCCTATGGAGACAACGGCTAAACCAAAGAAAGCAACAGAGGATGATGAAAAATTTGATGTCAAAACGTACCAGTCAGCCATCGGGAGTTTGATGTATCTTGCTGCTGGAACAAGACCCGATTTATCACAAAGTGTACATAAGCTGGCACAATATTCCTCTAATCCTACAACTGGTCATTGGACAATGGTAAAGCGCATTTTTCGTTACATTCAAGGCACAAAACAACTAGGCATACTATACAAGTTGGAAGGAAACTCAAATTTAATTGCATACTCTGATGCTGATTTCGCAGGAGATTTGGATGACAGGAAATCAACCTCCGGGTATGTTTTGCTGAAGAACGGTGGTGCTATCTCATGGAAAAGTAAAAAGCAAACCTGCGTTGCACAGTCTACCGCAGAAGCAGAGTACATGGCTGTTTATTTTACTGTTCAGGAGTGTGTGTGGCTTCGTCGTTTGCTAGAAGATTTGCATGAAAAACAGAATAAAGCCACAGTAGTATTCGAAGACAATCAATCAACTATCAAAATATCAAGTGATCCGGTTAGCCATCCCAAAATCAAACATGTTGCTACCAAGTATCATTTCACGAGAGAAAAGCAAGAAAAAGGAGAAATTGAAATAATGTATTGCAACACGAAAGACATGATTGCTGATAACCTTACAAAACCAATTCCTGCTCAGCAGTTCGAGATCTTACGTGAACAATATGGCTTAACAAAAACAAACAATTAAGAAGGAGTGATGAAACACCTATTGTATAATTGCGTGTTATAGTTATAGTGGTGACAATTAGTTTATTGCACATGCGCAGTAGTGTTCATGACATGTGCTCTTGTCTTGTCTTTTTAGCTTTATACTTTTACTTTTTAATGTCCGCCATGTTGGCTAAATGTCTTATGTTTACTCATCAATAAATAACGTTGTTTTATTACAAACAAGTTTATTTCATCAAGATGCACCAAAGCCAATATGGATAAAGGATTCATGTAGTAGCTCCAATAACTTTTTTATAACTGATAATAACTGACTGATATTTTGCTTTGATTGTTATGGACAAAATTGAAGATGTTTAGATTTATGTAGTGGGCTTTGCTGCTGGTATGTTTGTCTGAAAATATGATCGTAAATAATGCAGATGAAATTATAATAAACCTTTTTCTAAGTATTTATTGCAGGAGCTTGTAATCGCCAATCAATGCAGAATGAATTTGAGAAACCTCAGATTTTTAATTTTTGTTTTCGGAAACCAATCGCTTATTTGCCAATGTCATATGTGATATGTCGCTACAAGCATTTTGATATGATTTTGTTATTGATGGACATTATCTGATCATTATTTTGTCAATAATTTGTAATATGTAATATGTAAAATACTGTATAGTGTATCAATATTGAAATCGTAAAACGATAAATCATAATAATGAATCACCTCACAAATCGATCAAATGATTCAGTTTTTATCGTGTGACTTTGTGTGTCATAACAAAAGCGTTAATCCAGCTTTGTCTCCAAAAGGTAAGAAATATAATTTGTAACCGTAATATTTAATTTATGGTTCAAATTTTTACAAATTTGCAACACAAATTGGAAGAGCATACTTATTGATTAAATGTATATGTGTTGTGTTCTAACTCTGAGTTTCATTATTATTCTATCGAATGGTTTGTAATCTTTGAAATTGAAATGCTCGAAATAGATAATCTATCTATCATCAGAACATGAAAATTTATAATATCATACCCATTCGTGGCAGAATAACTACCTTATTACAACATAATTTGCAATGTTTACATCCTTCGAATTCAAAACACATACAATTTCTTCGCGCTAAGTTGAAGTCTTTCAGAAATCACGAACATAAAGGGCGCCCATGTGTCACGTGATAATCGCGTTGGCCAATAAGATGCTCAGCGGCAACATGAGAGTGTGTCCCAACTCTTGTATATCGATGGCTCTGGGATCTCGTGGTCAACGGTGTCGAATGCGGCGGATAGATCGAGTAAAAGGAGAACGGCACATTGTTTATTATCAATAGCAGTGAGTATATCATTTTGTACCCTTGTCAATACCGTTTCACAGCTATGTATTTCTTTGTAAGCGGACTGTAATTCGTCATGTACGTTATTGATAGTTAAATGATCCCGTAAATGTTTGGCTGCAACTTTCTCAATTATCTTAGATATCATTTTCAGATTTGAAATGGGTCTGAAATTTTTAAAAACTTCAAATTCAAGTGAATGCTTCTTCAATGACGGAGATAAATATGCATATGTAAGAGATGATGGCATTTTTGATTCTTTAAAGACAAGTTGTCAATTTTGCAAATGGCTGGTATGAGATCGGAGATGCAGTGTTGAAAGAGACTAGATGGTAAAGGATCTAAACCACTAGTTTTTGTTGACATTTTCCTTGCAATTGTAGATATTTCTTCATCAGATGTTTTTGATAGCTCAGTCATTTTACAAATGTTTCCAGACGTACTGAGGGAGACAGGTAGTTGTGGCTGTTGAGATGACAGAAATTTCTCCCTTATGATGTTGATTTTTGAAAAAAAATAATCTGCAAATTGGTGACATAGTTCAGGAATGGAATTACAATTAGATGGGTATCTTTTCTGAGGTGTACGATGGAGCATGTGATCAATTGCATTGAATAAGACCTTTGATTGTGTTTCTGTTCTTCAATTAGTTTGGTGTAATAGTTAATTTTTGCGTTTTTCAATAGGCATCTCATGAGTTTACATTGAGCAGCATATAATTCTTTATGTTGACAACCGCCAGTTTTTTGCCAAATCCTTTCATACTTGCGACGTTTTCTTTTCTCTACTGCGATGTCATAATTGTATCAAGATGCAGTTTGTCTGGTTGAAGTAGCCTGCGCGCAGACCCAAATCTATTTTTCATGATTAGTAGGGTCGGCGTAATATCTGCATAATATATAATTTTTTTATGATTTGGGTCTGCGCGCAGGCTAGGTTGAAGCTGTTAATGTTTTCAATGGTGCATGACGATCTAGGATCTTTGATAACTCAACGTCAAAATCATCAGTAAGAGATTGAACATTGAACGATAAAGGAGAGAATAATTTGCTCTTTCATTTCGAAATGCCACTGTATCAACCGAGCCAGGGAACCGAGCGTAACTTGTAGTATTGCTTTTTAAATCTTTCTGGGTACTTCTTGGAGATGGACAATTTTGTATGTATTAATTTATGATCAGAAATATAAGGGGATCATGAATTGACCATTTCTTCATTAGTTCTTCTTCTGGTCGAGTAATAACAAGGTCTAATGTGTGATCATTGCTGTGGGTAGAACTAGAAATGCGTTGGATTAAATGATGGTCATCAATCAAACTTAAAAACTTGGTTGCTATGTTACTATGGATGTTACTATGATCATCAATGTGGACATTTTCCTTTATAGGTAGAATGAAATAATAATAATAAAAATAATAATAATAACAATTATGGAAAAAATAAACTTAAAACATAAACCGAGGGAACATACCAGTTATAGTTATCTAAATGATTAAGATATTGTACGTATCACACATCCTGTATTATAAGATAAATTGGTAATACAGTGAAGGTCGACAACAATTAACAGCAACAACAAGAACATCATCTTTTTCACAGAACTTTTAATTAAATAAGTATTACAACAAAGCTAGCATTAATTATAAGAAATTTTCAACAATTTGCCTATGCATTTTCCTCTTGAGGCTATGCCCTAAAGCTGGTTTCTCACAGAGTGCAAGAACAGCCTTTTTAATGGGAAAAAAAGAAAAAATATAGAACGTCAGTTTACCTTACAAGAAGTGGAAATTGTTAACCATGATATAATTTCAACTAGTAGTATATAAGTAAGACAGGCGGAAATAATTATGGTAAAAAGTAACTTGTAAATTAGGAAATCCATGACATTATGAAAAGATACTGTGGCGGAAGTACAATAATATATCAATTTAACTCTCTCACATAATCATAACATCTGACAACACATTCACAGATATTGTATTAATCAAATAATAGGATTAATTTATTATACTGAGTACAGTATTTTGACCGTTATAGCGAGATAGAAATATCGGTGCTAAGTGAAATAAAAGTTAAACATTTCTCTTCACTTGGTTAAACGTCATTTTTCTTCTATATCATACAGTACTGAGCCTCTTTCTAGAGTTCGGTTAGCGCTCTATCGTTGTCCAATGGCTGTCCGTCCTGCTTAAGAGGCTGCTTTTCTTCGTCTTCTTCATCTTGCTGTTGATTGGATAGTTTGAAATCAGAAAGGACGTGCGCACTTGCTTTGATTCTGAGCACCGTTTCTGTGTCAGCTATTCTGTGGTAGCCATCAGCAATTCCATGTTCTACGAAATCGGCGCCCAGGGCTTCTTCTTCTGGAGTAAGTCGAAATCCAAACAGTTTATCAATGATAAAAATCTAAATAGGAATTAATATAATTAATTAAGACTGACAAACCACAAATAGTGACCAGGACACACGCCAGTCCGTGTATCGCATTTTGAATGGGCAATGGAATCTGGAGCCTAGGTTTACGAGATGGGTAATATATTTGTCCATTAATTGCTATAACACATGGCCATAGCTCATTTTATTGTAGTCGCATAACCTACCTCGATTAATGCGACACCCATAGCCCATGCCGTAATAACAACCGCTGTTAGTAGTTGCCATCCAAGAATCGCTGCATGTCCACCTTGAAAGATTCCATACTGCGTACTAAAGCCACCAAGGTCATCTTTCTCAACGAAAAAAGCGACAGCAATTAATCCCCATGCCCCGGCAAACAGATGAACGGGGACGACTCCGACGGGATCGTCAATCTTTAAAATTTCCAACAGCTCAATCCCTTGATCCGAATTAATAAAAGAATTAAAAAAATTAGTGAGTGATTCAGTACCGTGAAGGTGTCAATCAAATGATTAAGACTGGATTTGATGAGACGAAGGAAATCAGAAACCCAGTTGAAATATTAAGAAGGGTATGCATGGCATAGTTACTATGGAGCTCGTAACAACGGCGACGGTTTAGTCAAGGTTTATGTTAAATAGTTACGACGTCCTTGCTATCCTTGTTATGTTAATATGCTTCGATTAAATGACTTCATTGACTAAAACAATTATTGATCTCAAGCTCAATGAAGGTTGGCATAAAAACATCAGCGGGCATCGGCCATCATCAGCGGATATTCACCACGACGCCTTCGATCAATAACTGTTAAATATTACGACAACGTGACGGACAACGTGAGGCTCTTTGCCGTTGTCGCAAATATTCTAGTATAACAGGATATGATGTGATATGATATGATATGTTTCGCCATTTTGACCGGCAAATAAAGGACACTTTACCCTTAAGATTAATAACATAACCAACTTAAAAGTTTACTAATTAATATATGATGATACTATGATTATACTATGCTAAAACTGATTATTTTTCCATGTAAATACTTTACAAAATTTCTGATTTACTAACATCAGTTTCTGATGGGACACAGTGTCTAAAATCTATAAATACTATTTTGTTCTTGATCATTTTAGATTGGTTACTATGAATTACTAAAAAAGATTTACCTGCGATGGCGATTGCACTTCCTATTAGGCCAATTACCATAGCCTCCCATGGTTGGCAGACTGCACAAATAGCAGTGACAGATACGAGGCCAGCTAAAACACCACATGATACTGTACCGACGTCCAACTTGTTTTTGTAAACTTTTAAACGAATCACATAACAATAGAAAACAGAAAACAGTCCACCGCCAATCGCCCCAATGATGGTCACAACGGCAGCCCTACTTGCCAGACGCCATTTTCCATGACTAACGCCAAACGTACTACCACAGTTGAATCCAAGCCAACCCCACCATAAGAAGAATGTCCCAAGAACTACGTTAGTGGGGTTAGACATAGTCTCAGGGGTGGACCCCGCTTCGAATCTGCCCCTGCGTGGTCCAAGGTAAATACTTGCCACGAGGGCCCCAGCCCCGCCAACCATATGAACTGGACCATCCCCAGCAATATCAATGACCCCTTTCTTGAATAACCAACCACTATCGCCCCATACCCAATGGGCTGGAAAGCAGTAGGACAGAATATTTAGGAATGAAAATAGCATATATGGTTTCATGTAAACCCTTTCAACCATGGCACCTGGAAGAACAACGGGCAAAAGTTTATAAATGATACAAACAATAAATAAGTATCGAATATAACTGAGGCCTATTCAGAACAACATTCGAAAATGCATCTAGAAATCCGTTAGAGGTTACACCTTTTGTTGGCGGGTGAGCGATCACCTGATGGGTCCAACAACTGTTCCTCTTTTCAGATTTTCTACTGAAAAACCTCCCGAAAAATGTTCATCTGATAGTGTTCCTTATAACATTGTCATTTCTCTAATTAGAGGAGTAATAGAAACAAAATCATTATTCTTCTGAAATTTGGCCAGCCTACTGAAAACGTAGTTCCCAGGGTGCTGGGTTTTGTCGGACCCTGACGGGTCCGGGGCTATTACTCCCTATTAATACATAAATCAACAATTCCGTCTTTAATTCAAATTGAAAAAACGGTGAAAATTGTCTAAATGTTCCATTTCTCGTATTTCTATCTCTTCATATTCACAGAAATATGACGTTGAAAAAAATGATAATACGATCAAAAGACTATGCTGGTCAAATTAAGAAATATGTTTACTTGCTTTTTTGAAACGATATCAGGATTGCCTTTGAAATATATAGCATCTTTTATCCATTTAACAGCTTGATCAGCTTGGAAAACATTAACTGCTGAAATATTAGTTTTTGAAGTATCGATTTTATTCTGATTGTACCAAATGGTGTCAAAATAGAAAATAGATTTTGTATTTAAATTCAGGTTTGATGTCTGAAGGATTAGATCGTTTTCTCAAGTGAAAGAGAGATTGATTTGATTCCGATGCGAGATCAGCCTACCTGACACTATTGTTGTTGCTGTTGTAGCAAACGAAAGTTGAAAAAAGAACTTAGCATACAACGGTCCAATCTCTTCGCCATCACGCATAGTAAAGAAATTCCCTAAACCACAAAATGCGTTTGTTCCTTCTCCACTGCCAAACGCAAAGGCGTAACCAAATATCCAGAATGCAACGCCACCAAACAAAATGTCTGCAACATTCTTAATCATTACATTTGTTTCACTTTTTCGGTTTATCGTACCTGAAATTAACAGATTGAGATGGGATTCGTAATTATAAAGACTCACAAATCGAACTACTACCTCGTAATCACGCCGTGCCTTACTTGTAGGACTATTGTGGAATCAGGCTAATATTATAACAGATAATCTATAGCATAGATACTGCTCTAAGAAATATTTTAATAATATGTTGTAGACGTTCTGTCCTTATAAAGATAACAAAAGTCAGTCGAATTCAATGTCATTCCTGCCAATAGCTAATCGCCAATAAAAATATAACAATTACGAGAACATAACATGACGATTGACGATTAAAAAATATCGAAGCAAAGCCGTATTTACTATTTTAAAACTATGTGAACTCATGGTGAACTGGAGTATGATACGCCTACAGTTGTAGCAGTTAATATATATTATATAAGATCTTTACATATAATTATGTGCACGTGTTGAATTCAATGGAAAATATTCTGTTGTTGTAAATTATAACACTGCTGTTATCTGTTATATGTAAACAATACACACGTGCTGACGGACCATCTAATTTGCATGATTACGTCTAACGGAACAATCGCACACAAAGGAGACCGTCTTGTTGTTTACTTAAAAGTGATGTAACGTATTCATTGATATCTGTATTAACTTAATTCAAAATGGCAATTGTTATTTTAAGAAATCTATCTAAATAAACTCATAATTGATGAGCTAGCAAATAATTTAGATTATTAATATTGAATCATCATCATTTTCATTTTGCAAAAACATCAAAAGCCGTCAAAATACGTCGTTTACATTGCGTAAAATCATGTTTGTTAGAGCGGCATGAGGACCTGCACGCAGCACGATGGACGGCACTAATAAGTTTTCGCTCAATATATTATCATGATATTATACATCATTGAATGGCTATGGTAATATATTCAATGGACGTATTCAAATAGACTTCTAGTATTAATACAGTGTAGTACATACCAGCCTCAAGTAGGCCAAACCCAGACTGCATTGTGAAAATGATAAAAGCAGACATGAGAATCCATATCGCATCGTAATTTGCATCTGTTTCTGATTGGATATTCGTCAGCAAAACGTCCGTTATGTTGGCAGACATAGTTGTAGCTATCCTTTAATAAATATTATATCGTTCAATCATGTATGGACATCTCTATACAGAAAATAGCACAACGAAGCAACACAAAGAAGCTTTATAGTAGGCAGTAGCCTCTATCCAGTGTATGCTCCGTGAAACTGAGAGATGCAACAGATCTTACGTAATCACATTAGTAATCACACGTCCAGAGATATCTACAACAGCCGGAAGTATTTGTTCATTTTTAGTGTTTATTCAGGTGTTTTTGAGGTAATTCTCCTTTCCAAGGCACTGACGTGACTGTTGTTGATCAGTTGATCTAAAATGGCTTTGGACATGTTGGTCTGTGTTTGTTCCATAACATCATTCAATGGACACTGTCCGCATAACGCATTAGCAGTTTCAAACTGCCTTGATTATCAACCTTGTTATTATATTTTTAACACAGATATCAATACAACAAACTTTTCACAACGTTTAAACAAATTTTCTTGCGCCATTCTCAAGTGAATTATTTGTTTGACAGAAAAAGTGATTTGTTAACAACAGATCATTGGAAAGCACTGATCCAAGCTACAGTGCCAACGTAAATAGAAAGAACATCGACTACAATATCGATGGCTCTGCACTGAAACCAGCGTGGTCGTCATCAGCGGGTCATCAGTGGTCGTTATATAAAGGGACGCCAGAATGAGGCATTTGAAAGAGTAGGGAAATTTCAATCAAAAGCCAAATATAGTTTTCTGGTTTGATTTGCACCAGGGGTAACTAGGCTATGCTATTAACTATTATTGCATAAAGTGAGGGTGATGGAATTTTTTGACAACGATAGAGGTAGTATAAATTTACTCAGTCTCTATCCTTATTCGCTGTGATATCATCATCATCATCATCATCATTTATTGATATATATATATATATATATATATATATAGGTAGATGTATTAATTGGTAATGGTATAATATATGCGCACTGCAATTGCACAGTTGCACATAAACGTTTAAAGCTTAGCTCTAGACCGCACGCGAGATCTTGTCAAAAATGTTCGTACTCTGTGAACTGGGTTATGTTCGAGGTGTGCCTAACTAAAAGAAGGGGAAGTTGGGAACAAATTAAAATATGTGCTGGTGGATCTGGATAAGTAGGATTTTATATTTTCATGTAGGCTTACTTTGACTGTTCCATGTTATTTTCAGACTGAAGAACTGTTTGGTTGTCATAGTCACCATGATACATATCAAATACAAACTATTACTGATGCTGCTAGTAGAATGTGGAAAGTCTGTGAAAATTAAAATTATTGGAGAACCTTTCTCGTTTCAAAATAGGTAAGCATAGGGCTACTCACTGTTGCAAGCCGCATTTGAATTTGTTTTGTTACATAAATATTGTATCTAGTACAGTCAAACTTGCTTAATATCCCCCCTCTGGTACAGATGAAAAGCGGGACATTAAGCGAGGGGGATATTAAGCAAGGTGGGATTATGAGAGTTTGTATGGAGAATGGAAAATAGAAATCAGTTTTATGTGGGGATATTAAGCAAGGTGGGACATTAAAAGAGGGGATATTAACCGAGTTTGACTGTATAAATGTTGTGACAAGGAAATCCTGTCCGCTTTGTGTAGAATGTTTAAAAAATAGTAAAAAGATTGTACTTAATGAATGTTATCAACTATATTTCGGTTTTCAACCTTAATGCTTTACATTGTATTGAATTCAAGAAGTATTGTAGTGGATTGTTTTAGATCTATTGTCTTATCCATAATGTATTTCCTTTGTTAACTGTAAAGCTTCCGTTTGTAATCTTGTAAATGTAAATCACTGTATGTAATATATCAACTCTCTTCATGTCTGCCCTTCCTGGCGACAGCACCTATATTAGCAAAGCTGATCCACCTTCATAGAGGCTCTGTTTATCGACGGTCATATTAACCCTTCATTCATCCTCTTCCTGTTGGTGGCCAGCTACAGTTATTATTATACCAAATACATCTATATCCTATGTACGCGTGTGGTAATTTATCTATACATCGACTCGTTCCACCTGCTACAGTATCAACAATACTTTTAATCAACCGTGCAATTGCTGATGATTTAAAATCTCTGCATTGGAATAATCCTGATCATCTAATTAAAGCATTTTTGTCATATGGTTGACTAATATTAGATTATGCTTCGCCTGTTTATGTTCATTTGTTATGTTTATGTTTTAATTTTCAAAGTTTATTGTAAAGAATATTGACAAAATTGAAAAAGTCAAAAGATGTTAAATACCAAAAGACTGACCAGTAGGCCTATATTCCTTGTTGTTTTTGTGATCATGATGCGACATATTCAGAATGTTTAAATACCTTAAATATTTTATCATTATCTTCCAGAGACGTCTAATTTTAGATCTATGTTTGTTTTGTAACATCATTCATCAGAAATTTGGATGGAAATTCCAAATACCGTTGTACTTAAACTTACAAAGTTCTAGAATCTAGAAGCCATAACGAAGCGGACAATGCGAAATCTACAGTGCGTCGTACGTTTATCTAGTGGTGGGCCATAGCTTCACTTTCCCGTTAACTTTTCTTCTGTTATATCATAGGCCCATATTTTCCAGCCGTAGGTGCTGTAACTTCCTTCTGATTGCGGCACCTGGAAATGTTTCAGAAATGTTATTTGTTAATGTCTATCAGACCTATCCTGTTATACGGGGTAAATAACAGATGATTAAAAACAGTATTTGATGTTTGCAATTTTTTAGCCCCGGTAGGCCTATTTGTGTTTTGGCTCTAATAAATTTGTGAATTTAAAGACCATAAAATGACCAGCAGCCTTTGTATATTTTTGTCTTTGAAATCTGGACCCAGATTTCAATCACTCGTTTTCATGATACACGGCCCGCCTTTGTGTCTCCTTTGCACACACGCGCGATTTTGCAAAACATTTCGTAAAACGAACATGGAAGCGTTCTGCCAAGTTATTTATCAACGAGCTGGTTTGGAAAGTTACAAGAGCAATAGAGGTGGACGTCGTAAGGGCTTTCGACGCTTGAATAAATGTGTACCACGAAAATCAATTCACTTGCTACTAGCGTCATACAAATTGAGGAAGGAAGACAGAGTTGAAAGCTGCAACTGAACTCGACTGATTCAAAATTTCATGTTGGTGTTTACTTGATATAAGAATATTAGGGATTGAAAGAACGGGAAGAGATTTGTTAGCATTCAAAATCGAAATTTATCGCCAAAACAAAATGAAATTATAACACCAGGTGGATTCGATTTTTAATGCGGATAATTTGATCATTGACTCCAAATTATGTTTATAAACCCGTAGGCTTCGTGTAAAAATAGTTGGTCACATACCTATGTATGTTTTATATTGCATTGTTTTTTTCTTTAGTATATATGCACGTAAATTGTAAAATTTAGAATCATATGAATTTATTTAGTGTTGATTTGAAGTACATTTTATCCAAGTTGTTTTGATTTGCGTCAAACTTCTCAGATATGATCAGACTGTGACTTCCATTCCGCTATTTATTTTTGAGCCGTAGGCCTACACATTTGTTGGCTATCTATAGCCATAGAATTTGCGTTTTGACAAGAGAATTGAGATTTATCCTAAACTGAAATCGATAAACCAGACTATTTTCTCGAGCTTTCTGTCGTGTCTTTCCGTAGCAACAGCCACGAGGACAATCTTCTGACATGGGCGCTGACGTCACTTTCCAGAGGATTAGCCTCGTTTCTTGTGATCAAGACAACAAAACAAAGCAAATGCTGCTGGTCATTCGAAACTCTTTAAGTCCTTGGAGATGTGCTTTGTGTAGTTAATAGTTATTGCTTACGTTTGTTTATTTATTAGAGATATTGGCCAAGCTCATGTTCAGGAAGTGGTGAGTCACTTGTCTGTACCCCCTGAGTCACATGATTGTGTCTTTCTGTGCCCCCTGTGTAGCCTATGCTTTTGTTATGAATGATTTTGATTGCTCTAATTACAGAAATTGGTTACCAGTGTCCCTCCGTCCCAGACTTCAGGTATAACACATTGTTATGATCAACACGATTCTTGAAAAGTTAAAACTAAATCATGCTGCGTGCAGATTCAAAATGTTTCCAAGCCAAACAGATTTGTGTGAATCCTGCAGCAAGGTCTTGTACTTCTGGACGAAGGGCGTGCACTCGAAAACAAAACTTCAATTCTCACAAGAATTTCATGACAGAGAATATCTCAAGTTGAAGTTACATGCCATTAGTTCTATTTCAGGCTCTGTTGCTATGACAGTTGATTGATTAAAGAAACTGTGATAAAATCCTGCAATTTGATTGGTCCATTGCTCTGAATAGCAAAGTGCTGCATCATCATAATAAGACCTTGCTGTCAGTAAAAAGAAGAAAAGAAGCAGTAGAGCTCTTAGAGTGCTTCTTTTTTAATTGAGCTTTTTATTGCTGACTCTGCTGTTTTACCAAGGAACATTTTGAGTCTGCATGCAGGCTAATCAGATTCCATTTATTTAAAACCTGAAACCCATCTGGACACGATCTCTCGGTCTGTCTAAGGAATGTCCTAAACAAACAATGATGCAAGGAGAAAACATCAACAAAATGAACGGATCTATACTTCGTTCCAAGGAATCCAGACAAAGAGTTCAAAGTGAAAATATGAAATCAAGCCACGCAAATGGTACTAGTTATCTTAATGAACATACTGGGTAACTATTCGCGCTTGATTTTCTGGACAAATTGATATGAACTGTTCACATCAATGCCCTTGCATGGTATTGAATGAGAGACTGAATAGATATGGCGCATTATAAGAATAAAGTGCTACACACTTAGACTACATTTACAAACTTTTATTAAATTTATTTATCAGGTTCTCATATCGTATTTAGGTCCTCTGCACCTTCAGCAATTGAATGGCCAATGTTTTCGATTGCAAAAATCATCGTAAGTTATATCGTGGAAGGATGTCACCATTTCTGTAGTGTCAACTTTTTATGGTAATATCTTTGATGAGAACTGTAGATTTATGTTGAAGAAATAATAATAATAACAACGTAGGTTGAATTGATTTGTATATTTCTTCTTATAATAATATTAACTCCAGGTTGGCATGTTGATAGTAGACTCTACATTATAAGTTCTCATAGTTCTCATAGTTCTAATGCTAGAAGGTGCTTGATCATGCATGGTCATTGTGAGTCATGCAGGGAGTCATGTAGGTTCTCCTATGTTCTAAAATGTTCTAGACGGTTCAGGAAGGTTCCTAAACTTTTGATTCTCTTGTATCTTAGTATAACATACAACTTCATAAATCCATAGTTTGGGTTGTTACATTAAGTAGATCATATACTAAGCATGTAATTAACGTGTTTGCTCTTGGGGAGAAGTGCGCTCATGTAACCACCTTTGCGATCAACTGACAGGAGTACACCAATCAAATTTTGATTTGTCAGCCTCTCATTTAATCCCAACACATAGATCATTCTATCAATCTGAACACAATATGTTATCTATCATCAACAAGGCAGCAACTTTAATTAACACTATTTAATCTGTTGTAGATACGTTTATTCGTTTTGCCCATTTCAAAACATCACCCAAAGAGAGCAGTCATACCGTTGGAATGCTTACAACGGCATTTTAGGGTATGTGATAAGATACGTGTGTGTAATTGTTTATACCTTTAAAACTCAGATGTAGATTGTGACCAACGCGAACAAAATCCATGAACGGTTCATGAACGTGAAATTGCCAAATGTTTCATTCGCTTAAATAAGGACACAATACACTATATTAATCTTTGATACAACAGACACGACCATACAGTAAGACAACAAAAGGGGTAAAAGAAGACAAACAGTTTACAACGTGACAATTTACATGACTATAGAAGGAAACAGATGTAACGCCTCCTGTGCAAGCCACTACACACTTACGTCAACAATTCAAGCTTGTAAAGTTTGGAAATACAAATTTATGAACATTTCATGAGCCCTCATAGGGGGCATTAAACTTTGATAGGAGGAAATTGCTAAAATTAACATTTTTAAAATTTATTCAGATATACTCTATAAATTGTGTGTCAGCATTTCCGTTCAAATATACATTATCTATTAATGCATCTCAGTGTAATAGATAAAATATGAATAGTACGATTCAGAGAAAATAGAAACTTAAAATTTAAATTCCAAATTCGAGTTTGACACCGTACAGCAATCATCGTTTCAATATTTTTCATCGTTTCGAATATATTCCAAATCAAATCTTTTATGAGACAATGTGTTATTTCTTATCCAGCAACATAGCTAGAGCAATTTGAATTTCCTCTGCTAAGCTAAATATTTAACGAGATCATCAGAAATACATAAATGATTTATAAACAGTTATTGTGTAATATCACAAAGGTTTTCAACAACCTGATCGGTCGGAAAGGCGGGCGTGTTTAAAACAAAACCTTGTTTTCAAGTGGACAGAAATGGCAACTTTCAAACCCCAAAAGTTGCGTGTCCTTACTCTTATAAATAGATGGCTCTGCTGTGCAGTGTCCAACGAAAGGTTTTAATCTTCTTTAAATTAATCTTAAAAAATTTTCAACATTTTCTCCTGAATTTGCTCTAGCTTTCAGGGATCTAGCCTCCCTGTGGATCCCAACTTCTGTCGGACCCTGCCCCTATGAAAGTGGGGCACATGACTTCATTTGAGTATTTCTGTATGAGTTACTATTTTAATTCAATTTTATTCTGGTTCTTGTTGTTCAAGAGTGTGGTCAACATGGCTGATAAAAGATGGCGTATTCTCTGCTATGAATTTTAGTCATGGCGATGTATGTGTGGGTCAGTATTTTAGACAAGTCAAAGTAAGTCAACAGCTATTTTCATATTTGATTATACTTAACTGCGACTATTATATGTTGCCACAATCAGTTTGGCTTACAAACATTTACAATTGACACAATTGACGTGGAACCACTTGAAGCCAATCAAATGGCTAGGGGGTATTTTTATTGTTGGATTTATCACAAACCCTGTAACTGTAACTTTTTCACCCCGGGGTGATTGGCTAGTGTTCTTAAAGGCTGGCTTTGCGCTTTAGTGTACCTAGCTGCACTAGCCTTTCAGGACAGAAACTAACCTACAAATAATTGTAATCAATTGCCAACAGAAACATAATATTATAGAATATGCAAACAAATAAACTAAAACTGACGTTACTTCAATGACGGAATCCTTAATTTCCATTTGAAATAATAACCCATACTACAGACAGACAGTACAGAGATCTTTTATCTGTACAAACACAACATTAATACTTTTGGTTAATACACAATCCATAATAAAACCAATATCCCATAACTGTACTTTCATATTCTTCATAATAACTAAATCTCAAAACTTTTTATGAATCAAACAACGATTCCGATATTTATTGCCTTTCATTCGACATCTATGTGTCTCTTAAGCTCTACTCTTTCTCAATATCTGCTTTCTTCTCATCATCTCTGTAATCTTTTAATTCATTTTCGTAATTGTCTCTTCTACGCGCTCCTGTTGGCAAATTAGCCTGTTAGCTTAATCAAACGCTTCTTCTTACAGTAGACTTTATTATGTAGCCTGCGCTTTGTATGGAAGATTTTAATCAACTCCCTGAACATCTAACTCCTACATTTAAACTACATATTACCATTCCTTTACGTTCATTAAAACCAAGTTACAATGCAATATAAAAATAGTGCTACATCTTCTAATATTGAATACAATATTTAATGTCACATAAACAATCTATATTCGTAGAATAACATTAACTCAGATTGAATCATGTTTGTTTATTGTTTGTTTGTTTGCATCCAATAGATTTACATTTCGTCAACATAATTCAAAACAGTGGCACAGTTTATTAATCTATCGGCGCTTGCTTGAGTAATCTGAGCCAATAAATTAAGAGATTTAAAAAACGTTGGTTTTCAAAAACTTCCTACAGGCTGGGAGCATACCCTCAGACCCCGTAGCGTTTTGAAGCTTCATCCTGTTGTTTTGTCCCCCTTTGACTGCATCCACCTCTGATGTATGTGTGTGTTTCCATGTGTATTATATTGCTGCCATGGTTACGGCTACTAATTTAATTATTTAATGTCTGTTTAATTTTGTAGGTTAACTTTGAATGTGGAAATGTTAACGAGTTAATGTCTGTCAGTGAACCTGTCACATGTCGTTACATAATGCATTTTAAATCACCATTAGTGTGCCCTGAAGATGCGATGCTTGGTATGTAATCTCAACAGGACAATTATTGCACTATGGAGGCAGTAGTAATTTTAAGCCAGGAATTACCTAAGAATTTTCAGCGTAGTTACAATCTAATAGGAATGCCACATTGCGTGAATATACAATGATTCAACTGTAGCCTCACTCCATACATCAAAACACAACCGATACATAGACAAGACAACTGCTATCTGATGAGATTGGAAATATCATAAAATGAAACACTGAGAAAATGATGGTGCATAATTTAATTAACAGAAAAGAGAGGCAATTATCAAACTGAAATTATGTAAGAATCCAGATCTAAATATCACTTTTGAATAATCACTGAATACAGATGTTTTTATTTTCATCAATGTGTGTTTGTTTGAATTAATGCAGACATGAGTTAGAATTGCATCAACAACATTTCTCGATTTCCTTTTTAGTTTATCCTCTGCTCAGTCCAAGTGCCAAAACTCAATTCAAGGTTCTTCATCTCCTTCACTTCAGCCATGTTTTATCATCGGACGCGTACAACGAGGCAGAGAAGGCACTCTTGATTTCAGATGGTCTGTTACTTAGCAACAGTGAAGCTACAGGCAGAGAACAATCAAAGATGGAAATCTTGACTACTGAACATAATACCACATTTTCAAACGGCACAGTTGGCATGACAACTATCGAGGAATGCACTAAGGTAGAAAATCTAATACTCAGAGGCCTACAAAATATATTTGTGCCTGTGACCCGATAATTCCCTCCCTCGGTGTCTGCAAATTGTCCAAGTTCTGACTTAAGAAAGGACAAATTTTAGTGAAAATGATATGTTAATTCAGAATAACTTAAAATAATCCTTCTAAATGCATAAATGTGTGCCTGCAGTAATTCTGGTGTTATAATATTATGCCTTCGACCAGCGGTCCCCATTTATTGTGCCCTGTTTTAATCCGAGAAATGAATTTCCAATGCATGGTTTTGCGTCATACTTGCAAGATGATGTGACTGCAATCATTAGTACGGAGTAAATCAGTCGACACACTCGCAAATTAATGGATCAACATGTCTAGTATATGGCTGAATACTAATATACAACATGATAACCTTGTTTTAATTGCAAAAATGCTCATAAAAAGATAATGAACTATGCGTGGTATGCTTAAAAGTTCATAAAGTTTCGCAATGGAATCTTTATCTGCCCCCAAGAATGTTATCACTTCTACGTGTAGGTCAGTAGGTGTATCATTGATTATAAGGATTGATTATAATTATTGATGGTTCTTTTTTAATTTAGGAGAATAAAAAACTGCTAGAAGAACTCGCCAACTTGAAAAAGATAATTTCTCAATCAAATGATGTAAGAAATCATAATGGAACCCCCCCTGCGAAAAACAGTTCTGGAGTTCATGAACAGTTCATGAACATTTCATGAACATTAAATGGCTCCAATTTACTTGAACAGTTCATGAACGTTAAATGGCTCCAATTTTCATGAGCAGTTCATGAGCTGTTGTTCATGAACAGTTCATGAATCCTCACAAACAGTTCACGAATAGTTCATGAAAGCTTTGGGCCATTTAACGTTCATGAACTGTTCATGAAATGTTCATGAAGTGTTTTCGTAGGGGCCGTTCATCTGCAGAGTAGTAACAAATAATACCACAAACATTTGAGCGTTCCATGTGCCGAGATGGGGCAGGTAATAATAATAATTATAGAAAAGAAAGTTCCAGTTATATATATATTAGTTGATCATTTTAATTTTAAATTACGCAATTTGAATAGAACAGAAAACACCCTTTTTCAGTTGTTATTGATTTCAGTAACAAAAGAAAAGAAAAACTTTGTGATATATTTTGGTACCTCTCGATTACATAAATATGTGATTCACAAAAACAAACGCAGAGGATAAATAAAATAATACAAAGCCATTATGATTGTATCTATACATACAGTCATAATATATATTTAGTCGTGTAGTTAATTTCCATTTTTAACCAACTGTATTAAACAGTTAACTCAACCGAACAAAGTCAATAATTTCTGTGTTATATTTATCTAAAGCCTCTTTAACGGTGACGCTGGTGTCAAATAAAAACGGCTGATTAAGAAGACACTGAGCATTTGATTGGATATTGCCTCTCTCGTTGCCAATTCCATCTGGATTCATACCAACCACATGCTGAGCTATACGCTGCGCAAGGTCCGCCACCAATTCAGTGTCCCTGTTGTTGTTATTCTTTACAATCACAATAGCTCCTAATTGGCCAAATTGACAACCGTTGCCAAGGGTTACATTAGTACCTCCGTGAACATATCCCTGAACGATATTTGCATGAGGTGTTACCATGGTAACTGCTTTGGTGATGCGGATATTTTCTCCTAACTTGGAAACGGCATCTGTCACTCTCACCTCAAGGGTCACATCATCAGCAGATTGCTTTGAATCTAACAACCGGTTAATGAGGATTTCCTCTTTAAAATGAGAGTATATGTTATCACCATTATCCAATGAGTTCAGTGCATTATTTGATAGTTCTGCACTCCTACGTAAATGCAAGACAGCATGGCACACATCAACCGTCAATTCGTGAAATGTTTTATTTCTGGTGACAAAGTCTGTTTCACAGTTGACCTGCAACAACAACAATCAACAGCAAAAATCACATTTTAGATACAGTAACACACAGGCTGTCACAAAGTGCCCGAACCTGCGAACCTAGTTCGCGGAAGGCCAGAGAGGAATTCCTAAGAATTCCGAAATTTTGTCTTCGGAAAAAAAATTGACAAACAATAATAATATATCCCATTTCTGTAAATAATGAAAGACTTTTTGGGAAGTTCATAAGAGAAACTAGAAGATTAAATTCAAGGTTAATAATAAAGCGAAATACTCGGAGTGGATTTTCTTCCTATTCTTCACTGTGTTTCACACCCGTTCTTTCTGAAGCTCTAAAGCACCGATTTGTTGTGAAACAACGCAACCTTCTTTTAGCTCTGCCTCTTGTCTGGTACCATGACAACAGACTTTTGAACTCATATTTAAATTGAATTCGAAGCTCATTCTCATTCGTAATTTTGTATCAAGTTTTCACGCAAGGTGTTTGCAAATTTGTTAATTTTGTTAGTCAATTCCACCATATTTTTAGCATTTAAGTTATGATGTACTTAGCTATATACCTGAAAAGACACACATCAATATTTTTTCAAGGAAGAAGATCGCCTAGCGGAGATAAATTTAAATTAAAGTGATGCCGCTTCTGTGAATATTCAGTTCAACGTTAAAGATTTAGATGAATAAAACATAGGCTACCAACTTCATTACGTCAGTCTTATTATGTTCATGTCTAACATGCAAGGAAATAAAAGAGCATTTAATTTAACCAATAGTTCTGTTTTATTTCGAATCTAGTGAACGATTTGTCGCGAATTTCCATTTCACAAGAAGTCAATTTCACAGTGACCGCTCATGCAAACAGCTTGTTTACATTATTCAAGATTCATTAGAAGTGCAAGATTGGTTCTTTTCATTGAAAACTGAAACCTAATTTGATGTATTCTTTTACAACTCATCAACTTTTTGAAACAATAAAAATCAATCAACTGAAGCAGACATTGAAATGGACCTATTCTTTTGAATCTATTCAATAGTAGTAATACAAAACAAAATGATCAACTGTTTAGCATCAAAATAAACCAGTAGTTGCCCTATCAAAGGTTTGTCCCACCACTATAATATATATCATTTTGGTATCACATGGTGCAATTGCTTGATTATTGTGTAATTTCGTATGACTCCCGAAGTCCCTATTAAAAATTAACATGCAGTTGGCATATCTATATTACAGTTCAGTCAACAACCTGTTACTGGAGTTGTCCTGCAGGCTACAAGAGTTGTCTATACATAGTTTATGGGTGTTTTACTACCCTGTTCTTGTTTTGTAGTAATGACTAATGGCAAGGCATCCAATTATCAGTTTTTATTATTTTATTATCATTGACTATACAGCATTTACCTTACTGTCATTACATGAAAGAATTATTAAATTTATAACACCTTCTCAATACGTTTTTCCGGGAAAAATTTTGGGAAGAAAATTGAACACAAAATTAGGTTCTCGGAAGGAAAAAGACTTTGTGACACCCTGGTAACACAGTTTTAAATAATTGATTTCTATTTGTATGTACCTGACATATTTTGTTGTCAGATTTAACAATAAAATTCAATCCATAGACAGGAGGGCTGCGTTGTATTCTGCGTTGAGAATCTGAGTATTCCCCTGCGAAAAAAATCCATGAGTTCATGAACAGTTCATGAACAGTTCATGAACAGTTCATGCACAAATCATGAACAGTTCATGAAAATTTTTTTGTTGGTTCATGAACAGTTCATGAAATCTTTTTTATTGGTTCATGAACAGTTCATGAACAGTCACAAAGAGTTCATGAACACTTCATGAACGGGTTCATGAACTGGTTCATGAACGTGAAATTGCCCAAAAGTTCATGAATCATGAAGCAGGGGTTGTATTTATTTTCTACTCTATTTATGATCATAATAATATTGAAAACAATGAAATAGTTACAGAATTTGTATAAAAATATCCCAAATAACTCAGCATATATTAATATCAAGAATAATATTAAAAATCTGGTTGGATTGGATGAGATTAGCAAACCTCTATTCAAACAAACAACAAATCAATTCAAAGTAGTATATATTTTTTTGTTTCATACAATAAAAAATTTGAAGAGAGAATTAAATATTATCAAGTCTCCAGCTGAGATAGATTTCTGCCTGAAAATGTTTGGATATATTCAAATAAATTTCCAGACGTTTTAGCATGAACACAACACTCACTTTTGACAGTTAGCCTAGCCATCAGACCTGTTAGCATGAACACAACACTCACTTTTGACAGTTAGCCTAGCCATCAGACGTTTTAGCATGAACACAACACTCACTTTTGACAGTTAGCCTAGCCATCAGACGTTTTAGCATGAACACAACACTCACTTTTGACAGTTAGCCTAGCCATCAGACGTTTCAGCATGAACACAACACTCACTTTTGACAGTTAGCCTAGCCATCAGACCTGTTAGCATGAACACAACACTCACTTTTGACAGTTAGCCTAGCCATCAGACGTTTTAGCATGAACACAACACTCACTTTTGACAGTTAGCCTAGCCATCAGACGTTTTAGCATGAACACAACACTCACTTTTGACAGTTAGCCTAGCCATCAGACCTGTGTTGGTTGGTCAGCCCATCGAAGACCAATACAAGGTGTGAATAAAATTGATATTTGCTGAATAGGATTATTTCGTATCAAATCGGAGTAACACAGTTAGAAATAATAGATTGCATTATCTCAAAGGACTGTATGAACGTTATGAAGGCCTCTTGTTGGTGTAGAATACAAAATAAAAGGAGAAAACATCATGTTGTGACGGAGCAATTGCCATTGTTGGAAAATTATAAGCACTTCTGTTGGTTTGAATCTTGATTTAAATAATCAAACAGTTAGCCTACCTTAACAGCAGCACACATGTTGTTGTCAATGAGTAGACCAACAAGGCCTTGAGATGCATCACGGTCTTTAAGTTTTTGGGCCTTGGTCCAGCCTTCTTTCTCAGCCTGTTCCTTCAACCATGCAATTGCCTCTTCTTCGTTTTGATTAAACTTCTTCAAAGCAGCAAAACATTTATTGATAGCAACCCCAGTCATTTGCCTTACCCTAGCAACGGATGATTTACTAACAGAAGAGGACAATGCACGGCAATACATTTGTTGACAGTAAGAGGAACTCATGCCACCTATCAAAACAGTCAAACCATAATTTCAAAAAATACAAAATGTTGGTGAATCAAGATTATTGTTACAAAATCTCACATTCCCACTGAATACAAACACCAGAAGCCAGTCTGCAGAGTACGTCATCAGGCCTGCAAAGCATGGCAGCTGCGCCCCCAAGGTGAACATTTTTCTCCTAATTGCCACCTCTGAAGCTGCAATTTTCAGGGAAAATTTGGCAGTTCAAAATTATTTGTTGTCATTTGTTCATAATTTTTGGTGAAATGATGGGTTTCGAAGCCCTTGAGTCAAATTTGATCAGTTTCTGCCCGCAAAAATGTTTGCCAGTACCTGCGGGAGATTATCCTGTGGCCATCCCCGAGAACTGGTCGAAAAGCACCCTTCTCTGCCTTAACTGGCCTAGAAGTTGAGTTGAACATTGCACCCAGACTGCAAAATTTGTAAAGTGTGCGCCCAAAAATATGGTTTTGAAAACTCAAAATTGTGCGTCTAAAAACGCGAGTTTTGTGCGTCTAGAATAGGTAATTAATTTTGCACCTGACCCTGACGCTGCGATGGTCGACCAAGTGGTTAGTGTGTTCATTTTCTGTTTCATCAAGGTCGTGGGTAAAGCCTTCGTAGGGGTCATTTTTATTTTTTTTCGCTGATTTTTCCTTTTCAGCGCTTTAAAAGTGTCTTTAGTGCAACATACACTTACGAAAACCTTAAACGTAGCAGTTTATGATAATTGATGGAAACTACAGTGAATTATCCAAGGATTGACCTTATTTATAAAATTTGAACTTTACTGAAAATTCAAAAATTGCGCCTCCAAATAGAAATTTGCGCGTGCTACTTGCCCCATAGTGGAATCCTTGAATTTGGAACGCCAGATATTTACGCCAAAATTACGCCACGCCATTCAGCTTTCAAGAATACGCCAAAAAGACCATTTCATTTAGTTGAAAACTATAGAAAATTATCAAATTTCCACGCCAAAGAAATTAAATTGGCGTAAAATCAACTCATTTCTACGCCGGATATATCCGGCGTAACATACATGGATTCCACTATGGTACTTGCCCAAGAAAAAAAGTATGAAAAATTGGTGCACCCCCAACATATTGGGCGCACACGACACATTTGAACCGATATGTTTGAAGTCAGCTCTGCAAAATTGTCACATTGGTTTCCTAAATCAGTTTGCAGAGAGGGCACTTTTTGACGAGATCTCTGGGGCGGCCATATAATATTAGCCCGCAGGCGGGCACTTTAACGAATTGTTGCCTTCTCCTCGGGCGGAAAGTCAATACTCTATAGAAAAGGGTAGTAATAAGGCTTCCAGGAAAAAATTTTGTGGGCGGCTTGAGATGCTGAAAATATTATCTCGGTGGCGACTCTGCTGTGCGTCTGCAAACTGGCCCCTTCCCCTTATCAGGCACTCTTCGTCAGGATTCTTAAGTTTAACTAATCACTCAGGGTTCAGTCAAAATTACGCCACGCCATTCAGCTTTCAAGAATACGCCAAAAAGACCATTTCATTTAGTTGAAAACTATAGAAAATTATCAAATTTCCACGCCAAAGAAATTAAATTGGCGTAAAATCAACTCATTTCTACGCCGGATATATCCGGCGTAACATACATGGATTCCACTATGGTACTTGCCCAAGAAAAAAAGTATGAAAAATTGGTGCACCCCCAACATATTGGGCGCACACGACACATTTGAACCGATATGTTTGAAGTCAGCTCTGCAAAATTGTCACATTGGTTTCCTAAATCAGTTTGCAGAGAGGGCACTTTTTGACGAGATCTCTTGGGCGGCCATATAATATTAGCCCGCAGGCGGGCACTTTAACGAATTGTTGCCTTCTCCTCGGGCGGAAAGTCAATACTCTATAGAAAAGGGTAGTAATAAGGCTTCCAGGAAAAAATTTTGTGGGCGGCTTGAGATGCTGAAAATATTATCTCGGTGGCGACTCTGCTGTGCGTCTGCAAACTGGCCCCTTCCCCTTATCAGGCACTCTTCGTCAGGATTCTTAAGTTTAACTAATCACTCAGGGTTCAGTCAGGTCAGGCTTTGTATGACAATTTGCGGATTTGGGGTTGCTAAACTGGGAAGACTCAATGGTTGAAGTCAAAGACAGTGTCAAGTGAAGAAGCAAGTCTTGAATCAGTTCATTTCTGGATTAAAGGTGAATCGGCAAACACTTACGCTTGGAGATCATTCGGACCAAAGAGAAAATCATTATGTTGATCTTATTAACCAGGCACCATCAATCAAAGTTGAGCTGTTGAAAAAGATGAAACTTAGGCTTAGCTACTTAGGCTAGCTAAGGAAAGACTATAAAAGTATCGTAGAAAATATAAAAATTTTGTAGCATGGAATGCGCCCTGTTGAGAATGCCTCTTTCATCTGATAGGTCCAATGTTTTTGGCCAATGACCGGTTGGGCCAGTAGGACCTAGTCAAACGCCGTTAGCCTGTGTGCATTACGTCAGAACTCCATTTCATACAGGCTAACATCAATGAGGGTAAAAAGCGGGCCCACTAAGAAACATGTTTTGCAATGCGCATGCGTAAAACCTCGCTAAAACCCTAAATCTAGCCGAGACTGGAAATGACAAAAGTAAAAACAAAATGAGTGTTCGACTTTGCTAAGTTCGACATCTTGATATGTTATCTGTTTCTTTTCTAAAAGCTCAAAATGCTCTCTATTATCATTTTCTTCTTGATGGTAATTTAACTCAATGTGTTTTGAATGTAAGAACATAATTTATTGTAAAGCAAGCAGTCGTTTTCTTCACCAGAACCTGGAATTTGAGAAGGTTGCTTCGCAGACGCAGAGTGACGGCCCGAACCTAGCCAGGTTGGTATTAATAAGACAGTAAATACGATCAACTGCAACTGATCAACTAAAACTTATGTCTGTTGTTGTCATAACGTTGAACTTTACTAATCCATATGCATATACTGACTCATTTATGCTAGGCTGGCCAATGCCCAATTGCCCATCTGTTTGTCTTCTTCTCTTCATTTTTCACATTTTCAGGACTTCTAACCTACTAATACTTCAGATTAACCTAGGCCAAGTAGCATACTACAGCACACTTTACATACTAGTAATTATTATTAATATTATTTATATGTTGTTATAAAGCCTAAAGAGTATTCTGGAATCCCAGAGGCACTTAAACATTCTTTTCAATTTTTTTGTTGATGTTTGACCAATAAATGGTAAAATATCAATTTCCTTTTGAATTTTCTCCAATCTTCTGATTCCTACTTTTGTCGAACTCTAGCTGTAAGATTTTATCCTACGTGAATCAAGTGAATCAATACGCAGGAAATTTAATCGATCATTTGTAAATCTCTTTTACATCTTTAATCAGATAAGTACTACATAGATGAGTGTCATTATCAAGAATTGGTTGAAACTTGAACATACATGATATATGTTTAAGTCGCTGATTTCTCTCTAACTTTGTCTTCCGCCGTCTTCTTTGATTGTTGAAATGTTCTCCTTGCGGCGTACAGCAGCATCGGATACTATACATGAATTGCTAAAACTTCAAGGGTATTTATTTATAGGCATACTATTTTTTTTACTGAGGTCATTTACAATCGCAAGGGCTTAATTGGTCGTAAGGCAATCTTATTTAATGTCTTATGATAGAAAGAAGTTATCCTATTTCTGGTGTATAATCCCATGATTTTCACGATAGGAAGTATTCCATTATCCCATGATTTTCATAATAGGAAGCCAATGGAGACTAACTTTGTAACAATACCTAGGACTTATTTATCCTCTTGGTGATGGAGTTTATAGCATATATTTTTTAGTTAAGAAACCTTCAAGTTTAAAAATAGAGGTAAGCTAATGTTATCAAATTTTGGCGTTAAAGCAGTAAGTTATTTTAGCATGAGCGCACAGTTTGGATAATTTGCAGTCTGGTAGTAAGCAAAATACTTCATTGAACATGTTATATGACACTGATATTGCATTGGTTATGTTGCTAAAAATAACATTTATTTACAAAATTATAAATAAATAATATTCATTTTCAAGATAAATATACAATGAATAATGAACTATTATTTGATGCAGCCTCAATTGTAACAGGACCAACAAAATTGCCTAAAAGGTTATTAAATATCCAATAAGATGACGATTGAATTTTGAATTCCAATGTTTACATGAACAATGAAGAGTTCCATTTTCTCTTCATAAAATCGTTTAAAGAGCATGCCAGCCTGACTAGCAGAAAATTTGTTCTGTGGACGCTTTGCATGATTTCCCTGAACTTCATCAGTTGGTGTGCTTGTCTGGAAGCATGCCTCTTCTTTCTTATCTGCATAAAAAATGGTATAAGGTAGGCTATCGAGCAAAGAGAGATCAACATCTATGTAATTTAGTGTCCTACATGACAGAGGATTCACTTGGTCACCCACACTGGAACATAGAGTAACTAACTATTAGAGCTTATAGCATAGGATTCGATTTATGTAATTATTATTATTGTAGAAAGATGATTTCTTACTATAATGCTTGCGTCCTGTAATTGCCTAAATCACATTTATTGTACTCCTTTTTAGACACATGAGCCTAGAAATTGCCCAAAACAATGCTGAAGATGAAATTATATATTGTTTCAATTTGTTTACTTCTCTCTTTGATGTATTTTGAGTATTATGTATTTCGTATGCCAGAACCTAGATCCTGTATTTTTGTACATCTGGTGTGCATTGTTACTAAATAGCAGCAACATTTTCCTGTTGAGGATTGTTTCATGTTTTCTTGGGGGGGGGGGTATTAATTCTCTTGCATAGATTGAAGTAAAATTTGAGGCACAAGTGACCCTTCGTGCAACACATAAAACAGGACAGACCTGAAATTAATTTGGAGAAACTTGAATTCCAACATCTCAACCTGTAGTGTTTTTAGTGGCTGAGGAAGCTGGGTCTATATGAAAACAGTGACCATCATTGTTCGATCACCAGGCTAAGCATGCTTAAACAATCCAATAATCCTCATTTTAACAGAGGCAGTAGGCAGGTTTGCAATAATTCCAAATTATCTTATCTCATCTTCAAGTCAGAAATGAAATGTTTTCAAGTTTATAGAATATTTATATGAAATCTAAAAAGTTACGCAATAGTTGATATTGAATTTTTCTACATATGAAACAATAAGTGATACACGAAGAAAGGGAAATCACCTCCAAGAGATATGCTTGCAGATATAATACAAAGAAAATGGTTGAGACTGCAATAAGTTACAACAAAACAATTTTGATTTAAAGCATCTGCAAGTTGATATAGGCATCGAGTAAACCTTACTCTGTCTCTGTGTTGTTATATTTTTATTCCCAACATATGTGAATTATGCAAAATAAAACACTTACCATGATGCGATTGGAAGACCGACCATGATCGTGAAAACAGTTTGGTAGGCATAAGACTCTATTTGTGGAAGTAGGTATCTATAATCATGTGCAGTCATTGAGTTTAAGCACTTTGAACATCATCATTGAGCCTCAAAAAAGCAAGGCTTGATCGATGCAACATCATGCATAGAAGGGTGAGATGAACGAAATAATTCTGATTGTACACAGTGCCATAAGCTCATCTCTCAAGTCATGAACTATTAGCGTTCATTGCTCCCATATTTATGGAATATTATTATCAAAAACAATATGATGCTTCATATCCTTGATTCAAACGAGAGTAGGCTACTGTATGACAATGTCAATATCTAATATACAAGTGCCACTCATCCATATGTATATATAAATGATAATGCAGCATGCTTTGTACTTTATAGGCTGATTTTATCAAACTTAACTGCCAATTTTTCGAGGCAGCTGCCAGCTGCTAACAGAAATCTTCTGACGAATTGGCTTATCAAAGTTTAAAACCCAACACCAGATATTATCTCACGAACAAACTCTATTATAATTCAAATCCAGTCATTAAATGTCCACGTTGTTAAACATTATAGGAAATAAGTAAAAATAGCAATTCAGTCTAATTAAATATACTGAAAACAGCGTTTCAATTCTCCAGGATAGGCAAGCAAATTAAATAAACTTAACGAATGATTCGAAGCATGGAAGCAGACTTTTGAAATTTTGGATATTATTGAAAAAGTGATGAGTCAGACTTCATGACGTAAGGGATATTTCAGCCAATCAAGAAGGCTTACAGCTCCACGTGATCTTAAGGTCGCATGTGATTGGGCATTTCCAAATTCTGAAATGGTGGGCCAACTTTTAGTAAGAAATTCCTCTAGCCCGAGTGCAGCGACTCTCAGTTTCATGGAGCGGAACACGGGATAGAGGCTCTTGCCTAAGTAGGACCATGCTAGAGTAGGACCAAGGTCATTATTCTTCTTTCGGTTGTTGTGGACAGTTTGACTTGAAAAGCCTTATTTTATTACGTTTATATCGGATGATTTTCTTCTGAACTTACATTGTGGTAGACCATTACTGTATCCGGATGATGCATGTTATGTGATCACTGTTGTGCTTATTGAATTGAATGTGACTTCTAAGCTTGAATTGTAATAATTAATCATGGCTGATTTCTGGGTGTCGCAAAAGAAGAAGGAATGCGAATATTGCAAATGTTGGATTGCTGATAACCGACCAAGTATAGACTTTCACGAAAGAGGTAAAAATCACAAAGAAAATGTGAAGAAAAGATTGGCTGATTTGAGAAAGAGCACAACGTTGAAGAGATTGCAAGATGAAGATTTTAAGTCTGATTTTGCCAAAATGGAGGCTGCGGCCTTAGCTGCCATGAAGAAAGACGCGAAAACAAACCCCAGCTTAATTGGCTCATCAGACGCTAGAACGTTGCTTTCATTGAATGCTAAAAAGGAGAGTGAAGGTAAAGCAGCGCCTAGTAATAACCCAAGCAGCACAAATGAGGATGGTAGCAAAGTTGGAAAATGGGAAAAACTGACAGCTGTCCAAGGCCATAGTTACTATTATAATAAGCAAACAGGAGAATCTAGATGGAAGAAACCAAAAGATTATAGAGAAGATGAAGTCAATGCGTATGATGCGTCATCTAGCACATTGAAACCAAATGCAACATCTAGCAGCTCAGCTAACGATCCGAAGAACACATTACTTGGTGCCTGGGTCACAGTGGAAGTTACAGAAGATCAATCCAACGAAAATATTGCTAAACCATCAGAAGCAATCGATAGCGAACAACAGACTATGTCAAATGATAAAACGATCGTTAAGAAAAGATTTAAGGAAAAGGTTCTAGACGTTCCCGAAAGCAATGACGATAAGGATGAACAATGCCCAGTAAATATTGAATTTAAAAAGAGAAAATTAAATAGGAAAAAGCTAAGGACACGAGACGCTACAAACGATTAGTTGTAAATACTGAGCATAATAATTGTTAAAATCTTAGTTAAATGCGCTGAAAGAGCACTATCAATTTAAGCATGTTATAGGTATTAACAGTTCCAAGGATTAGGTGATAATATAGAGTACGTTCTTTGTTGCCTTGCGTCGACTGTCGAGCAATTCTGGACGTACTATGCTGGAACTTCATTGCCGTCATTGAAAATTTCATAGAATTTGTCTATGATTGCACAAAGTTGCATGAGATGGGCGAAGGATTTAAGAATGAATCTGTGTTAAAATGACACAGAAATAGTCCCTTGCTAATGTGGTTCAGTTCAGATAGATTGCACAAACATCTTCGTTGCTGAATTTAATAAAGGTGACGCAATTGATTTCAATAACAGATGGCAGAATTATGATGTGAAAGCAAAGCTCAACTTTGACCAAAAGGACAGTTATAAAATATTCTCCACAATAATCGACTTCAATCCTAACTAAATATCAATTGGAATGATGATAATAGCGATCGGGATTAGATCTAGATCTCGTCTTCAGCCTCTCGCAGCTCGCAGGTGCATAAATGAGCCAATCAGAGACGATCCTTCTGACCGTCACATGATTGCTAATCACATGATAACAACGCTCCCGTTTTCGCATTCCGCTTCATCGCATTTCTCAAGGTTTGCTTCTGGATTTGTTAGCTGCTAGCCAGAAACTAGACATCATGATTGCTGTTATACTTTTAGCTTTAGTCTGTTCATCATGGAGTCTCGAAAGGTAAAGCGTCTTATCATTTACTATCTATTTAATAAGTTTGATAAAGATTACCTATATTTTTATGTTTCTTCGGTTGTGTTTTTATCCTTTTCAGAGTCACTCTCCACCGTATGCCTCGTCCACGAAATACACTAAAAGAAGTCGGTGATGAGAAGTTAATGTTTGCAGAAAAGTACAACATTGACCCTAAAGATGTACCTGAGTCTCTTAGCAATTTCATGGATGTAAGTAAAGTATTCGCTACAAGGTTTATCCAAATCATTTTAAATAATTTCAGTCAGAGACTGTTTGTGGTGACTAAGTAAATGTATTTATTTTTGTTAGGCCCAATACTATGGAGAAGTTGGTCTTGGAACTCCACTGCAAAACTTCAAAGTTGTTTTTGACACTGGCTCATCTAACTTGTGGGTCCCTTCAAAGAAATGCCCATGGTCCAACATCGCATGTCGTAAGTTCATGACATAATATCTATTTTCAACCTTCGAGTTGTGAGTAATCTGTGCTAAAAATACATTCTTGTTTGTTTGTTTGTAATTTTAGTTCTCCATAACAAATACGATAGCTCTGCATCATCTAGCTACGTTAAAAATGGAACAGCCTTTGCCATTCGTTACGGGA
The DNA here is from genome assembly GCA_916610825.1 of Haliclystus octoradiatus. Taxonomy (NCBI): domain Eukaryota; kingdom Metazoa; phylum Cnidaria; class Staurozoa; order Stauromedusae; family Haliclystidae; genus Haliclystus; species Haliclystus octoradiatus. The sequence continues at coordinate 354,241 of OU744452.1, forward strand.
GTGGGAGCTGTACTGGCATCCTCAGTCAAGATACACTAACGGTGAGAGAAGGCTCCCTTTATTTGCCTCAATATCGTTGAATACGGCTATGTTTATGTGTACAAACATTATAATCAAATCAAATGTTTTTTGTTTTCTAATTATAGGTTGGCAGCATGTCTGTCAAGAACCAGGTGTTTGGTGAAGCCATCAAGGAGCCAGGAATTGCGTTTGTAGCAGCTAGGTTCGATGGTCTTTTTGGCATGGGTTACAAAACAATCTCTGTTGATGGCGTCGTCCCTCCCTTCTACAACATGGTATCACAAGGTCTTTCGAAACCAGTCTTCTCTTTCTACTTGGACAGGTATTTATTTACAGTTTCACACATCCCAAGGGTGGAGTAGGCGCCTGTAGTGAAAACTGTGCTGTGTAGATATTATTAGTTTTATGAAAAGTAATTATGGGGGTGTACCGGAGCGTCGGATCAGATAAGACAATTTTCAAAATATCCGAACGGATATCCAGCCGGATCAGCAAAAAGTTTTAAATTATTTTTGACTCCTGGCTACGTAAGCCATGCTTTGACCAGAGCGAACTTTCATTGATTGGTTTTCAAATTTTAACATGCCTGTTGCAGGACCTCCAGCTCGTATTTTGGCCAAATTTAATTCTTATGATTAATACAATCATCTGCACGAGTAATCAATTCAAGATTAAATTTTTAATTAATTAATTCAGCTGGAAATGAGAACAAACCATTTTTTACAACTGGACTTTATTGTAAACAAAGAATATGGACAATGTGTTGACTGCCACAGACAATTGAATCAATTCAGACAATAAAACTCTGCATTATCCGACCAAAAGGACCTTGTTCTTTGACATGAGTTGATTCATTGTTTTAACTCCTTTTTGACAGAAAATTTCCATTGCAGTCTAATAGAATATTTCTAAACTCTACAATTTACGTTCCATTTCAGTTATATAATTTTAATTCCACAATTTCTGCTGACAAGGTGATAGGCATATCTGTTCTGAAAAGTGGTCCATCTCTTTTTTGCGAGAAAAATTTACGATTTCTGAAGTCTAGACTTAGCTATTTTTCCATAGTGGGGCTCTCTTGTCATTTCAACATGAGTTCTGACTTTCAAAGGAGCATTTTTTGAAATATGGTACTTCCAACATTAAAATTAAATAACTCGGCTTATAAAAGTCAAAATCAAAAATTATTGCCGTCATTCCTATTTATTTTGCATGATCTACTCGATTCCAAAAAAGGATTTTTTGGTTTAATGTGCACTTTAACATTTTAATCTGAATTTGTTTGTGTTTGACCAATAAATATTCAATCCGCCCAATAAATCAACTTTCTATAACCTCCCAAAATTTACTTTGTATGAATCACCTCAATATTAATTGCCTGGTCAAAGAAATCTGGTCAGCTGCATCTTGATTATAATTCAAATTTCTTATTTTTAGAAACACCAATGACACAACAGGTGGTGAACTATTATTTGGTGGAAGCGACCCAAAACATTACAAAGGCACTTTCACCTACGTACCTGTCAGTATTCAAGGCTACTGGCAATTCAAGATGGATGCGTAAGTTTAATCGTAATTTGAAGAATAAAATATTAATTTAGTTGAAACCCAAGGGAAGGAGGAAAGGAATGCTATACAAAAAATGTGCTGGGGGTAGGGAGTGTGGATCTTTATCCGAGGAATGTATGTGTCTTCATTTTCTGTGTCGCTAAGTTCATCAAGCATAGTAAAACCAAAATTACAAAAGTGAAGGGGGTGGCAAGAATATTCGACACTTTCGCAGAAGGGGAAGTCGTCATATACTTACATCTGCATACAGGAATGGTGTGAAGTATTGTAACTGATACTTAACGGATGACCCCTTTTCAAACAATGGTAATGTTTTAAATGTGATTATTTTCTTCTTGTCTTGGCAGTGTCCATGTCGCTGGGGAACCCCATTTCTGCAAAGAAGGATGCCAAGCCATTGCAGATACTGGCACCTCACTTATTGCTGGCCCAACTGCAGAAGTCAAAATATTGAACACAATGATTGGAGCAACACCAGTCGTCAGCGGAGAGGTTTGTATTCTATTTCTTCTTTATAACAATTATTAAATATAATTGCTGTGTTATATTGCTCACTCCAATATAATTTATTCGTTTTCACACCACTGCATAAGCTTCCTTATTTATAAGCTGTTTGTTGTGTATTGTGTGTATTGCTATTATTTACAACTTCTAATCAGGAATCTACAAAATACATTTGTGTCTGCATCCACCTTCCAAATTCTGCAAGTTGCTCTTGCACAAAAAATACATGACAGTGAAACCTGTATATAACAGCCAGCTACGAGAGGTAGATAAATTGACCATTATAGACAGGTGACCTTTATATACAGGTTTGATTCTTTTTAAAATACTATTTTAGACATTGCAAGAGTGACCACTATATACAGGTGGCCATCGTATAGAGGTGACCGTTATAACAGGTTTGACTGTGTTTTAATGAAAAAAAACATTGATTGGATCATTAGAACATGGTTAGATATATAGCAGTTTCTCATTCAGAAACATCATTCTAAAATGCTGAAATTTGTGCAGTTGTGTCTGGATTAATTATATTATTCTCAACGTGTGCCTTCGGCCGGCGGTCCCAGCGTTTCCCTTTATATTAAGCTCTCCGTCTAATAGGTAAATTTAAAGATCAGTTCTCCAAAATATAAAACCATTTGTTCGTTCATCATCACCAAAAAAGTTAATTTTAATCCTGCTCAAAGTTAGCCCTGCAACGCGGGGACCATATTGCTGGTTGAATATGTAATTGACAGAATAAACAATCGGAATATAAACTTTGAAAATGATTCAAGCAAGTTCGTTTTTATTGTCAGAGTTTTATTCACCTGTCAGCGCCTGATAAAACTTTACATTATACCAAGGCGCACTGTGATGAGAACACTATATTTTTGGCTTAAATAAGCCCTTGCACGGAAATGAGGCATGACACCGACACAGTAGACCCACAATGCATTTGTTGTTTTTAATCAATGTGTGTTATATTGTAATTATGTTGTCCTACTATTTACAAAGCTCGAATTTACATTTCGCTTCTTCTGTTTCCAGTACACCATCGACTGTGCAAAGATTGACACTTTGCCAACAATTGAATTTGTTCTCGGAGGAAAGAAATTTGTATTAACTGGCAAGCAATACATATTAAAGGTAATCGATCATTTTATGGTCTGTGCATTCTATGCATCACAATAGTAAGATGCTAATTCTGTTTTGTTCTATTTTCTTTTATAAGGAAACTATTCTTGGTGTTAGTCAATGCATCAGTGGGTTTCTTGGCATGGATATCCCTGCCCCACGTGGCCCCTTATGGATTCTGGGGGATGTTTTCATTGGTCCCTATTACACTGAATTTGATATGGGTAATAATAGGCTTGGCTTTGCTGAAACTGTTTAATTTCATAGTCAATGTAAAACTTTGTGTTTTGTTATTTCGCAATTCACCACATAGTCTGTAACTGTTTTCTTGCACAATTTGTATTTTCTATTGAAATTTAACGAATATATCACGTAAAAATGTCTCCACGACTTCGTCCTCTTTCAAACTAACTAAATTCTCAATCTTTTTTCCTTCTACATGAAACTTCTTCCCAATCATTGTGGCAATTGCCTGGGCCCTAGCTAATGATTTGTCCATAGCAACAAAGGCCGCCATTATGTGATCACCTGTTGCGTGGCAATGTTTAGTTAATGATTTCCCAATTAACTGACGGAGCGATTTTACACTCTCCAAATGCTCCTTCAAGTAAGCCACATGATGCGAGACAGGGACATCTTTATCTGTTTTAGGTTTATGTTCGTTGGTAGTATGGTGTGTAACGTTGTTTGTGGTTTCTGTTGCGTTGATTAAATGCGTTAATTCAGATCGTTTTCTACTCAGCAATTCACCCCAGGCGATCATGCGTAGACCAGATGGAAAATCTGGCAGAAATTTATGCGGCACTTTCGTTCTGTCCGTCTTCTCCAGCAAGGTCGTTAGTGAGGATATTCGATCTTCCTTTGTGGGATTCGGCACTTCGCTTTTCTTTGTAGTCGCACCTTTGGTCTTGGATCGTTTTGGCTTGCTTTCAGTGTGGTTAGAATGACTGTTTACATTTATAGAAGCACCATGAGTCTCGTTTTTAGCCTTGGCTAGAGGTCGGTTGTTGTTGTTGCTCATGGTGTCATCTGAAAAGAGGCTGCTGAATTGATTATCTTTCTTTAGTTTTGATGTGTCAGCACTTATCATCATTGACGTTGAACTGATGTTAGAATGCTTCTGTATGTCGTCCAAGGTGCTGGAAATCTTTTCTGTTGCCGAGCTATCACGAATTACATTTGATTCTTTTTTAGATTTCGTAACGGCGTGCTTTTTGAATGATTTATTGTTTTTGCTGTTACTGTGCGGTGCAGATGCGTTTTTAGTTTTCGATGTCAATTGAAAGGCCTTTTTAGCTAACGCTTTTATGTCATTGCGTGTTAGCTTGTGATGATGAGCGTACTGAATTTGACTCAAAATAGAATTCAGTTCCGATTTCGTATCTTTCTCGGGGTGCTTCTTATTGGATGGACTGGTAAAGGATTTACTCTTTGGCGTCGAATGCGATCGTTTCTGTCTTTTCATGCTGTGGCCCATAGTCAGCGGCGGTGTGTCTGCTACACTAAATGCCATCAAATCATTAGCCATAAAATTGTCTTCTGTTGGTTTGTGATATGTGATAACATCTTTGTCCTCGTTCATTAGATCGTCTAAGCCTACATATAACAACATAACCATCATAAATCACGGCATCTAATAATTATAATAAAAGTAAAACCGTCCATTACAATCCATTCCTACCTTCTGTAGCCATCATTGAACACGATGTTATTATAAGCAAAATGCCACAATACGCCACCATAGTAATATTCTTTCTAATGAGCGAGCGAAGTAGCCAAATTCCTCCCCTCAAAATCAGTATTGCTCACTTTGCAAACACACAACCTTGCATCGGCATAGTTACCAGGACGCGAAATCACGCTGCGCCAGCTGCCACTCGCAATTGAGCCCAGACCCCCAACATAACTGCACCTGTCTCGATTGTTGTTATTCGTTTGGCCTCGCTCTCTCTCTCCCTCTCTTGTTCTGCCTCTTTCTGGTATAATCTATTCCAATGGCCATCTCTCTTGTATCACTGATGTTATCCAATCATAATCACCGGTTCAATGTGACGTCATTTAAAACAGTGGAGATTGGACGCCACTATTCTTGTGCATAATTTAATTGGATACTCTACGCTCTATCAGACCATAACATAGACAGAAAGGAAATAACTTGTACCCAGTATAGGGGTCTTTGAAAAGCAATAATGTCAACATCGTGGCTAGTTTACGGGAACGAGGTTGGAAATCATACTGTAGAATACAGAAATAGATAAAAATGATCGAATATCAGCAAAGCAACAGAATGATAGCGCAATTGTTTCAATCCATCCAAGAGTCATCCAATTCCAAAGCTATGAACATAATATTGATAAACCTATAATATATATAATAATATATGAGAAGGTCAAGAAAGACACATTATTTGGTTGTAACTCTTAAGTATCACGTTATTAAATAATCGTAATAACATATATAATATATTAACCCATAATACATATAAACCTCATTTTCAATAATTTTGATCGAAAAATAGTGATGCGTTATTGCAAAGATGTCGTAAATGCGGTCAACCAAGACAGAGTTTTGAGGATGTTCTTGATTATTGGCAAAAAGTTGTTTATTAATTTGAATTATTCAACGTTTGATGATGTTAATACGATTCAGTTTGATTATTTACGTAAAGGTAAGATAATATTATGGCCTTTTAAAAAGTCTTGAAAGCGCACATTTGAGTTGCACTATCTAGGTTCTCGTTATATTATGTTGCTAGCAGATTAAATGATGATGATAAGAATAGCCCATTATCCACTCTGGTCTGAGTGCCCATCGATTATTCCATTAAGTCATTAATTAACATCGTGTTTCTAAGAACGCTTGTCGACCGTCTATTGGTGCGCACGGTGCATTTGTTCAGCCGTCTCTCGTGCTCAATGAAGTACTCGTGCGCATCGCTGCACTTGAGTTAATGTGAAAAAGACTAGAGCCGAAACAGAATGTTGCATATATATTTTGTGGTTATCTTCGATAGAAATTTAATTGAAACGATTTAATTCAAACAAAGCATAAGTTGCGGTCATGGAGAAGGAATGGCATTTCTTCTTAACTATTTTATTCATTGCGTTATATTCCATACAAGAAAGTAAGGCTTAAATAAATTATGATTATATATTGATAAGAAGTATAACAACAGTTACTAGAAGGATCAAATTGAATCAATTATGTAACTGTATTGCTTTCAGGTATTGCTGCACCTTCAAATACAATTAATCAACGGCAGGCAATTCATCGCAGCAAACGAAACGAAGAGGATGAAATTAAATGGAAATTAAATAAAGCAAAGGAAACACTGGCACAAGCGAGGCAGATTCAACAGTTGGCGAAAGCGTCAAATAAACAATTTAAATTCGCTGATCATAAGCTTAAAAAGCACAGCGAAATAACCGATTTAATATCAAACGCAGAAAAAACACTCTTAGATGCTGGAGACCGTCTGGGCTATAATTATAGGAAATTCTAATTAATTTATTACTATAACAAATATATCTATATATTAGTGTGTATATAAATCGGATCTCTGTGTTTTCAATTTGATTTGAAATAAAAGCTCTGTATCACTCAAACCCATAGACCGTGGATATATATCATTTGTTTTGAGTAAGACAGCTGATGGCACTAAGTAAATAAAGGCAATAGATTTAATGAATGGAGAGACCATGTACGAGACACCCTTCGCAGATGGTCCTGTGACGTCAATATCCACACTGAACACAACCTATACAGCTACTTCATTGCTGTTGACGGTGTGTACGGTTTGCGTGCAGTGTTGAAAGGAATAAAGAGTCAAGGAGAATGTCTATTTATTATTTGATTGAAGGTCAAAGCACAAAGATTTACTAAACAAAATCAATATGTAAATGGAATGCACAGGTCTGGTTAAATTAAATATCAATTGCAATTGGAGACATATTTTATATTATTTTTGATGCCATTCAGCTGCAAACCTACTTAAATCAAGGCCTTATTAACGATGCTGTTTTCCATCCGTCATGGGAAATATAGAGATGCTTAACCAGCCTAATTGAAAGCAGAAACATTTAATAACAACACTATCGGTGAAATAAGTAAGTGGTTTATATTATAATTAGTTTGAGGATCTGACGGCAATAGCTTACGAAGTAGCTTACGATGAAGAGTGTGTGCTTCTGTTATTGTTAGCGGGCTGGCAGATAATTGACGGTAATCTACGCTGAGTTTATCTATACGGTGTTGGTTGCGGAGGAATAATAAACGGTCCTCACTTATTAAATGTAAAGTGCATCTTAATTAACTAATACCATCACGTGACTGATAGTACCATCAACAGACAATAAGCGTCCCTGTTCTATACAAGTACTCACGTCAAATTGTGGCGACGTTACAATCGATGTCAGCTCAGTTTGAGTACGTCGGAGGAGCAGGTGCGGCTGTCAGGATTGTGTTCGGTTAATTCGAAAACAAGGTCAGCTTACAATCGCAATGACGTCATGCATACTTGGTTGCAGTGCGGTGAAATAGAGGCAGTTGTGGTCTCCCTTATTTTTCTATGGAATGGGTCAGTGGCTTTTTTATATTTTAATGAATTGATCTATAGCTATTAATTTTTACATTTCGTTTGTGTTCTCAGGAGAGAGATGTCGCTCAATTCTACATCTGGATTACTGGATCAATTGGTATTGATGCGAAGTGCCATCAATGGAACGAAAGGTGGCGTAAATGATGCAAGTCATGCACATTCAAATCTAACAACGCTAGAACAGTTACTTAATACGTTGGTGCTGTGTCTAGTAATCGTGTTGACAGTTGCTGGTAATTCAGTGGCGATTGCTGCGTTCGTTGTGTCACCAAGCCTTAAAAGGGTTACCAACTACTTCATCGTATTACTGTGTGCGTCAGATATTACCATAGCGACGATGGCCATGCCCTTTTGGGTATCTTACATAAAAACAGGCTATCCCGATTACATCTCAGATGAAACTGTTTATACTTTCTTTCTTATAATTGATATGTTCTGTAGCACATCGTCAATAATGAGCTTAGCTGTGATTAGCTTCGAACGATACTTATCTATCGCTCACCCGATGCGTTATGACAATATGATGACAAATCAGACGACGTTTGCACTGATATGCTGCGTTCTGACTTACAGTTTGGTGACGGGACTATTAGGCTATGTGCAAAGGAGGACTGGGGACACCATACTAGTTCCCATATTTGTCTTTGTTTTGGCTTACGTCATACCAATTACAATCAAAATGTTTTCGTATGGCAAGATCTACAAGGCAGCGAAAAAGCAAATGCTAAGAATTACACAACTAAGGCGAATCAACGAACACTTGAAAGACCAAATGATGCAAGACCGAATCAGTGTAACAGAAACGAACAACGACACGCAAAGGAATAGTTGGCAGGATGTAACCATGACAACGCCAACGATAATAAGAGCGTGTGACGATCACACTGAAGAGAGGCCGCTGAAAGATAGAGAGAGAAGTAATAGTCTATCTGCAAGGATCAAAACGAGGCTAACTAGCTCATCTAAGCCAGTGGCAAATAAGAAAAAAGTGCTGAGAAGACAAGGATCTAGTTTTAGCGACATCAGACAGCGCAGTGTGGCAAAGATCAAAAGATTTCATCGTGACTTACGAGCAGCCAAAGTGCTTGGTCTAATCATAGGTACATTTGTAATACTATGGACTCCATTTATGACTGTAGTGGTTATTAGTAACATCAAACCATCTTTAGTTAGCCTCAGAATGATTGTCATTACGAAAGACCTCCATTACATGAACAGTGCCATCAATCCGTTGTTGTATGTCTTACTGAACAGAGCATACAGGAGGGGTGTTACAAAGGTGTGGCGGTTACTCATAAAAAAAATCAGATGAAACACGTTCATTTCAATAACAAATTTATTCCTATAATTAGTTAAGACATACTATATATTCATTTGGCAACTTCATCAAGATAACAAGCAAATGTTTTCATCTGGAACAAAAGAACAAAAGCCATAAGCCAGATGAATAATTAACAATGGCAACAGATAAATGGCAAACATTCGATTTCATTCATTACTAACCCCTTGCACATAATTAATCCTGTTGAGCTTCTCATTTTGACTATGGGCACCATCGTCACAGCTGCCCATTGGTAACAAAAGAACATTCTTTCCTGTGGCCTCTTGTAGAGTCAGGGTTACCGGGATGCTGCCTCCTTCTCGTGTGAGATCAGGTTCAACACCATAGACTATAACAAAACACAAAATAATAATTAAATCAATCGTTCAACATCAAACTTGAAACACAACAGAAGATCACGTGACATACCCCTCTTGATTGCTCTTCTTGCAGCTGCGTAGTTTGGATGGTTGAAATCGCTGAACCATGGCCTTCCTCCGTGTTGATTATGAACACTGAAACGGCAAACAAACAAACGAATTAAATACACTATGATATTATATCTATATTGTCATATTTTGATAGAGAGGCTAGTCTCACTTTAACGAGCAAGCGCTTCCAGATGCTTTGTGGACGGCTTGGCAATAATCAACAACCAGCTTCTCAATCTCTTCTGGTGTCTGACTGGGAACAATTCGGATTGAAAATTTCCCAGTCACCTATTAATTATATCATTAAATAAAGTGGTTAATACGTGCATAGTATAACAAATGACTCAACATCTCATGCAGTGTAGTGATACCTTGGCTGGTATAACTGTTTTGCATCCGGGTTTATCAAACGCGCCTTGAATACCATGAATTGAAAGGGATGGGTATCTCCAACGACTCATCAGTGTAGCGGCCTTGACATCATCAGCTTTATGATGAAGTAAATGCTTGGTACCAAGGTCATTGCAATATTCAGCTGGGTTAAAGTCCATTGCTTCGTAAGTTTTTAATTCTTCGTCAGTTAGCTTATCTACCGTATCCATCAGACCAGGAATCAAAATCTTTCCTTTCTGATCAACCAGCTGACTGAAGAGGTGGACAAGGTCAATCATAGCCTCGTTTCTATTGGACAGAAAATAACAGCATGAGATTGCAATTGGCATAATTCAAAATTTGACGACGGTGTCTGTTGACTTACACACTGCCCCCAAAGACACCTGAGTGGAGATCCATTTGGGCACAAGACATCTCAGCAAAGAAGTAACAAATTCCTCTACGACGAAAATCAGTTTGGAAAAACAACAATTGAACATCACTGAGTCAAAGAGAACATTTATCACACCATTTGTACACGTGGACTTACCTCAGTCCATATGTGATGCACGGTTTTGTTTTACCAAGAAAATAATTGTCAGAAATGCAAACGTAGTCAACATTCTAAAAGAGATGAGAACATTTTATTAAGGAACAAACACACCTAAAACAACCCAGAGGGACAATGTTTCATCAAAGGATAGAATGAAGAATAATTTTAAAAAATGATTAATTAAAATGTTTGGTTGTGTATCTAGTATGGACTTCTCCTGCGAGAAAAAGTTCATGAGTTCATGAACATGAAATTGCGCAAAAGTTCATGAACTTTCAGGCAATTTCACATCCATGAACCAGCTCATGAACTCATCGTCACTGTTCATGAACCCACAAAAAATGTTCATGAACTCATGGCATCTTTTCACAGGGGTAAATCCATACAAGAGCGAACAAATCAGTTAATCAACACATGTAGATATAGATAAAGAATAGAAAGATTGTATATGTTTGTAAATTATTAACTCAAAACTATATTTATAATTGAAGAGAATAATACTGACGATTTTAAAATACAACAATGTAACTTGTAGGGGAAGGGGCTAAGATACAGTGAAGGGGGCAATCTAATACAAATGTTGAAATAAGAAATTGAATCCTTTCAATGGTGACATCATTTAATACTCACTACCTCTATTAAAGGTCACCTGTGGTAGTGGTCACTTGATTATTGTGCAACGTCAAACTTCATCACGTATCAATTGTTTCTGTCTGACTTTCTACATCTCATAATTTATTATATCTCATGAACATTGAACACTGTATTTCGGTAGCAACGCAAACAAATGTAAACCAAAAGTCAGTGTTCTGTCTGCCTAGCTCCACAATGCCTACTTTGTGTTAACTATTCTACAAACACAATACAAAATATGCCATTTGAAACACAAAGGTGAAATTTACATTTTAACACATTTTCATTTCACAAAGACAACACAAATAATTTCATTATTTAGCAAATAGACCAATCATCATTCAAGGTTGTAGCCTACGTGTATGTGTGATTGGTCATTCTGAATTTTATTAAAGTGCTTCATCACTCTTTTTGTCCCATTTCGAAACAGCCGTTGGTAAAGCGCAGTTAGTGTTGTGTTGTCTCTGGCTGCAATTTTTCATTTATTTGTACCAACCTTGAAAAATCCTTCTTTTCTAGACATAATTAACTCATCAAGTCCTTCGCTGCCATTTTCTTCCATTCCCTCAAAACAAAACTAAAATAAACAATCAAAACAAAATAACAATTAGATGTTGAACATTGATGAAATGATACACATCATAGCCAGTTGCATACAACATGTCTGTAGCTCTGACCTTGAGGTTAACTGGAAGTTCTATCTTGCATTGTTGATAGGCTTCAACTACATTCAACCAACCAAGTACTGGCCCCTTGAAAACAATGAACGTACATATGTATCACAAACAGCTATTGAACCCATAATTAAAGATCTATCATTAATTCAATTACTATGGTAACACACTTTGTCATCAGTTGATCCTCTTCCAAACATTTTGCCGTCAGTTTCAACCAGAACAAAAGGATCAGTGTTCCAGCCATCATTCTGAAAAATAAGGCATAATTAAATCAAGGTAACATTTATTATTTCAGGTCACAGTATACATCCAATATTACTACATCATGCGATGGCCACGAAAGAAATCCGAGAAAAATAAGAATAATGGTAAAAATAATAAATAGATTAATTAACAGTTTGTTCAATAAACATTTTAGTATGAGAGATAGCGACACAAACTCACAATCAAAGTTGTTCCGACATTTCGACATCGTTGTTGTCATTATCAAGGTTGAAAGAAATATTTGATGAATTAACAAGATAGATATCTAATCTACGTAAAATGTGCCAGGATATAAATTTTACATTCTACAGAGCCTATTGTTTACAAAGAGAGAATAACGAAATCTACAGATATAAAAACAATAGAATGCTGCGACAAAAGGAAACAATTGAGCTGAAAGTCGCGACTTAATTCAATTACTTTGAATATTAAGAGTCGGTTTTAGCTTCCTGATTGGCAACAACACTTTAAAGTAAGAAATGTGACGTGCCACTTATTGGAGATATAAAAGTTTGTATTAATTTACAATGAACAATGGTTAATAAGGATGGCCAACACCGACAATATGACCAAACAACATTGAGGAATTGCTGTTTGTGATATCGTTGAATATATATAAATTTATAACTAAACGAAACAAACGACGGTATAATTAGTCTCCATAAACCAAATAATATTCTTCAGAAGGCTTGAAATTAAATTATGTCGGGGTCACCAATGTAGGGTTTTGTTCAATGGTATATTTATTAGATGTTTACTCTACAAAGGTTGACATAGAAAGTGGGCAATTACATATTACAGTGATTAGTTACATCTAGGGAAAGACTGATATAAACAGAAATTACAATATATACAGTATATATATATATATATAAAGTGAAGTGTACCCGCTCTGCTGGGTGAAATTTAAATATAAAAAAAACAGAACTTCTGATTGCTAGAAGTTGAAAAATAATGCCCTTGTACTTCGAATTGTGATTGATATAGTAGATTGACAATTAATTTGCATGTTAACATGAACCATGAAATTGTCCGTGTTTGAACAAAAACTGATAAGATAAGATATTCTTCATAAGATAACAAAATTAAGAAGACAACAAAGATAACATAAAGTACTTTTTCCAAAATTTCCATCTAAAAATGGCTTTAAAGTGTTCCATAAGCTTAGGTTTAACAACACCAAGGATTGTGAACCACACATGTCGAATTTTTATTGGTCTGATTCGAAGAAGTTTGACTAAGATTTGAATTTCGTTTCTGAGGCATCACTCAGGCCATGGCCATGCAGTCATTTATAGGCCATTTTTAAACAAATTGAATATGACTACGCTCATTATACTAATACCGCTGACGCTCATATATAAGATCTGATGAATTGTTGAAATATTTAAAATATCCTTAAAACATTTATGTTGGTTTATGAATAGCAATATAACTGCTGTTTTTCTTTGAATTGCATAAATAGCTGAATAACATAATTAATAATTTAGTTAAATCAATTCGTTCTTCAAATACCTGTCCTGTAAAATAAATCATTTTTATCTTACTGTATAGGAGCCCCCCTATATACCCTGGCAATAACGCAAACACGCACTTAATTTTCGCAATTTCACGCATAATGCAGTAAAAATTTCAATCCTCGCGTATTCAGCCAACAACCCTTGATGACGATTTAATTTAGACCATTCGGATTTGAAACATTTTTGAGCTTTAGTGGCGAAATTATTACGGCAGAAAGAAATGTGTTTTACAGAAATTGAAAGGTTTAAATGATCGCAAGTATGCAAACTAGGTTATTGTCTATGCAAATGGGGTCCAGGGGTGCACCTCCAGGAAATTTTTTCAAAATGTGATGTCACAATTCTCAAAAGTCCTCAAAAGCTTTTTAAATAGGTTCATATTTAGTATAACGCAGAAACCTTCATTCACGTAATAAAGCGTATAAAAATTGCCTTTTCACGAATTCACGCTCAAAATATAGGCCAATACCGCGTCACGAATAAATATGGGGGCCCTGTATAGTATTAGCGGATAAAGTATATACCGCACTGCACACACATTTTTTACCATCATTTATTCTGGGCATTCTCATTGTTGAAAATTTTATACAGTAAATAAATATTTGACATAACAATCAGTCGATTAATCGGATTTTGCCGATTGTTTCTCATCCAAACTAATAAAAACACATAGTCGTAGATCATGTTCATGAGTATATTATGTAGGTGTCAGTTGCATGGCGAATGATTTGATTCGAACGTTGGTTTCAAATAGGTTTTGAATTACAAAACGATGTAAACAAAACGACGAACGTTCTGAATTACACATCAAAGTAAGGAAAACAGAGCGACTGTACTGGGCGATATCAACTTTGAATTAAGATAACAAAACCTTGACTTAATAAATTTTCGAATAAAAAAATCATTTTGAATTTCATTCTCTATTACATTGTATTTAGTATAATCTACTACAGATACAATCATAAGCAAATCATTGGATTCAACCCTTTAAATGAATAATGAAAGATAAATGCATGAGCGGAAATAGCCTAATTGATAAATATACAATAGAACTGAATGTCAGATTGAAGGAATATAAAGATATGAACATAAAACATGGCCTATGTTGGCGCAAAAAAATTATAAGATACCCCACGGAAAGTATGGATTTGATACGTTTACCATAAGAAGCGTGAATCTTGAATACAGTTGATACAGACAGACATACATCAACGTTTATATAGTAGATAAACCAGTACATTATCTCTCATACTAAAATAAGTAAGTGTTGAGAAAGTGTAGGCCTATTTTAATTTGTAGCTGTTCAAAACAAAACAACAATAAAACTTGTTTGTCTTAGCACTATCTACTAATAAAAACAAAACACTTGATCTAAATAAATAATAAGGATTGCTTAGATGTATATTGATGTGCTCTTGAAGGGTGAAATTTGATATTTGAGCCAACGGATTCTAATAATATAATAGCTTAAAATTGACTGAGGAAATAATTGAATACCAACTGAACACACACACAAACACACACACCAATCTGAAGAAATTGTATCGACATGTGGTGTACCTCAGGGATCAATTCTTGGCCCTTTGCTCTTTTTAGTTTACGTTAATGATCTACCTACTGCTATCTCTCATGGAATTGTAGGCCAATTCGCAGATGACAGCCAAATTTTATATAACCATAACCCAAAAAATCCCCATTCATTGTCAACCGTACAACACAATATCATGGAAGATCTAGAATCAATAACATTATGGTTTAGATCCAACTCACTTCTAGCAAATGCAAAGAAGACCCAAATAATGGCAATTGGAGAGAGAAGAGTGAAAGCAACACCATTGCCGAATCTATTCATCGATAATCAAATTCTTACCTATGTCAGCCAAGCTAGAAATCTTGGAGTGGTATTCGATGATGAAATGACTTACAAGAGCCATATTAATCAACTAATAAAAACTGCAACTTACAGATTAAAAGCAATCTCAAAGCAACGTAAGTTCATTCCAACAGAACTATTCAAAAAAGTAATCGAGGCAAAAATAATCATGCCCTGCTTATACGCTTTAGAAGTCTGGTCTTCTTGCACAAAAACACAAATACGGCGTGTGCAAATCAGTATCCAGAACTGGGCAGCGAAATTAATTGCTGGCAAAAGGAAATTTGAGGAGATGGGAAATCTACTAGATGAAATTGACTGGCTTCCAATCAAAGACCTTGTTGAATTACGCACTGTGTGCACAGCTCGCCAGTCAGCGCTTGGATTGTATGGATCCACCATGGAATATCTATTTAAGAAATCTCATTCAAGGTACGATACACGTAAAAAACTGTATAAACTTCCACGTGTTTATACCGACCGTGGCAAGAGATCGTTCTCCTTTCGTGGTGCAGAGCTACTTAATAAATATAATCAATTTGAAAATATAATGAAAAATAGTAAACACTATAGTAAAATGAAATATAAAAATGAAATTAAAAACAGTCTTAAAACAACAGAAATATAACTATTATATAGCGTAATCAATTTGTCAGACATCAAGAATCAACTGCATTTAACTGAGTCTTACTTTTACTTGTAATTAATTATAAAAGCCTACAAAACATTGTATTAAGTTGTTTATATGTCTTAAATATAATAATATCTATCTATCTATCACAACGAACATTACATCAAACGTTAAATAAACATGCACCCATCAAAACAATTGTATTACATGCTAATTATGCACCCTGGGTAAATATCGAACTACGAAATGAACTAAAACAAAGAAACAAATTAAGATACATTGCCATGAAATGAAAACAGTCTCATGACTGGAAATTATATAAAAACCAAAGAAACCAGGTGAATTACAAGCTAAGAATAGCAAAAATTGACTATAATAAAGCTAAATTTTCAGAATGTGATGACAATGTGACAGATATCTGGAATCAAGTGAAAAGGCTAACAACAAAGCAGAAATATAAATGCACAGCGTCAAATAAATCAGATCTAGATAAAATAAAACAGATTTTTCAGTGAGGTTGGATCAACCATAAAGACAACAAAAAACACACTACTCCAAATTATGAAAATATTGAACAATGTAACAAAGTATTAAATTTCAACTCTGCATCTGTCATTGACATTGTGAAAGCTGTTGATATGAAACGATAAACTAAATGGTTATGTGATAAAAGCTGCACTCCCTGCAATTGCTACACCGCTTACAAGTCTTGTTAACTTATCCATCAAACTATCTGTTTTCCCTGAGAGTTTTAAATTTACTATTGTGTCTCCTATAACAAAATCATCTTCCGTAAATACACCAGACCAGCATTGTCCTTTAGCATTATTATCACTGTTATCAAAGGTCGTTGAAAGAATAATATACTTACAATTGTACCCACATATTTCACCTCTCCTCACAAAATACCAACATGGATTTCAACTAGGTCGTTCTACAATCACAGCGTTACTTAATATAACAGAAAATATTTTAAATACTATGGAACATCGTGAACTGTCCCTTCTAATTTTGCTCGATCTTTCTAAAGCTTTCGACAGCCTCCAGCATGATATGTTACTGCATAAACTGAAACTCTTTGGACTATCTGATCATGCACTAACCTGGATGAACTTGTATTTAGCAAACAGAAGACAAGTTGTAAAGGTAAATAATATTTATTCTGAAGAAATTGTATTGACATGTGGTGTACCTCATCTTGGCCCTTTGCTCTTTTTAGTTTACGTTAATGATCTACCTACTGCTAATTCTCATGGGATTGTAGGCCAATTCGCAGATGAAATTTTATATAACTATAACCCAAAAAATGCCTGTAATCGAATAATTATATGTATGAACTGTAGATTGAAACACTCATGATAAATTGAGGCTAGCCTCATTTGTGTGGATAGAATGGAAACGCCCACGTGCGTATCGTATGGTGAGAGTGTGTGTAGTCTGGATGAGAGCAAGACCTAGAGAAATATATGTTGTTTTATTAACTGAATTGAGTCGTCGTTGTTCAACTTGTCGTTGATCTTATAAGCTAACGGGCCATGGCGGTTAGTAAAGCAAAATTAAAAATCACTGATATAGTAGCACCGTACACTGGAGAAGGAGACCTTAGTGAATGGTGGTCGCGGTTTGAGATAGTTTCAAAACTGCAAGGATATGAGGAGAACGAAAAGGTTATGTTAGTACCTTTACTTTTACGCGGACCACCGTTTCTCATTTATGAGAAAATGTCCAGTGAAAATCAGAAAGACCTACAAATTGTAAAGAGAAAAATGCTGGAAGCATTTTCATTATCAAAGTTTGCAGCATATGATGAATTAAGAAGAAGAACATACAAAAGCGGCGAAAATGTGGACGCATATTATGCCGATTTAAAACGTTTGTGTGAACTTTCTGGTATGGGAGGTGCAGGAGTAGCTTTTGGTCTGGTCGTCGTTGGTCTGCCTGAAAATATATTACGATATGCAGCTGCGCCCTTCATTGACGATAGATGATGAGCAATTGGTAGCTCGCGCAAGAGTATTGATGGAAGCAGAAAATGCTCATGCACAAGATTTAGGTGTTATTGCCGCCGCTGTACCTACTCTCAACAAGAAAGAGACCAGGAATAAATATCATATAAAATGTTTCTACTGCGGAAAACCTGGGCACATCGCCAAAGACTGTTCTTTGTTGATGTCACGAGATAAACCACAAGGACGCAACAGTACTGACAAAAGTGAGATAGCACGTGATGGAAAATGCTACAATTGTGGTCAGGATGGCCATTTAGCCATCGGATGTCTTAACTCACCGACGGAAAACTATCTCGGGGTTTCTGTTGTTATAAAATGAATGGTTTGTTAACAGTTTATGTGACGGTAGCCGGTTCTCGATACCGGGGAATTTTGGACACTGGAAGTACGATGACATTGGTGTCTGAAAATGTGAAGAAACATAGTATATCTGCTGTCCAACGAAACATTTCCATTTTAAATAATTCAACGGTTAGAACTATAGGTTATAGTCATCTGAATTTAAAAATTTCTAACACTGAACGGTTAATACAATGTTATGTTGTCAATTCATTAATATCAGGCATTGACATCATTTTAGGTGTTGATGCTATTAAGCTTTTAGGTGGTTTAAATTTGACGCCGACTGGTAAGTATCAGCTCGGTGCTCAAGCTGATCCCACTGTGTTAGGTTGTAATATAAGTACAAGTGTAAATACCGCAATTGAGCCTAATAAATGTAGCAATATTATATCACGCGAGATAAAAATAGAGGACAAAAACTTTGAAGCAAATTTCGATGGAACGGCATGGGTCATTAAATGGAAATGGGTGGATGGCAAGCCGCCTGAATTTATGAAAAACTGTGTGAGCTGTTATAATATGGACGGCAGCATGTTGGAAGAATTCAATATCAAAATAAGAGAGTGGATCGAAAAAGGTTATTTGTTGCCATACGATGAGACAGTCCATGGAAAGCCAAAAGCGCTGATACGTCTTTAAAGCAAAAGCAAGGTGCGGCCAATTTTGGACTTCAGAGAATTGAACCAAACTGTAGACATTTATTCTGGGGCTAGTGATGTTTGCTCACATAAATTACGTACGTGGCGAAAAGAGGGAAGAAACTGTGCAATATTAGACTTAAAAGACGCCTATTTGCAGCTGAAAGTAGATCCAAGTTTGTGGCCATATCAAACTGTTATATTCGAAGGGACGCGTTATTGCTTGACGCGGCTCGGAATCGGATTGAATGTTGCACCACTCATTATGTCAACTTTGCTGCGCAAGGTTTTGGACATGGATCCGGATATCAAGCAAGGTTGTGACGCATACGTGGGCGATATTCATGTGAACGAAGACGTTGTCCGAGTGGATTATGTTAAAGAGCATTTGGCTACTTACGCATTACAAGCAAAGAAACCGGAGAGGTTATCAAACGGAGAACCGGTACGAGTTTTGGGTTTAAATGTAGAGCGAGTGAACAATGCATTATATTGGTCTCGAGCTAATGCTTTGAATATTGAAGTTGAAAATGTAGATCATTTAACAAAGAGAGAGCTTTATTCGCTTTGTGGTCGACTTATCGGGATACACCCGGTCTGTGGTTGGTTACGAGTACACGTCAGCTACTTAAAGCGCTTATGTACGGAGACAAATTGGGATGAGCAGTTGAGTGACACTATCAAAAGTCACGTCAAAGATGTAGTTAAACGTGTTTTACTTGCCGATCCGGCACGTGGTCGATGGGACGTGGACGAAATTACGAATGCATCTGTTTGGTGTGATGCGAGTAATCTTGCGTATGGTGTGGTCATTCAAGTGGACGGTGAGACTATTGAAGACGGGTCATGGCTACGGCAAGACAACAAGCACATAAATTTAGCAGAATTGGATGCAGCACTTCGTGGATTAAATTTAGCTGTGGAATGGGGTTTATCAAAGTTTAAACTACTAACAGATTCTGTATCAGTGTGTAATTGGCTAAATGATGCTCTATCTGGCAAGCAAAGACTAAATACTAAAGCCTCATACTGATACATAGCTGATAAATTGACGAGAGTGCCGGTTACTTGGCTAAAAGGTGTTACGACTATTGATGGAGTATGTGGTGTTGTTAATACTAATTGTAATAGTAGTAGTAATGGCACGACTCTGCCAGAACTTCACAATTTGTCCCATCGTGGAACGCACCAATTAAAATGGCTGGCTAATCAGATAGGATTACATCCATCACCAGAAGATGTTCAGAATGTTGTGACAAACTGTCAAGATTGCAAGTCAATTGACCCATCGCCAATAAGATGGGAAAAAGGCAAACTCGGTGTTGAGAAAAATTGGGAAAGATTATGCATAGATGTGACGAAGTATGAAAATGAAAAATACTTGAGTATAATTGACTGTGGTCCGAGCCGCTTTACAATCTGGCGTCGTATTGCTAACGAGGGAGAGAATCAAATTTACGCACAATTGAAGTCAATATTTTCAGAACATGGACCACCGAGCGAAATATTATTAGATAACTATAGTACATTTGCCTCAAGAAAGATTAAAATGTTATGTAAATTGTGGAATGTCAAATTGATTCCGAGAGCTGTGTATCGACCTCAAGGGACAGGGATAGTAGAACGCAATAAAACAATCAAAACTATAGCTGCTAGAAGCAAGTGTTCTATATTAGATGCTATTTATTGGTATAACAACGTACCGTCTGAACGGATGACGGATCCGCCGGCATGGCAAAAATTTGGTTACAAACCTCGGTTGCGTATTATTGAACCAGTTACATCAGATGAAGAGTTTATCAAATCTTACTTTCCCAATGACAAGGTGTGGGTAAAGCCAAAAGACAATGTCAGATGTACGGAAAAGTGGCTTCCAGGTATTGTTCTACAACAAGTTTCTGTGCAGAAAGTTAGGGTACTAATTAAGGGACATCTTTCATTAAGGCATGTAAGCCATTTACGTAATCGTATAAGTGATTCACCAAGCAATGATAACTTGAATGACAATCCAAATGAAGCAAACAATGATGATTTATTATTAACAGATGACAGTGAGTCATCATCCGATAATGATACGGATAATGAAACCAATAGTGATAATGATAGCGACAGTGAAAATCGTATTGACGAAGCAGTTGAAGTTGGTCCTCGTATTCGTCGTGCTCCAGCGTGGCTAAACGATTATTACTTGGATGAAGATTTGTAAATCTGGGGGAAGTGTAATCGAATAATTATATGTATGAACTGTAGATTGAAACACTCATGATAAATTGAGGCTAGCCTCATTTGTGTGTATAGAATGGAAACGCCCACGTGCGTATCGTATGGTGAGAGTGTGTGTAGTCTGGATGAGAGCAAGACCTAGAGAAATATATGTTGTTTTATTAACTGAATTGAGTCGTCGTTGTTCAACTTGTCGTTGATCTTATAATCCCCATTCATTGTCAACCGTACAACACAATATCATGGAAGATCTAGAATCAATAACATCATTGTTTAAATCCAACTCACTTCTAGTAAATGCAAAGAAGACCCAAATAATGGCAATTGGAGAGAGAGTGAAAGCAACACCATTGCCGAATCTATTCATCGATAATCAAATTCTTACCTGAGCCATATTAATCAACTAATAAAAACTGCAACTTACAGATTAAAAGCAATCTCAAAGCAACGTAAGTTCATTCCAGCAGAACTATTCAAAAAAGTCATTGAGGCAAAAATAATCATTCCCTGCTTATACGCTTTAGAAGTCTGGTCTTCTTGCACCAAAACACAAATACGGCGTGTGCAAATCAGTAGGCCTATCCAGCGAAATTAATTGCTGGCAAAAGAAAATTTGAGGAGATGGGAAAATCTACTTGATGAAATTGACTGGCTTTCAATCAAAGACCTTGCTGAATTACGCACTTCCAGTAGAACATGTAGGCTAGAATAGATCATGTAGAGATAGGTTAAACCTCAATGCTAAGATCTTGGATTATATTGTTAATTATTTCATTGCTAATTAGAACATGTGACCTACCAATTCTGCTGGTTGGACATCCAAATGACCATAAATGCAAACCTAAAATCAAAAACAGATTTAACCAAACTGGCCTTTTAAAGAATAAAACATAATTGCACATATGGAAGAAGATTTCTATTTAAAAGGAACGTACTGTCTTCTTCTGTGGATCGTCACCGATAGATGCCAAAATGATGGGTGGTAATTCCACTGTTACGCCATCCATTTCTTGTGATTTTTCTGGGTTATCTGCTATTTCAACTTTTGCCCCAAGCTTTTCAAGTTCCTAAATATCAACAACAAACAAAATTAAAAAAAACTATCAACATCAGGCAACATTTAAATTGTGATATCCAGCAATGGTTACTACAAACACCTACTTCAGCTACATATTTGACCATTCGAATGACTTCAGGACGGTGATCTGCCCACGAGGAGACACTTTTGATTGCAACCCACTCGGCAAGACGTTTGACGTACAGATCCTAATCAACAGATAAACAAACACAATTTAAAATGTAATTGAGAATAAAACGTTCCCTCACTGCACCTCGATCATATGTTGAAGGTCTCACACACCTGCTTTGAATCAAGATGACTGAAAGAGACAAGCAAATAAGAGAAATTAATTTGAGTGAACAATAAAAACTGTTAAAGACTGATTTGGCAGACAATTGGTTACATTATGTAAGTGTCATTAATATACAGCCTTAATATTAAGTAGAATTGTAAAATGTTACAAGCAACTTAATACATTGAACATCGATGAAAAGGAATCAAAACAATTGAATCTGCTTAAAGATCCACCCGTTTCAAGTTACATTGAATGTTAAGAATGATTTTGGTGTGACATCAGTTTCTTCAGGTAGGCCATTACACCGAGGCACTAACGCAGCTGCAGAATTGAAATTTTAATGTTTGGCTGCGTGGAATATCTGGGACACTCAATTTATACGAATGACGACGCATGCGATATTTATTGATATTATATTTACAGTTGAGATTTTCAATCGACAAATCGACAAGATTATGAGTGATCTTGTACATCATGCACAAATAAAAAATACTTGTCTGCATTCTAGAGATTCCTATCCATAAGCTATTGCTGCTAACATGGAACAGTGACTTGCTGGTTTCAGGAATATTGTGCCAAGAATTCTAGAATCTCGAATTCTGTCCATTCTACATCGATTGTTATTCTATATCTAATGTATGCTATTTAATTGTGTAGGCCTACAAATTGAGCAACGACATTGTTGAGTAATGAACGACTCCATGAATTTACATGCTATGTATGTAAGTGATATTGGACAATAGAATCTACAGAGATTGGATTCCCCTGTCTTGTAAATGGGAATAATGATTGTAATTTTCCATACGTCGGGTAATGTACCAGATAACATAGACATTTCAAATAATATGAAAAGTGGAAAAGCAATCCCATGAGCAATAGATTTCATGAATAAGGCTGTTAAGCTACGGCCAAATGACATTTTTTTTGTAACCCAACACACGCCAACTCAGTGGATTAATGCCATTGACTGCAGTAAACACACTAAAAAATGTATATTTAACAAGTTTGCTTCAAGACCTTTCATCGATATATTTGACCGCATTTGCATATTCAAGAATTGGTACTTGGGAACGTGAATGTGTGTGTGTGTGTGTGTAATTTTATTTTGATTCGGTTGTCAATGTAGCTTGGAATTTACATAAGAATTAAAGCTTTTAGAAGATCTGTTTTCTATTATAGGATGATCTGATTTAATGCGATAAGATCTTTCTGATCTGCGCTGTGATCACGAGATAGTTGTTGAATTGTTTCTGATGTGATACGCAGCTCTTTTATTTGAATCCAAGGAGCGAACTATCTTTGATCTTTTTAATTTACGAGTATTTGTATGACATTTTATCTCATTCCAAAAAAGATCTACATTACCATGACAACGCCTTCGTAAAATTTAACCAGTCTACATGATTTAGCTCAACTAATATAGCACCATAATCTGTTTTTTTGAAATTGTTGTGAACTTGATGAGCATTATCGCTAGAACAAAATTAAGAGAGTTGTGGTCGCATGTAGGCCTACTAGAAAAATAGAAACTACTTCAGTATCAGAAATTCGTTCACTGGTAGATGTTAGAGCCAAATCTGTAGGCCTAACGCTACCGTTGTGAGTAGGACCAAGGACAACTTGGTGCAGACTATTTTGAAGTAGAGTAGATACAAAAATATCTGCACTTGAACCACTAACTCAGGAATTTGCCAATTAATCGAAAGGTAATTAAAATCAATGTTTAATACAACGTTTCGATCGCATCATGCAATCATTTTCAAGTTAAAGGGTAAAATTTATTATAGGACTTATTATATGGGCTAATTTAATACAATAGGCCTATACAAAGGATAATAATATTATAATACAAAATAAAAGAACAAATAAAATTGACAAGAAATATCTATTTAAACACTAGGGACTTTGAGGAATCATTTTTTGTATTTAAAGCGACGGTTTAATTTTTGCAATGAATACCATCTCTTTTACTAAACAGTCAAATTTTGTTTTACCACGAGACAAAACTTATGGTAAAATGTCATTATTTTTGACTCATGGTTACGTAAGTGACCTTGAGTCTATGCTGTCATGGTGGAAACGTTTTCATTTCATTTCATTTCATTTCATTTTTGACTAAATCTATTGTTCTTTTGAAATAACGTTCAACACACTGCTTTGCGTGCTAACAAAGGTCGAACAAAAAACGATTGCACAAGAAACACGATTTTATTGTTAAAAATACAATGGGCAAGCTGTGTGATTATTCTAAATTTTTAGCTAAATTTTTTTCACATAAATTTTTTTCCATTGCCCGCCATGATGGCCGACTCGCAGCTTAGCGAGATTACAATGGCATTATTAAATGAAATGTTTTCTAATACTCCTGGATTAGTTTACATCGTGACTATCTCTTCATTGGAAGAACACATGATTGTTTTCTTCTTCTCGTCATTTGAAATGGTTAATGAAAGGTTTTAATCGTTCTGTACCATCACTATTTGAGGTGAAACTTCGAAGATAATTGTTGTTGTGTTTTGACCATGAGAACTTTTAAACCGACAATTCATCATTTGTTTGGGGGCTTAGACAAGACAGTATTATATATTTATTGTTTTTATTGTTTTCTGAAGTTATGTATTACATCAAATTGCCAAGCCAGTCGTCATCGTTTTATTTGGTTTATTAAAATGTTTTAATTCTGCTGCGACATCAGCTTAAGAGACAATTTTGCACGTCATTTACAACTCACACCTGTATAATAAGTAGTGAAAATCACTTCTCCTATGCTGTCTTGGTATGGTCTAGTGGTTAAGCGTTTGCATCATGTGCACGGGGTCTGGGGTTCAAATCCATCGGTCTGCCTTCCCTTTTTTTTTTTCTTTGATTTATTATTTGGATATATTTTTCTTTATATTATTATATTATTTGGATATTGTTATAATTTATTTGATTGAAGTTGATTTTTTAATTTGATCTGATTTTTATATCATTCGATTGGATTAATTTACTTTTTTGAATTTGATTTGATTTGATTTTTCTTTGCATGATGATTTGATTGATTTGATATTCGATTGAATTTGATTTCAATTGGTTTATTTTGATTATTATATTATTCATCATGAGTCCGAGCGTAGCAGAGCTATTTTTTGTGTAAGTTATGGGCATCCCTTAAATGTTTTCCAACAGCCGTAAAACGATGGTCATTAACACATTGATGTAGGTGCCGATGCGTGTAGCCAACATAGTCAGCATCGCACTGACCACACTTAAAATGGTAAACAATGCTTTGTTCGGATAAAATGTCAGGTTTTACTTCTTTATGTCTTAGCTGGTCTAAAATCTTTGTACTAGTAAAAATTGGTCTTACTTCAATGCCAATCGAGTTACTTAGCCGTGAAAGGTCTTGTTTGATGACAATGGCTGGTTTCTGGTCTTTAAAAGGTAGAATTATATTAAAAATTAAATTGTCACTTGAGGTTTGTACATTTTGAGTAAAAGTGTTAAAATCAAACTTAGCAATAAAATATGGTTAAAAAGAGACGTTGGATATTTCAAATTGGTAAAAATGATGTTTACATTCTTTAATAAAATTTGCTTCTGATGATGATAATCGTATTGCTCTATTCAGCATTGTTTTTAAAAGTCCATTCTTGTATTTCATATCAACATGGCTTTGAAATTAAATTCCTTAAAGTCCTTAGTTTTCAAATAGATATTTCTTGTCCATTTTATTTGTTCTTTTATTTGTAGGCTATTATTAAATCATTATCCTTTGCATATTGTATTAAATTAGCCCATATAAATAGTCCTATAATAAATTTTACCCTTAAAAATGATGAGATTGAAACGCTATAAATTAATATGAATAAAAATTTTGTTGACTTTTCTTATCAAATAATACAATGTCTTTAATAGTAGGCCTATAATTAGTATATAACATCCTGATTATAGTCACAAACACAAAACAGTCGCGGTCATGGCTAGACCAGGTGTCACCGGCTTATTGTTATAGAAGTTATTTATTTTACCTTTATTTATTTCCATGTACCGTAATCCAGCGCGCATAAGTCGCACGCGAGCAGGGTGGCACAAACAGTCCGAACCTGCGAACGTAGTTCGCCGAAGCTAGGGCAAAATTCCTAAGTTTTCCGAAGTTTACTTTCATTCATTTCTTCTACAATTCGAAGAAAACTAATTTTATCGTCTTCATTTCTTGAATCCAAAGATCTGGCCTTCGGAAATGTTAAAACTGAACAATAATCTCAAAAAATGTTGGATTTCAACTCATAAAATGATATTAAACAACGAGAAAAGTTATTGTTTTGGCCATTTTCCCGCTTCATTTCCAAGTGCTAACTGAAGCGTGAACAAGAAACGCCTCCACGGCTTTTTAGATTTTCTAATTAGCATAACAAAGAGATGAAAAATGACAATTGAAAGCTGATCAAGATGGCTGCTCAACACAAAAAACGATCTCAAGAATCAGAAACTAGTGATCATTAAATGGCCTATACTTTCTGGTTGGAATAGAACAATTTAATTGAGGACACAGATAAAACGATTATGTTTTATTTCAAAGTCTGCTTTCAATCAAATTCTCTTATTTTGATCACAAAGCATTATTTTCTGAGAAATATATTTCAGCTTACAAAAATGCATTGAACTTCAGAGATGTTCTGCTTGTAAGAATGAAAGTTTATAGCAATATAATTACAGCCCATACATCAAGCATATGCCATTTGGTTTAGTTTGCTTATACAGTGTTGGAAATTACACTTAATTTTTGCTTGAATGACTATTCAGATTGTTAATTTAAACTTTTTCCTAAAATAAATTCCTATGCACAAACTGATTTTGGACATTGGAAATGGAGTACAGCTATAGAAACAAAAATCCG
This sequence comes from Haliclystus octoradiatus, assembly GCA_916610825.1. Taxonomy (NCBI): domain Eukaryota; kingdom Metazoa; phylum Cnidaria; class Staurozoa; order Stauromedusae; family Haliclystidae; genus Haliclystus; species Haliclystus octoradiatus. The sequence goes on from OU744452.1 coordinate 381,769, forward strand.
AAGGTTATATGTATATATATGTTATATATATAAAGCTGGTTCGCCGAAGGCAAACATTTTTGTGCCACCCTGCACACGAGTATAAGTCGCAGGGTGATTTTTCAAGCAAAAAAGTTGAATTTATTGATTTTTCGTGTATAAGTCGCACCTTGATTTTTGAATTATTTGAACATGAAATATGGAAGAAATCACTGTAATTTGAAAATAATTTTCAGGTATTTCTAGTAAACTAGTATGTGATAAGAAAATATGTCAATGTTTTTGTGAAATAATCCACAGTCATAGCAACAACAACAAAAACAAATCAAAACCAATTAATCGTGAATTTTAAAAACCATAAACACCAGAGAAAGAGTAAAATAAAGAGTAATAATCCAGTTTAAAAACAGCCATTTTAAATAACATTTCATTCCTTAATAATGTACAATTCAGTAGATAACAAATCAAATGAACTGCATAATTTCTTTACGCATATAATGAAGTAATATGTTGTTTTTTGATGTCTCACTTCTTTCTAAGTGAAAAGATTCCAGCATGTTTTCTATGTCCTACTACGCATGCGTTGTAAAAACAAGAAAAGAGGTTATTGAAAAGTGGCCAAAAATTTCGAAAAATTGTTGATGTTTTTGTGTTTTGCGCGTATAAGTCGCACCATGATTTTGAAGAACAAAATTTTGACTTAAAAGTGCGACTTATACGCGCTGGATTACGGTATTTAGTACTTACTTTATTATATTCTAGACTAGACTGGTAGTTAATTAATTAACATAGACACCATGAAAAATAGTATAAAAACCGTGTAAAATTAGTATGACGGCAGTAGCAATTGCAATATATAGAAGAACCTAGAAGTTGGAAATAGCCGTCAAGCCATGGTAAAGTTACTGATGTAAATTAATGCTGTAATTATAGTCATTATTTTATAACCTTAGTTTGTATTTATTCATTTAACTTATATTTGTATATTTCATTGCCTTTTATAGTGAATTAATTAAACTGTGAATTAATATCAATCTGCTACAATTTGACTCATTCCTATCTCTTCGAAACAGAACTTTACAACAGCATCAATACTTGAAAATCTTGACGAAAGCTCAATTATTGAACGCTTAAATTTGGACTTTAAAAATATCGCAACGCCGCTACCAGTGGCAAACTTACGATCTGAACGAATAATTGTAAACTTGTAGAGTTTGCTAACATGCTGGAGTGTCAGGAATATTTGACGTCAAAAACGCCTCTGTAACGAATTATTGAGAAGTTAGAGTGTCGTCTAGATTTGACTTTAATTTATTCATTATTGATCTGGAATTGACGTAATAGGCCTAACATTTAAAGACTTCTGATTTGACTTTGTTGTATTTGTAGTGTTTTCTTCATTAACAATGTTAATTCCTGTAATTGAACGCTGTTTGATGGAGTAGACCTTGGTGGGTTTGTTGGGGGACATGGAGCTGTGGTGTGACAGAGGGAAAGTGTTGGAGTTGCAATGACTGTTGAGATTGTTGCGGTTTGAAGTGCAGTGGTTGGAATTGGTTGTAAGGTGACAGGGGGGAGCCTCGTTGCGTACAAAAAAGGAGGCTGACTTTGTGTTGACGATATCAAAGAAGTTGGAGGGGTTATGATTATGTAGTGGGCACAACAATTATCAAATATTTTGTTGAAAATCATTGGTTCTCAACATTTGGATAACATAACGATATGAATAATCCAGACCCCCTTAGAAGTGGGCCATCCATTTGGGGATTGGCCCCTATAAGTTATCCCCTATATATCGAATTTCGGAATGTCATTAATGTTGAACGGAAGGTCTGATTGACAAACAGAACAGCGATCGATATTATAAATCGGCAAAGCATTACGGGAAAGTATAACAGCTTTACCGACTGTGACACCAACAATTGGTAGAGTGATGTCTGAAGAGGTGGAATGACATAATTATGAACCAAGCCCACAGAGGGGCATTGCAAATCTATGCAAAGAGTCATGTCATTATTTCGTTTAAGTTTTCTAGGCTAATCATTGTCTTGAACTACAGCTCAACAAAATGGTAATTAATCAAAGAAGGACCATGATATTTTACCTACCTCAACAAAGCATCCATTTTTAATCGTTCTATAAAAAAGTTCTACTGATTACTCGAGAAGGTAAGAAGAAAGATATTCGATATTTATAAATCTGTTCTTAGGTCACTTGATTGTCCACGTGACATCCATTCCTTGAAATCACGTGACATATCAGTCTCGTATTTATTTATTCGTTTTGAGAGAGGCCACAGAATAAGCGCTGATCTGTGACACAAAAAATGGCGATGAATTGAACGGGAGATTTTTAAATCTTAGAAAGAGAAACGCAGCTAACGAAATAATAAAGTGAGTCTAAAAAATGCACCTTACTAATCATTCAAATAGTCACTAGATTTTCAATGTATGATTTCCAACTTTTGGACCAGTCTGACTCTGAAAATTGTCGTAAAAATAACTGGCGGACGGTGGCGGCCACCGGCCAGCTCAACAAGGATTCCACTGACCACTGTGGTCGAGCCTGGAGCGGGAGCCTACGAATGCTCTGCCATGAAAATTTTTTTTGGGACACACGTATTCCACTAAGATAATAAATAATCAAACTTAGCAAATAAATTTGCCGCGCGAGATAGTCTCTTCTCAGCCGCAGCTGCGCATTTCGATAAAATGACAGTAAAGATGTGACATAAAGATTAAGTTTTTCTTGCTTTTGAATTATCATCCGCGCAAAACTTCTCTTGCAAGCAACACAGAAACAATCAAGGAAAAACTCACAGATAAGCTTGAAATAAACTGCATTCAAGTAATGTCATAATTGTAAATTTTTGAAATTTTAATCAAAATGTTAAGATGTGTTTTATCCATTTTTTGCCTAATCTCCACATTGGTTTTGACTTCTTTGATCATAGCCTTGTTTCCCGATGACGTCATCCGTTGCGCGAAATACAATAATTTCAGTCTGGATTCTACCAACTTCAGTTGATGTTTTTTTTATTCAGTGATAATGTGTATATTTGTCCCTTTAAACTTCTCCACCAGTTTCATTTTATTGACGGCTTTCATTGTTTCATAAATCAAACATTTGAAGTTTGCATAAAGGGTCAATATGGCCTAGATAGAGTTATTGAAGATAGAATAAATGTTGTTTGATTTAAGTTTAAATAAGCTTGATAAATCTTAAACATTTATTTCAACTTTAAACATAGATAATATTTTAACAGAGATGTACATTCTTCAATTTTGCGGAAATGTATGTTTATAACGTACTAATTCTTTGTTCCCGGCAAATTTTAGTAGGTTTTCTCTTAATAGTTATCGGCTATAGCGTCACCGTTTATGACGGATTATCTCTCATAACGTCACACTTTTCTATTCCCGTGAAGTGATAAAATTGTTTATAACGTCTCATTACCAAGAATCTTTTGTTTTCATTATCAAATACAAACGATATAGTAATTTTTCAACAATAAGAAAGTATTTTGGATGCGATGGAACGTATGAAATAGGACATTTTGCTCTGTGAGTTATTTGAACATGCAATATCAAATAAAACAGTGAAGTTTTTTAGCATTTGAAAGGAAACATTTGTGTCCCTGTTTTTATGACATTGAATCTATAGGCCAAGTCATATAAATCAACATCATGAACAACAAAACAAATCAAAGCCGATCATTTGCCATCATAATAATAAAAACCATAAATATATATCCATTTAAAAGTAACAGCAACCATTTTAAAAACTATTCCACTTCTTTAGTGTTGATTAACTCAATAAATAACAACTCAGATAAACTACATAATTTGCTATGTTTATAATAAAGCTTATAATTGTTATTCTTTCGTTCTCACTTCTTTCCGAACGATTGAAAAAATTAACCACATGGTTTTTGTTCTGCTACTGCTCATGCATCATCAGAACGAAATTGAGGCCAAGTCATTGTCTATTGTTCTATTGTCATGACGTAATATTGGCTATAACGGCACATCGCCTATAACATACTTTCTTCAGATTCCCCACGGGTGCCGTTATAAACGGTTTCTACTGTATCTAGGGAAATAGCTTAATCTGCTTATACTTATGAAGTGGTGGTAGCTTAGCAATATTTATGTAAATGTTTGACAGCCTTTTTTCGGAGAGGTGCTTTATCCAACCCTAAATTCTGAGCCACAGTAGAACTTAATAGGGGTTGGTCGATTCGGCCTTTTTCTGAATCGATTAGTCACAGACAAGAATCGATTAATCGTTCGAAAACAATATACCTATTGTTTTCCGCTATTTTGCATCATCAGAGGTTGAAAGTTTAACAAAGTTTTATGGCTTTTATATTTCATTTCTTCAGAAATTATTCATTATAAGGTTTACATGAATGTCGTTTCCTTTATGAAATGTGAAATAAATATTTTTTTTTATTTCAATATGTATTTTTTCAGTCGCGTGTTTTTGTTTTTCGTAAGCGCTATTTCGATCCAATTTTCTTCCTTGAAAAGAATAGAATAACATGCAAATACTGAATCAATGATAGAGATGAGGTAATCACAAAATTGACCGATTATTTTTACCAGTTATTTATAATAATTGGCCGGTTAATCGGTAAACAAAGGAAATTTGAAAAGCAATATAAATCCTTTAAAAATTATAATTTTAGCCCTTTAATCATGCAACTAATAAAGTAGGGGAGAGCGGGGTGAAATGGAACGGGGGTGAATCGGAATACACAACTTCTAGAGACTCAAAAATTACAAAATTGCAGCAGAATATTGTTCTTATATGGTCTAAACATTGTGTAAAGTTTCATTTCGATACATAAAGTAAATAAAATATTATAAGCCTTTGAAAATTTGTACGCGTGATGCAAGTCATTCGCTTTTCACATCGCGTTTGATTTTATTTTCATTTCTTCACGCATCAGGTGTTATTGCATACCATTGTGTAGAGAATTTCCGTGTTATGACGTAGGCAGTTGTTATTTTCGTCTTTTCCAGCAAACTTTCTAGTAAATAGTGTTTATGTTGCAAGATTCACGATGGGGTTGAATGGAACACGGCGGGAAACATTTCAATCACAGTCTGGCTTCACACTGCTTTGCTTTGTTGTTGTTCCGCCTTTGATTTCACACCAAGAAGAAATCATTCAAATTAATCCATTAAATTGGTTCAATTGCCTCTTTTCAATAGTACATGGCCTTGTATTATTTCTATGAAGCATTGACCTTTTTGTTGTTTTATTTTCAACGTAAAATTAATGAGTTTGTATTGTCTTGTTTTGACTTATTATTTCCCTCGTGAATCAATGTGAATTATAATGTAAACAAAACATTTGCATGAGCGGTTTCTTTGAATTTGACACCTTCGGAAGGAAAGCGACTTTTTCGAAGGACTGCATGAACTTAAATGTTGTTTTATTCATATTATATTGGTTAAATCTAATTAAAACCCATTTGAATGATTAACCTTACTCATATTCTCTCAATTATAACTGAAATTTGGAAAATTATACTGGTACGGGAAAATGTTATCGTGTTTTACGGAGACGCATTTTTGCGAATGGAAAATAATAATCTTATAAATTTATATTTGGAAGTAAGTTTCTTTATCTATCTAATTTATTGTTGTTGATATCAATTTTTAAAGGCTCAATAGCTATGATACTCAATTTATTTGAACAAATTCGATGAAATAATGGTAAATTTGCGATCATTCCGTTTCACCCCACATTTTCGCAAAATCGCGGTTTTGAAAAAATGCCATTCTTCCTTTAAACATTGTTTCAACTTTGATTTGACAATATTCGGGTATTTTGCATTATAAACTTCAGACAATTTCCTACAAATTGATACCAAAATTGTGAGTTTTGCGTGAGCCGTTTTGGAGCAATAATTTTTTTAAGAAAATTTGTTCCAATTCACCCCGCTCTCCCCTACCTTATTGTAAATAAATATATTGTTTTGAATTTCATTATCATGAACATCATGCATCATAATAAATGAATATAGATCCCTACAAAATAGATCACTTGAAAGTGTAACATGAAAACTTCTTCATGTAAAAGCCGTATGATATGAAGTTCTATAATAAACGGAAAAAAGCTAAACACTCACTTAACTTTTAAAGTGGGAATAAACCCCCAGACTATCTTTACATATGTACTAGAACCCGACGTGAAAAAAACAATGGCGTAATTTTTTTTTGATCGGGAAATTATTTCTTGGTGAAAAATACCTTCAAAGTGGTGTTTTGACCCAAATGTTGCTGAGGAAAAAAAAGGGATTGGATCTAGCTTTATGACGACAAAGTCACAAGTCGTTTTTCTAATAGACTTTAGATCGGATAAATCACGCGATGTTACGTTTGAGATGGTGTAGCTTTGTAACAGCAATCTATTTTTCTCTCCCACAAAACTGAGGTGAGGAAGAATATATAATCTCAAGAGCAGCAAAATCCCAGATGATTTATTGATTTTAAAGTTCACGAATTTGAAGAAAATGAAAATCAGAAAATGTTTCATTCGTAGCGCGCGTTATACAGATTATATTTTGACGTTTCATTCTCACACGTATTTAATACATATCAAAAGATTCTCTGGTGACCACAATAGCCAGCTAAGTAGAATTTATTGTTGTAAGCATATGTCTGAACTGAAAATGGAGTATTCTTTTGAGGGTAAAAATCATAATGTATGGTGGGAAACGCTATAAGAACACCATAACCATTGGTTTTGTAATCCTCTTTTCACAGAAACGAAATCTGTCCATCTGATTTATCGTCTCTGTAAAAAGGTATTTTGTGCAAAGTAACTTCTGCACTGTATTACCGCATCATAAGCTACAGATTGTGACATGATGCTAACATGTTCTACTTTCTAGCCAAAGGAATGAATACTAGACTGGTAAAAAAATTTGGTAGCGTATGTATAATCAGGAACGAGACTTCACATTGCAAAACCCTAATTTTGTTAATCAGATAACGTTGATAGAGAGGATAATAAATACAGATATACCGCATAACCAAAAAATGATAGAATCTGCAGTACTGTAGTAGTTCTAATACGGCTGTAAATTTGAATAAGAACGTCTGAGCCCTCTATCGGGTTTGTACTATTTCCCGATATTTTATAGAGTTTTACGGTGTAATGTACTGAAGAATTTTCAATGTTATAATAATTGAATGCTTGGAATGCAAAACAGTCCCAACAGATGAACTTTGTTAATAGACTATTGAGTATTATATATCTATCTACAGTCTTATAAACTATACGATTACATGGTTAAAAAATTACTAGACAAACATCAATTTCAAACCTAAACTTTGAAATGATAATTGAAATATGTCTATTTAATAATTTAGTAATACTTAAAATAAATCTGAAAAATTGCAATTAAAATACTTTGCAGTACCAACTATCTCGAAGAAAAGTTGTCTGTGCATGCCTGTGCAAATCGAGTCAGTTTAAATTCACATTTAGATCATGAATAGGAAATCTTGTAGAAATATTTACTCAATAACAACTTACAGATGGAGTTAAAAATAGTTATTACTTCTTTAGCGTAGGATAAAGCTATTTCGAAGGGCACGTGTCTACTAATTAAGATTTGAGAAGTATTGCGGTCACACAGAATACGTAACTAATATGTGTCACTAGACCAGTCACAAACAGACCTTTACGGGAAAGGCGCGCGATCGCTCTCGCGCGCCTTCGAGCGCCTTGTTTACAATTTTGAAGAGCGTTTAATAGAGCGTTTAATAGAGCGCCTTGACAAAATAATAGTGTGATTTTTTACAAACAATTGATACACCTTTCTGATTTCATAATAATATAATAATTCTCCAATTAGTTGGTCAACAAATTATCAAAACTGTATCGGATCAATTTCAAACAAAACTGTTTTGAAAAGTCTAAATAATCCAACGGTTAAACGAGTTTAATTGAGTTTGAGCACATGGTTTTCTTGACGTTGAAGCATATGGTTGAAGTAAAATTGGTAAGAAAATGTATTGTCTTTAGCCAAACTGAAGACAGTCTAATTCAAACTAATAAACAATTAAATATAATGATTTAATCAGCAGTGTATAATTATATCGATGTAAAACTTTATCTACGTCTTCTCGATTCGACCATCAATGAAAATTTCACTCGACTAACGGCGTGAAATTTGATCGCGTTGTTATGGGAATACATGCGCTATTGTTCTCAAACAATAGATTTCGAATAATGTTAATCGTATAGAATGATGTTGTTTACAATTTATGTCGCGTGCGTTTTTCGTATATTTTTCTCTCGTTTTTAAATTCTTTTAACCTTGTAGCCCTATCAGTTTAGAGTTTCAAGAATGGAGGGCATTATAAAAAATTAATTTTGACAAAAACGTAGAACTTTTTGAACGAAACTAAGTGTTTGTATAAACAATTTTTTTCACAAAAAGTAAAAATATTATTTTAACAGTAATGTTTTTTAAATTGTTGACTGCAGTAAATTATTTAATTTTTTTGCAAAAACTATCATACATTGATTATGTCTTGATGATTAACAAGCCAAATCTGCTCTTTTGATGTCAATTATTAATGAACATTGACATTGCATTTTTCCAAAATTACTCTCCTACAGCTCTCCTAAGCATTTTGAGGAGAGTGATTTATCATTCTTCTTTCATTTAGTCCCGTAAAGGTCTGCACAAAGGAACAGTCGCACCGCCTGACATTTGTGTTAATCCGCAATCTATATCAGATTCATTGCGCTTAATGACGCTACGAGAAATTATTTCGACTGAGCGTTTCAATAGATTTTTTTCTGCTCCTGAAATCACAAATTGCATCTTTTTTACGTAATTTGCGAGTTTATATGTTTGCTCATGGCTCAGCCTTGTCAGAAATTTGTTTTCTGTGACTTCTCGGAGTTAGGTCACCTCAAAGATAACGTCGCGTGATCAGCCCACTGTTAAGTCTGTTAGACAAACCGCACGACTTGTGACTTTGTCGTCATAAAGCTAGATCCAATCCCTTTTTTTTCTCAGCGACATTTGGGTCAAAACACCACTTTGAAGGCATTTTTCACCAAGAAATAATTTCCAGATCGAAAAAAAAATTACGCCATTGTTTTTTTCACATCGGGTTCTACTACATATGTAAAGATAGTCTGGGGGTTTATTCCATACATATGAATAACCCACAAGTCGAGCGACGAAAATAAAGTAATTAAAAAGATATGCGGTATGAGCATTTGCCAAATATTCCCATAAAATTAACGTAACTACTCTCAGTGTATACTTTTGTGTTTGGGCATAATTCTTCTGGTGGAAAGTTGTTATGAAAATTTTGAGTTTTCAACGATCGATTGTTTTGGAAATTATTCATTCACAAGTCAAAAATACTCGAATGTTCTTCTCATTAACTCAAACTTCTTATCACTATGACTGTATCCCGTACTATGTGTGATACTGATGGTCTTGTTTGATCTGTTTTTGCGTTGTTAGATTGTTCCTGTTTTCCATGTGATAGTTACCATGACGTTACAAGGAGATGATTGTTATTTCTACTACCATGCATTATGTGCTAAGGTAAATAGTTGTTGTTGTTGCCATCAACAAATAAATTTGTTTGTGTTTACATTGGCAAATTATGTTGTTTGTTTCAAGAATTTCTAAATCCAAAATATTGTATGTACGACCAGCGACTTATTTTAAATGTTTTACAAGAAAACTTTTAATCAATTTATTTTTGTTGGGGGGGCTCTGCTCAGTGTTGATTCATTTTTTCATTTGCGTTCGATTGTTGGCATTTTCGTATTCTTATTTTTGGTAGGGAGACAGTTGTCCATTTCGCCATCAACCAGCAGCACTTGGCAATGAGGCTGTTTGTGACCTTTGGGAGGCTGGTAAATGCTTTCAAGAGGCGTGTCCTCTCCGTCACATGATCTCAGAAGTAAGTAAGAGGTGACAGGTGCCACGGTTACATACAAGCAAAATCCTGGGTTTTCAAAAGTCCACTTTCAAAAAAATTTCGATAGGTTATCAGTTTCCACAAGGTTGAACCCTGTAACTCCAGTATTTATTATTGTTTTGTTTTTTTAATTACATTTAATCATTCAAATTTCCTTTGATATTCGATTGAATGCCACATGAATTAACACTGATTTTGGGAACAATATATCTCATATTTTTTATGATTTATATTTTTAAACAGATTCATTGTTCAAATAATATTTTATTCTGAAACAGGATCAAGTGGTTTCCAATATTATTTATAGGCCATTTTTTGAAATCAATGTATATCATATCATATCATCATAGAAAAGCAACGCAATGAAGCATGCCGTAAGGCCGCGATATACACTTTGTGAATAATTATTTTAATGTTTCTTTTTTGTGTTTAGAAAAGTCGAACATCCATTCCTTGCTATTTTGAACGTCAACCGAGCGGCTGCTTAAAGTCTCACTGTCCGTTTTCTCACACAAAACCAAGAAAAAATGTCACTCCTATCATGATGCCACCAAACTCTGATGTAGCTATGACAACAGCAAACTGCGTATGTTTATTCATTTTGTAATTTACTATAGACCTATAGATAGACCTATCTACAAGACAAAGACACTGTGCTGCTGCATAATGTTATTCGTAGGTTATCTTTATTGATTTTTCTCATCTGCAGACGTCAAACACAACAACCGAAACAATTGCAGAAACCACAACCGCAACAACATCTTCTACAGTTGATGCCGAACGTCTAAGTGAGTCTTTTTGGCTACATCATAATTAATTTAATTTAATTACTTGTAAGAGTCTATCAGACAATAATACTCGTTATTTTAAAATCTTCTTCCGAAGGATCTTCCATGAAAGCTCCAACAGCAACCAATAATGATGTTAGCTTTACAATAACCATGACAACAAAACCGCTTTCAAACAAAGGTACTTTCAATTACAAGTGCTTCATACTGCATGTGTTATACATTGATAAATCATCATGTGTTATATTTATATGTTGCTTTGTTTTTCAGCTGTTTCATCGTCACCAATTGAAGTGTTGAATGCCGCTGGTGTTGAATCGCCTCCTGTTAAATCCTACGAAGAGATCTTAAGAGAAAAAGCGCTGCGTAAATTTTATGAGAAACGGCATGCCGCAAATGCCAACCAACGGACTGCAAAGACAACGCTGACAACAACAAAGACAACATTTACCAAAGATAAACAGCGTAAACAAGTTCTGAAGAAGGCAGTATCTGATGAGTCAGCAAAGAAAACAAAACAAAGTGAACCAGTTGTCAATCAAGTAGAAAAAGCAACAATCAAAATAAAGTCATTTGATGAAATTATGGAGGCAAAGCGGAAAATGCGAAACAAATCAATTCCTGCGTCAGTGAAACAGGCAACGGCGACCCCTAAAAGAAATGCAGCTGTAGCGGTACGATCATAATTCTGTCCCCCTTTCATTTAATGTCCCATTTCATCTATTATCTAGAGTAATTGTAGCCTGCATGCAGACAGACTTTTCCGTGTGCGTATTGGTTCCGAGTATCGCGTACCAAGTGTTTGTGCTGAATTCATATCTACTTCTAAATTGACGCTATTCCATTTGTGTGTCTGTAATGTGTACAACGGTGGGGATTAGGGAAGCCGTTTTAGATCCAATCAATGCATGACTTATATCATTGGATTCGTCTTAACCCGGAGGCGTCCTTCCAATGCTTTATTTCTTCGATTGGCCAAGTTTCGACGGAAAAATAACCAAAAACTGTTTTTTTATTTGTTCGCAATGCCGCGCTATTCAATAGAGCTGCTTAATCAAACAGTTCCATACATGATTAACACTCTATTGTCTAGAAACATTGAAGCAGAACACCCTTTTGTTATTTCTGTAAAACAGCACTTCCACGTTATATTGATAGCTGGGTGTGTAACAAGAGCGGCAGTGAAAACGCAATAATATAAAAATAAATGTAAACAAACTCTTCATTCTTCGGTTGCAAATATCATCAATTTAGAAATAGATCTATGAAATTTGTTCCGGTAACTGAATAAGGCCTACAGCCTGCAGCAATGAAGATGTGTTTCCAGTCAACCACTTGAGAAGTTAATTAAAACGCGGCCTGCATCAAGAATAAGAATTGAACGAGTTGAAACTTGAAATCTAAACAAGTCAGGCAATTTATTACTTCCTCAGTCTCAGCAGTGAAACGAAATAAAATATAAACATACCGTTTGTGTTCAATAACGGTAACTCAAAATTGCGATCTAATTATCATTGGTAATTCACAAGATTACAAATGAATCCTACGATATATGCATAGCATAAATTTGAAATACAAGCCCCAAAGTGTATCTCTGTCTCTACATCGACGTAGTAGAGAGAGCAGATTGCAAGTGAATACAGTTAATTTGGCAGCTATAAGAGACAGTGAAACACCAAATACGAGGGAAATAAGATTACAAGCAAATGGCAATCTGGTAGCAAATATACGGGACTCTCAAACGTTAAATACAAGGGATCCATCCAAGCAGATCCATCCATTTTCCATCAATTTTCTGTTCTGTTCAAAAGTCTTTGGAAAGATAAACGCTTATAGCTCCCAGACCCCTTAAATAGCAAGGACATTCAAAAGATATTCAAACAATTGAAAATAATTGAAGTGAAATTCAGCACCCTTTCAGCACACATAATGACATGTAGGATATATATTTGTAAGGGTGTGAATACTACATTATTTTGTTGAGATTACACTCATTGAGTGAAACGCACAGCACACATAATGACATGTAGGATATATATTTGTAAGGGTGTGAATACTACATTATTTTGTTGAGATTACACTCATTGAGTGTAACTTGGTGGCTAGTTGAATCAAATATTTACCTAGTTTGGTTTCCTGTTATTACTCAATTTCCTTTATTTTGAAATACTGGCCAATTGTTCATATATTTTATTAGCCAATCACAACTCACTGCCAAAAAGGTGGCAGTGGAAAGAACAATCAGTACTCTAAATTTGGCGCTAATGCGCAGACGGACTATATGGAGAAAAAGTCTGTCTGCATGCAGGCTAAAGTAATTGCCCTATAAGGGGATATTAATTTGGCTTGCCTATAGATGACTTGATTGATCTTATTTGTAAACTAATGGCATTTAATTTATTATTTTGTGAAGGCAACTACTTCTGGCATCTCTGCTGGTGACAAGCGAACGCTCAACATTCAATCAGGTATTTCAAGATCAAGGCTGTGTGCATTTTGTTCAAAATCTACAAAGCAGAGTTTTCCACAGAACTATCCACTGAACTCTTCTGTATCATGCTCAAGAGGGCCAAGCGGGCCTTGGTCTGAGATTGTAGAACCAGATCTCCTCAAACAGGATTATTATTGCTTGATTAATCTATTCATAACAACAACAAGAGGGATGACTTGTAGGCTCGAAGCCAAACTTATCATGTGTCCATAAAGATCTAAATGTTTAGCAGTCTGCTGAATAAAACTCACTGCAAAACAACAGTTGCTTCTTAACCTTGATTGAAATGATTTTCTTCCAACAATTGGTAGTGTAGAAGCAGGTGGTGTCTGGCTGCCCCTGCCCTGCCAATCTGTTATGTCTGCGTTGGCATTTTGAAGGATATAATGATGAAACCTACCCAAAACCAACATTGGTACCAAAATGTAAAATTGAACAAGATTATAGCTCTGATGATGATTTTACCAATTGTTGAAACTATTATATTTCTTGCTATATTTTCAGTTGAAAAATTGAAGACTGTTAATCAGTTCTCTGCAGCTACAAACACCACTGTGACAAACGAGCGTATTAAACGTGTCAAACGAGAGCCAGGTAAACGCCTCTTACTACAAAGAAAGCAAAGCAATGCAACAACAACGTTTAATTCTGATCAGCAAGTAACAGTTGCAGCGCCTCTGACGACAGCAACAACAACAACAACGTTTAATTCTGATCAGCAAGTAACAGTTGCAGCGCCTCTGACAACAACAACAACAACGTTTAATTCTGATCAGCAAGTAACAGTTGCAGCGCCTCTGACGACAACAACAACAACAACAGCGTCGATTGTGAAGGTTACTGAATGTCATCCATTGTCAGTTAAGGTTAGTTAATTTGATTTAAATTCATTATTTGAGTCATTATCATACAGATCACACCATCCTTATGGTATAATATCCTCTATCAAATATGAATTTAGAAACAATGCTAGTTTCGTATCATGTAAATTCACACCAGCAATGTCACCATTAGGTAACGCACGCGCATCATTCAACTTGATGTCGTCGTTTATCAAACCACAGCGCAGAAGTCAAAAGACATGGCAGCAGGGATTATTCCGAAAAAGAGAATTTGTCAACAACAAATGTCAATTTTGATGTTTAAGTAAACATATTATCAAGTAATGATTGGCTGTGCTATATAACGATATATGAAATTAATCATTAAATAAATTTTAAAGGAGAAAAGAATTGAATTTATTAAAACAAGTATGAACGTATCATTTATGATAAAATAAGATCGTTGTTGATTGTGAACTAAATTATTTGTGTATAAAAAGTGACTGCAGATCTTTGTTGTTTTATACAGTAATGTAAATACCAACAACTATTTATCAAATATTGTGTATTCGTAATAAAGCTAGATAATAACAATTATATATTTATTTATTGCAAATAATAATTCAGAATGAACTGAAAATAGATGAATTAGTATATCCAAAATTAGAAATTAAAAGAAGTGTAAAATGTGGCAATAAATAAGTAAAATATGTACTTGTTAAAATCATATTTCACAGTTCAAAACAAAACAATTTATTCCTTCCTTCCCTACTGCCATTTCTTCGACCTCTGCCTTACTCCATGAACACCACAGAGTATGCCATCTCTATCTCCTACATAAGAATAATAATTATTGACTGCCTTTGAACATGTGCAACAGAATCTGTGTCGCAGCACTGCAGAGGCAATGAGAATTAGATGTCAGATACTTACAAGTGCAATATGGGTAACACTGGTCCCGTTCAGGCTACTTTTCAGTAACCCTGTAATTGTATTCTCCACTTCCATAGAAGCTGTTTATCTTCACATAAGGCATGTAAAACAACCTTTCTTGTTTTTCAATAGTTCCGCATGCGCAAAGGCCACCATCCAGTAAGCCATTTTTCCTTCGATGGAACAGCCGATATAGAGTCCATTTAGGTCACGACATAGGCTTATCCCTGTCCATAGTTTGTGTTGCTACCAATCTTTTTATTGAATTACAGATTTATCATTTACAATACACTTCTCCACATATCAAATACCAATTTTTCTATTTAAATATCAAACTCTTATTGGCATGTATCCATTTGGTTTTCTACTTCTTCAAAGAAATACGCAATAGCAACACATTTACAAATTTAGTCTTTCGGCGAGATTCAAATTCTGCCATTTTTTAAGTTAATGAATATTCTTACTAAATGGTAACATTAACAATAAACTAAATTACATGAGACTCTAGCTGTGTGTTCAAAGACGGTTTGATTTATTTTATGTTTTGAGTTTTCTGCAAATTCATCATGTTGAATCATGTTCATCTCTCTCGACCCAATGTTTGCTTTTGCCTCTTGTTGGTCATTCGCTTAGTCTTTTAATATAGAATAGGATGTGTATTTCAACCATTCGAGCTGTGAAGTTTTGCTTGTATTTCGGGAGAAGCATTGGGCTGTAATCCACATAGTCATCTCTATTGGCATCCTCTAGCGAACGTTCCGAACAAACTCTTTCTGCTTCTTAGCCTCTTTTCAACCTACATATCATATTTATAATAATTAATTCCTTTTGAGAGTTGTCTTTAGAGATCATCCATGTATTACTATTATTATTATTTGTGGCCTCATTTCTAGCCTGTACTGGAATGAGGTTTCGTTTTCATCATGCTGTCCATTTTAACCTTCTTACTTTCAATTTACTTTTTGTAATTAATCTTTTGTCTCCTGTCGTGTGAGTTCATCTTTCAGGACGAAACAATAAGATCGTTTATTTCTAACGTCGAACTCTGATCTAAAATATATAAGGAGTCAAACCTTTTTTGTAATGCGATAATATTTTGTCAGCAATGTGCTGTGGGATATCCTCGTAGTTCGATTCTTACAGGGGATTCCCTGGGTGGCTATGATTGGCTACTGACAGTTAGTGTTATTGAAAGGCTTACATAAGCTCCAATCCAATGCAAGCATCTTGAAGAACATCCTTTGTTGTGCAGTCATATGATATGCTGTATATGATTAACCCACGACTTCCTTCTTTGATCTTCGTATATAACCTGACACTAAGTCTGTAACATTACATTTACTATCAGTGGTAAAACTCTAGCAAGCAGCCGTATATCTCCTGAATCACATTTTTCAATAGATATGATTATACTACAATTATCATGATTAGGTGTAATGCGTTTTGATGGGACATACATCAATCCTTCATTATTATTTTTCTATTCCTTTTGTGTTATGTTGATGTGATGGGTTCTCTTCCACATAATTGAGCTTCATCATCTCTGGTGAACTTATCTACTTTCTTATCTGTTCTTTTTGGCTGTGCAATCTCTTGCCCAGTGTCTTTTTGATCACACTTGTAACATCTCCTTTGTCTACGGGAGCGAACGCTGATTTCGTGTTTCTACTTGTCGATTTAGCTCATTTCTCTAAAAATATCAGATATTTCTGGATGACGAATCAAGTTATTTTCACTTCAAGCCAAACCAATTATGAGCATGGCGCGATTAAAGATGAAGACCCTGTCTGTGGGAGATCATTCCCAAGAGCATTTGAATTGGCATCCGGTTGAGTAACGTCAAAGGAACGTCGTCGTAGCTCTGAGGATAGACGCCGCTGTGTGGTTAGTTTACGAATTGAAACATAGTCTGTTGATTCCCTTCTTTTCCGTTCTATCTGTGACAGCCTCGTTGTCACGCATTCTCAATTACAATAACCAGATTTAATGCGCCTGTTGCCGTGATTAATCTGTTGTGTGTTTCTGCTAACTTTTCTAATTATATTGTTGATAAATCTCTGATTGAATGTAACTTATTAGGTAGCAGAGTAATGTGTACTTGCTTTGATTCTCCTTCGTTCGTTATAGTTTTGTATAACTTTTTCTCACGAAATATTTGTTAACAAGATTTTTCTTTCAAAATTTACCTCTTAGTAGGTGTATTGACCCTTGCTCAACGATAAACCAAGAATAGCCGTGTGTTTATCTTGTTTTGACTTGGCAGACCTTTTCTCAGCGTTTGCTGCTGCTCTGTTTGGTTCCTCTTCTGCTCTGCCAACAATTCCTCGTAGCCTTTAAAAAGATTTTATTGTCCTTTTCAATATATTGCAAAATATGAACATTTTGTATATAGATGAATGCGTATCAATATTAGCTTGGAATTTTTAACCAAGTACAACAATTACTTGGATAGTAAACTAATGAAAACTAATAGTAATTTTGCCAATTGGGTATGCGATTAATGAATGAATGATTTGAATGGCATCAAATTTTGCAAAAGAAAACGAATGAACTGATTACTATTTCAAGTCGCATTGAAAAATTAGATGCCCACAACGCACTATTTTTTTCTTCTCCCAAAATGCTCTCAATGTTGAGGTGTTCACCCTGTTTCGATTCGGATACAACACTCCATGAATTCCTAGAGAACATTCTTAACACCCGATTGGACACAACATCTTTGGCTTCAAGCCTTCAAGCCTCCCTACCAGTATCCTATGGCGGCCTTGGAATCCGAAAAGCTTCTGATCTTGTTTTACCTGTATCTATTTCTTCAACTCATGCAACGGTAGACCTGGTATTCTCCCTTATCACTGCAGCCCAAAGTATAGCTGTATTATACCGGAATCTATCCATGCATTAGAAAAATGGGAAGATATTACAGCCTTGGATATGTAACGTATGTTATCGATTGATCTTTTAGATTTTCTTGCTTTGCAAATGTTTACTTTTTGAATTTGTCTGTTATTACAAGGAGTGTTCCAATTGTTATATTCATCTTCAATAGCAATAATCGTTGTTTTCTTGAATGAGAATTTTCAGCGGAATATGTAATTGTTGGAACGATGAAATCTTTACAAGTAAATATATTTTGTTTCGATTGGACTGGATAAAATGTGGCAGAAAACTGTCTTCTTGATATATGGATGTCTGACGAAGGAAGAATCCAGTAGTCTGATTTCGGGTGTTGTAAATCTATTGAGAGATTCGTGTAATACTTTGGATGTGGAATTTACCACTTACCCGTTTTGTACTTTCTTGATTGTGGCTTGTATATATTTTCATGAATCTGGGTAGTTGAGTTGACCTGAATAATTGCTGTTTTCTTCTTGGATAATCTTTTATCGGCACAGTTCATGGTTCGACGGATCATTGTAACGTACATTAATAATTAATACTTGATTGTTGAATCATTCTTTAATATTAATGTTAAAACGTTTGAGGTTGGCCATTGTCAGGGAGAGGATGACTGTAATGGTTATGTAGATAACATTTGGTTGCAGAGCCTCTATGACAGGACCAGCTTTACTTACTGATGGTCGAAAGCTGAAGAGAGTTAATTTACAAGCAAACAGGAGATTTACAATAGGTTTACAGGAAGTTTACAATTTTACAATTACATTAGATAATGACGTACGCTACAGATACAACACCTAAACACCCCCCATTAAACAGAGATCATGGGACTCTCCTATTCTTGACATTAACTTTCTTACCATCCTGGAAAGGCAAACATCGCAATAGATAGAGCTCGCTTACTTGCCTCTGTCGAGAAAGAAGCTGGGACATGGCTCCAAGCATTACCAGCTGCACCACTGGGGCTAATGCTTTCTGATCAACATCTAAGAATAGCCGTTGCCTTGGTTGCGAGATTTGTGAACCCCATTACTGTACGTCTTGTAATTCACCCGTTGATGTGTTTGGCAGGCAGATGGGTTAGACACTCAGATATCAGCAGAATTATTCATCAAGCATTAACACCAGCTCACATACCATCATCACTTGAGCCTCCTGGTTTGGAAAAAAGGTCGCTGCATGGTGTAGGATTTTACCTGTGTGGATACTTTTGCGAATTCGCATATTTCTAAATCAAGTATTCAAGCATCTGCAGCAGCCTCCGAAGCGGAAACACGAAAGTTGGAAAAATATCATCAATTAAAAGAACTAGGTTCACTACTTAACAAGGAAACAAAATACTCAAAAATGACTATGAATGTTCTTCAGCAAATTAGCATCTCAATTCAAAAAGGAAATGCTGTAAGCAATATGAAATTTGAGTTTTATTTGTTAGTTTTTTAAAGTTGATGTGGTTTTATTGTAACATCTTTCAACTGTTTGTTTAATAATATTTTTAACATTATCTAAAAGCAAAACAAAAATGATTTGTTTATTTCTCCATGACAACATATTATTTATAGATATGAATTACACATAGAAGAACTTATCAATAATTAAGAAGTGATTAAATAGTTTTACATAATTAAGAATTTAGATAGGTTTTCATTTGAAAGGTATATTTTATATTTATAAACATTGGGTGCCTGGCGTGTTCCAGGCTTAACGAGTTATATACAGTTAACTTGAGTTATCTACAGTTTTGCTATAGCCTATAGGTGATGGCGATTTGATTGTGCCATTGCCGCAACAGTTTGACAATGTGGAGTGTCAGTAAAAAGGTTGAGTCAATGTCTACAAAACTATTAATAGCTTAAAAATAAAATGATAATTCAAATTAATGATGCGCTCTCTGTAAGTTAAATGGTATTCCAGCCGTGGTTTCGAAAATCGGTGTTGAACAGATTCTAACAATTTGATATCTTTTGAAATTTTAACTTTCTTGTTTTAGTTTTAGTCTCTTCTTTTTCTCATTATCATTGTTTTTGAACGAGGCTACTAGCTTCTGTTTTGAAGCCGCTTTGCAGAGGGATTGAAAATCCCTTTGTCCGCAAATTTATGACTGACCTATGGGACCGTTGCAGGAAATGATGATTGTAAATGATTGTCCTTCGATTTTGCGAAACAAACGCGATATAGCTCTAAATTATCCATCACTTTGAATAATAATAACCACTTCTAGCTCATTCTTCTTAAACAAGAAAGGCAAATAATCCAATCGGGCTCCAAAAAATGATTTCTGAATGGAATGAAAATGATGATTGCCAATGCCAACAGTAGAGCGACAACAGTAGAAATATCTGTCATTGGTCCGTTCTTATTCTTGACCAATAGTTTGATGGTAAATGCCTTTTTCACGGTAAAGATTCTGATATTTGTTTGTATTTTGCGCTCGATACAAGTCATGCATTATACCAACATCAATTTAAAGTGTTTAAAAGTTTAGAAGTATTTAAATTTATTTTATTTTAGAACCAAATATTTTCTGGCTTTTTCACATCTATCAAAGGTTGTATATTTAGAGATAGGTGTTGTGATATTGAGTGAAACATTCTCGCACTTCATGTCCCGGAGCCAATATAAACACCGTATTAAACAAACATTCCACCTTCCATGTTAGGAGATGTGATAACCATATTGTGTGGTATCTGTGGTCTTCTTTGATTTTGACTTGATTGGTTATTAGATTTTTCCGTATTGTGTTCGACTTGTCTCACCATATTAAATATTTGCAGGCCTTGATTAGTTGACAAATTTACTGAACCTGATTGAGATACCATGACATAGTAACATAGTAATATTATATTCATTATAGAGCGTTTTTCAGATTGCTCAAAAGCGCTTAAAAGTGTTAAACAATTTTTTTTTATAAAAGTGTATCAAATGTGCTGTTCAAAATAAAAGTCTAAATTTTTTTTTTTAATTTTTTTTTAGAAGTATTAAAATTAATTATCCACTGTCGAAATAACTTTAAAAATAAATGTCTTTATAATTTTCTTGCAGTTTTCAACCGATTTTATTGATTGTAAATCTTTAGCATGTTTGTTCCACAAGTATGGAGTAGCTTATCTAAATGCTCAAGATCCATGGCGGTCCAATCAAGAATCGTGGGATGGTCATTTTATTGCTATGAATGGATCGAAGTGTTATTGTTGGTTGATATGATGTGAGAAGTGAAGATAAATATTTAGGCGTAAGACTATTCAAAGACGTAAGCAAGAGCACTTTAAAAACAATTCGTTGTTCGACTGGCAGCCAGTGTAATTCGAACAGTATTGGCGTAATGTGATCAAATTTACAGCTCAGAGTTACAATTTGTGCTGCAGTGTTTTGTATGCGCTGAAGCTTGTAGATCAATTTCTTTGGGATACCATACAAAAATCCAACCTTAAAGTTATTAAAGCATGTATCACTGTGATTCCGTAGCCTGTCTAGTGACATCATGACTATAAATAGATATATGAATACTTTCAGTCACCAGTTTGGATTCGATTCTTACAACATTTAAATAGCTATTTGCAGGCAACCACACCAAGAAACTTTACTTCTGCATTGAAAATAACAGGCGCAAAAGTTTCTTACCAGACCAGAGTCAACAGACAATGATTGTTGATTTCTGAAATGGAATTTGTTTCGTCTTTAAAATGAGATACTGGGAAGCATGTGAAATGTTTTGATAAACGCTTCTTTGGGGATTGCCTACGCCAGTACTTTTTTGTTTGTTTTAAACTCAAATCTAATAGAACGTGGCAAAAGTGTGTGATCCATAAAATGGAGGAAAAACATTGGACCATTGTTTTAAAAATAGAAAATTACGCATTGGTCATGGTGAACTGTTTGAGTTTGAAAGTGAAAGCAAAAAATGAGGAAACAAAAGAAAAGTAAATTCATGATGACGCGATAAGATCTACTTTTAAATTTAGAAATCATTTATCTGAGAAAACAGGATCTGGCAAAATGAATATATCATATAATAATAATAATATTAAATTTGTTAATAAAAGGCAATTTTGAAGTATTTTACAGTCTTAAATCCTCCAGGCACATAATCTGGGCACATAATCGTTCTGCTTCTTTCTCTCCTCGGAAGTGATAGAGGCCAATGTTTTTGCAGCCATCGCTCATTACATCTTCGTTTTTGATGAACGACGCCCATTTTGTTGAGTTCTTGCTTTTTCGCGTCTTGATGTGACCGCTTTGGTTGCCTTTCCAAGAGATGAGCAACTGTGAGTCCAAGACTAGGAAAGATTTGTTATTTATGTATGTGTCTGTATTTTCTCTTTCTTGGCAACTCCCTTTTTGTAGTAGCATCACTTTGTAAGGCACTTTTCATGCCGAGGATTCTTGTCTGTAGAATCACAGTGGAGTAAATAGGCATATATTTCAGTTTGCATTGACTTCATGCTATCAGTGTTGCTTCTTATCGCTCTACGGAAGTATTTTTTGAGCCTTGTGATAACTTTATCGGTCAAACTACCTTTTTCTCTAACACCCAAGCATTTGTTCCCCCTCTTTGACAACCCAAGCATTTGTTCCCCCTCTTTGACCACTCAGGGCGCCTTTTACCTTTCCCAAACGCTTTTCTA
Source organism: Haliclystus octoradiatus (assembly GCA_916610825.1). Lineage (NCBI taxonomy): Eukaryota > Metazoa > Cnidaria > Staurozoa > Stauromedusae > Haliclystidae > Haliclystus > Haliclystus octoradiatus. Next base: position 404,278 of record OU744452.1, read on the forward strand.
CATGATTGATGTATTCTTCTTTGATAATAGTGACGTCACCGTATGGCTTTGAGGTTGTCAAATAGGATTACGATTTGGAATCTCCATCTGATAGAATGGTTGTGTGACGCAACCCGCGTTTTATCACACCCTAGTGCATACTCAAATAACCAATCTTCAAACTATTCAGAATTTTCATCAATACTCGTTGATTTCAAGCTGCATTTCCTGCAGTGCTTTCTCAGAAGGTCATAGTCAACTACTAATCCAGTCAGCATATCGATAACAAAGCCCGCACCATACATACTTTGGAATCCACGCTTCTGCCACGTCGCATCATAAGAAATATCGGTTTCCAAACCCCTATAGTGTGCTTCTATCACCTTTCCCTGCATTTTTTTCATAATTTCAGAGCTGCAGGGCATCTCAAATGTTCCACAAACAACTTCTAATGCAGAATACCCTTTACCAATTTTCATGAATGAATCAGCTTCTCTCCTGTTTACATCAAAGATATGTGTTTGCAACATACAAGCAGATGAGAAGAAATTGTCACTTTTCAATTCACAGTGATGACAGCAAAGTGACATTTGATATGTTAAACCATATTTCTTTGAGCAAATAAATTGTATATCCTTCTTGTGACATTCCAGGCGTGATAACGAAGAAAAGAATTGTTCGAGTATTGATTTTTTCACAAATGAAATTTCGAAAATTGTCTGGGTCAACATTTTCAACTACTGGGGGTACTTAGTTTGCGTCTTGAAGCAGTAATTTGAGGCAAGTGTTAAGTGGTAATAAATCTTCAGAATCAGTACTAGAACGTTCATCATCTGAAATCGACTCTATTTGAAGCAAATTAATCAGAAAGAGCCATCGGCAGTCTTCCGAAAATACAGAAATCAACAACGAAGAAGATATGATTGATATGGATAATTTATAATTGTTTTTGTGGGTCATATGGGGACTGTGACCTTTTAAATGATTGTTTTAAATTTGGACCATTTGCTTATCAATGTATTGTTGTATATATATATATTGTCTACAAAGCAAAAATAACAACACCAGACAACCTAGAAGGCCACACCTACATCGGCCTCACTGAGCGAACATTCAAGGAAAGATACACAGAACACAAAGTCATTTTAAAAAAACACAAGAAATACAAACTTAGCCGCGAACTTTCAAAACATATATGGAATCTAAAAGAAAACGGTAAACCATTCAACATCAACTGGTCAATATTAGCCATCAGCGCAGCCTACAACAAAACCTCAAAAAATGTAGCCTATGCCTAACCGAAAAATATCTCTTTATAACCTACAAGAATGACAATCTACTTAACAAAAGATCGGAATTGATTCCAAATGCCGCCACGTGAACAAATTTTATCTCACTAATCTAAAGACATCGTAACAACCAAAACCGGAATTTTATACAATAGGCATAACTAGATAAACAATAGCATAGCCAATAACCAATCAACTGTAAAACTTAGTAGCTCAGATAGGATAGGGATGAATTTTTGTAGGATAGTTGAAATAAATCACCTGATGATCACCTTCTGGTGTAAAACTTGAAGTATCGGAAATCTAGAATGTTTCATTTTTGACTCTCATTTTATAAAAATACACACACATAAATATATATACACTCTTGGAATCATTCATGTTGATTGTTGAATATATAATAGAAAAGAAGTTATATCGTTTGTTATTTGGATGTTGATTCTATTCTTGCCAGGAAGGGGCTATAATACCATACTAAGTTGGAAAGAAATGTACTCCAATTAAGAAAAAACAAACAATTGAAAAGAGAATATTATTGTTGGATGGTGCGAGAATCTGTGATTCTATGTAGATCATTATTCTTGAAACAAGAAAATAGCAGCAATTAACAGCTAAATCCAATTGAATAATGTGTGAAATAGAAAGAAATTTCGATTTGAACGAAAATTTATATCCTTACGCAATCCAAATATTCTTATCTCACGGAACAGCCAAATGTTGTTGTTTCAAGGAAATATATTCTTGATACTTGATATCTTGAAAATGATTGTAAGGATTTTGCTGTGTAGCAGTTCTAAGTTCAACTATATCTTCAACTGTGAGCCAGTTTAGTTCATTTGTCATGGTCATTTCTGCCATCGATCAATTTGGCTGCCCAGTTTTGAATAGTTTTGAATACTGTACTTCATGCAATTGAGTTTTGTGATGTCATGACGACCATACTTCAAGTGCATAAAGGCTTGGTTCAACAATTTTAGATTCAATAACTCTAATGAATACTTCAGGTGGAATATACTTTTTCTGCTTTGCAATTGCACGTCATCTATATGAGGCTCTTCTTTTTCTCTTCATTTCACTACCGAATACTACACAAAGGTTTCGTGCTGCTGCTATACGTTAATTTCGCAGTTGTTTACTTTTGAGTGGTCTATAGGTAAGATGTTTGTCTTTTTTGCATTTAATAAGAGTGAGTGAGAACCAAGATGTGAGTGATTTTGTGTTGCATTGATGAAACAGAGTCAGGTAGTTTGGGATTCAATATATAAAGCAACGATTCCATTTCAGATAACATCTGGGAGATCATTTATATATACTAGGAATAGAGGAGGTCTGGAGGTATGGAACCTTGTGGCACCCACACGTTAATTGTAATACAACTGATATCAAATTCCCACCTTTCACAACTCGCTCAGTGAAGCCATCCATGATAGTGCACCGTCACTCAGCCCAAAAAGGCGGTTTGAGTTTATGTAACAGTATGCTGTGTTGTAAACTGTCAATTGCCTTGGATAGATCCATTGATGATAATCAGACATCATGCGCTTTAATTGCCTACACTGCAGCTGACATTTATCTAGGTGCAACATGATTCAACCTTACATTCGCTCCTCCCTTCAATCTGTCCTCGTTATGTCACAAATAGAACTTGTAAATTGAGATATCCAACTCTTTCTTCTGCTCTCAAACTTTTTGTCCAGCGCTTGGCTTGGCGGGGCAGAATTCAGAGAGCCATTGACAAAATCTTCTAATTATTCCTTGTTGCTTGAAACTTGTTTTAAAAAGCAAACTAAAGTTATTGAATCGAAAGTAATCTCCCCGGCTTTGATGTAGCTGCTGTCCAGCATTGGGGTAGTCGTCAGGGCGTTGGACCTTTACTCATCATTCTATGACCGGATGTTATGATCGGATGTTATGACCGGGTCTTAGGCAGTATATTGGTTGGGCATCAGTAAGGGCTTAATCAGTCATCTTGGTGTTGGTGGATAAATGAACAAAACCAAAGTTTGTTTATCTCTGTTTGAATGTTTTTCTTCTTCCAGAACGTTCTTGAGCTTGCGTGGAAATTGATAAAACAGCCTGTTTTATCCTCTCCAGAAGATTCCCTTCATGTTTACCAGAAGACAATATCTCTTCAGTGTGATTACTATAAATGCAGTAATTCCACAATCAGTGGATTAGCTCATTGGTGAAAGTAATTTCTTTTTCTGAGAGGGGCAGTTGTTGTCCCCTTGAGATTTAAATAAATAATTATGTCGTTTGTTTGTTTGTTTGTTTGTTTGTTTACAGTGTGATACATTTAGCATTGATGTTGTGAAAAGTATTTATTTATTTTAATGTAGATGTTTATGTTATTTGCAATTAGATTTGTTATTATTTGTGTTTTGAAAAGTGGAATTACTTTTAATGTTTTAACGTAAAATTAAAATTCTTCTTGTCATGTGACATCTAACTGAGAAGTTTAGATGAATGCTCCAGTTAATTAAGAAATTAAAAATCATCAATCAATAAACAGAAAATTAACGGGAATAAATGTTATAAAATATAATGTGTAGAATTTGTATCGCAAGTGTCATTTTGGACTATTTGACAAAAGACATCTGATTTCATGATTCTAATTTGATCAGTGTTGTCAAGTAAACCCTAAAACTGAATCAGTTACATTTATCTATCATTAAGTAACCTCTTTTTAACAAACATTCCTGCCTAGTGAAACCTACTGATTTTAGTGATATTGTGGCCTAATATTTCTCTTTGTATCATTAGCTCATTAGCTGATCACATCGTGAATGAGGATCTTCCGAGACATGATTTTAATTGTCGAATTATTTCTTAAAATAAGGAAGGTAAATAAGAATGACAAAATAGTGTCAGACCTTGTGATATACCGAAAGCAATTATAATGAATAAGAGTTATACGAGGCAGTAAATACAACAATGTGATAGTACGTGTAATATTATTAAATAGCAAGAATGTAAGTAAGTAACGCCATTAGCCACGTGCGTGTATCTCACTCTCACTCAATGGTGTAACACAATGCCTTATATATCTCCAAGAGAGGCTACATGCAAGTGAGGCAGTAATCCCACAGACGTCTCTGGTCTTAGCTTGTTGATTGCTGAATAGAACGTACAATCTTCGAATCATGTTTGGTTTAGCAAAAACAAATGTTTTAGTATATCTTAGACTGGATTTCTTGTTTTCAACACTTGAAAAACATTTTCTTTGTTGCATTATCCTAATTTGTACATTCAGATCTATCTGCAACTCAATTCTAAGGACATTCTACTGAAACGGGTTTCTATTGTTCTTTTAACCAATCAAATTAAAATCACATTTCTGAGAAACATCCGGTTTGTTACGATTTATTCAAATTAAAGATGTAGAGTTAATTAAATGTACAGTATGTAAGATCCAGTTAGAATTTAAAATTCATAATACAAACAATTAAGTTTAGCCCAATAATTGTGATTTGATTTGACGACGTTTCGGCTGGACGAATATGACAATCATGTCTGTTTCTGTAATGAAGTAATACGTTGAGGAACTTCAACGATAAAAAAACCGATTCAAAATGTATTCATGTCTTCAATCATAAACTCTTGATGGATTTGAGGAGAGCAAAAATAACATCTTTCTTCTTCTTGCCTTGTTTCTTTCTATTCTTCTTTCTCGTAAAACATAATGACTGACACAACTATGGTTTGTAGCAGTAATGCTATCAGTCAGTGCAGTTGCCATTACGCATTCGAAAGTGACGAATCGATTTCCATATATCAGGGAAACAGAGACATCATATTCCTGTTAGTAAGCTGACTGTAACTAAAAGTTTCACCATTCTTTGTGTGATCATCAGACAGCTCAACTCATGTCAACGAATTGCAGCTATTCAAGTTGATCAAATCATTAAATGAAACTGTCTGTTGCTGCTTCATCAAATAGTTATTTCAGTTGGGCTGGAACGGTACACAGAGACTTTTTAAAACATTTTCATTGTTATTAATTTTTAGGGGGCGTGTTTTTTCTTTTCAATTTTAAAATATCTTTACTAAATAGACCATTATTATTAAACAAGCATATTTGTATATTACAATAAACAACTACTCATAAGTTACTCATGCCTTAAAACATCCAATTAAACTCAAAAATGAATGTTCCCATAATGCTTCAGGCGTTTCCTCTTATGATTGCCATGCTGACGTTTTTAATCATTTATTAAACATTTTTGAGTTTTCTGTTTCTTTGAGCAGCAGTTCGTAATTAAGTTTAATAATATCAAATTCAGCCCCCCCCCCTCTCCCTTGAATACCTCATCCCAGCGCTTTAAAATACTCTTAACATTTCGATTGGTCGATTGATCCACTTTGAATTAGCCACACTGGAAATGATCTACCACTCCTTGGTGCATATTAGTCTGAGACAGCTCCATCTCATATTTCTCATTCATTCGTTATGTAAACAAATAATAGCTATGATGTATTTTCATGTGTGTGGTTGACGGCTTGTTCTTGATTAATACGTATGTCAGGATACCCCCTGTTTACTGGCAGCATAATAGTGACAGGTAATCCATACACGCATACACACGGAAGCTCTGTTGCTCCAGCATACTAAGAATAAGCTCCAATTTAGATGTCAAGCTATCCGCATTCTTAGCTGAGTCTCTTAACAGAGAAAAGAAGTGTGTTGCCTCTCTTCAGCGGGTTTCTACTTTTTCTCGCCAGCCTTGTTCTCAGAATCAGCAGTTAGAACTGAGTTGTCAAACGCTCATTTCTCCACAACTCCGATAAATGATATCTGGCGCTATTGTGCTGTAACGACGGTAGCAAAAGAGGTTGTTGGCAATGCGGTATGGAACAATGTGGTTGTACAGTGAAGTAAACCATGTAAACGATAGAGTGCCCTAGCGAACAGAGCAACACAGGCTGTATGATGTGTACTTATGCCTTATATGTAATCTGTTACACATCATCAATTGGCTAGTTTGGTTCAGCACAATGGCATTTTATCATCGCTGGGATTTCTGCTAGAATGATGGTATCCGATACTCTATTCGCTAACAGAAAATTGATTCACATTTATATTGCTTATCTGTTAATAACAGAAACTCAAGTCTCAATTTGTAAACATTCATTTAATAAGTTCTAGGTTTAAAAACAAAACAACGCAACGCAGTAAAGTGTAAAATTATAACGTGATATTCTATAATGTATTAACTAATCCTTTTTGAGAAGAAAATAGAATAATTATGAATGACATAATTTGTAAAAATTGAGTTAGTAAAATGTTGAAGATTTGATTGGTTTTTCGTATTTTCAATTTTATAATCCATTTCAAATGTATATTATTATTATTATTATTATTATTATTATTATTATTATTATTATTATTATTATTATTATTATTATTATTATTATTATTATTATTATTATTATTATTATTATTATTATTATTATTATTATTATTATTATTATTATTATTATTATTATTATTATTATTATTATTATTATTATTATTATTATTATTATTATTATTATTATTATTATTATTATTACTATTATTATCATTAAAACTGAGTTTTAATTTTTAACTATTTCATCTTATTTTTCACCGTAGGTCTGTTTACTCCATTTCTGAAAGTGAACAGTGAATTCCTTGCGATGCATTTTTCATCTTGGAGTTCATTGAGCATCACATGGCCAGTACTTCCTTCCCTGTAGAAATAGCACGTGTGACCTATATGTACGTCGAGTGCCTGTTGTATGTATAATACTTCTCCTATTTTCTTTCTTTCATCCCCTTTAGGCTGCTGATCCCCTCAATGGCAATCGATCTGCCGACGATGCAAAGAGGTAAACAGATTATTAAAGTCTTTTGTGATAACAACGTGCGATTGAGTAATAACAGTCTTTACTCAAGTACATCATGAACAACTCTCTTCTTCATCCTTGTTGCATTATTATTAGTGCAATCTATTTTATGCTCTTTTTAATAAACAATTATGATGCGGCCTATAAATTTGAGTTTTGTCTGCTATCTAACACATCTAGACAGCCCTGTCATATTCATTGTGTTACTCAGGGTCAGTGTTTACTTGGGTTTTAATTATCTCATTTGTAGATCACCGACTGCTGAATCTACGATTTGCGAACCCGCGTCTGCTGTTATTAACAGTGAATTTGGCAATGGATTTAATGGTGTTGACAGTGATTTCGAATTAGATCTTTCAACGGACGGAGAAGGCGGATATGATGAAAACGAGGCAGATGACGATGAGCTGTTACGTGAAATTGAGGATGCTATAAATTCTTAAATAATTATTGTTAGAAATTCACTCTTGTAATTTACTTGAATAATATCAGTTTACCCATAATCCAATGCGTCTTTTTTGTCAGCTTCGGAGCCTGGAGCCTATTCTATATGATTGATTGACAGGTGGCACTCAAACCTGTAACGATCCTGATTGACGAGTGAGTGCACATGAGCGTGGCCTTTTGCTCTCTGTTTCACTATCGTTAATTTGTTTTGTTAACCTTTGACTTTTTATAGTCATGAATCTGATCATTGTTGTTACATTGGTGGTGTTGTGTTGTTTTACGCAATTAGCGAACTGTTATGACGGTGAGTTCATTTTCAATATGATTTCATTTCGCCTTCTTTCCTCTGCATGTGTACTAAATTTGTTGTTTTATCCAACTTCGGATCACAGATTTACCCACTTTGCAAAGGAACAGACGGTCATCTGTTGAAGAACTGATAACGAAGACCGCTCAGAAAGCCAAGATTGTCGGTGAAAAAGCCATCAAATTCTTTCTTCCTTCGCAACAACCTCCTTTTCTCTACAACCATGCATTGAGAAAGAGAGCTATTCCTTACCAGGCGCCTACTTATTATTACCCGTCATACAACACAAAGCCTTACTACGACATCTACCAACGCAGTAAGATAACAAAACCTAATCCTGTCTCTATTCTCCCTCAACAACCAGCACTAGACACTACAAAACAGCGCTCTACTGTCGATGATCACTCTAAAATGACTGAGGACTTACAAGAATTTGCCTCGAATTGGAATGATGCTCCGGATATACGTTCAAGAGTTAACGAGGCTGTGTTATCATTTAACCCAAAGGGCAAATTAGAACTTGACGAGCAATTGGATTCAAAGTTAGAACACGTCAGATCAAAAACAGAATTTCGACAACAATTTCAAAACCAACTGGTAAAGCGTTATCGTGCCAGCAGAAAGATGCAGAAGGACATGGAAAGCCTGCTGGTAAATTATTTTACTGATTTCGTCTGCGGTAATGACTGTTGAAATATTATTAAAAACGATTATCTTTCTGATGCGAATAGCTTTATTCCAATGTTGGAAAACAGACACTGTTAATAAGTAGTGAAATATAATAAATACATAAATATTTGTAAATGTGTACAGACCATACAAACATTTATAGTCAATACTAATATATTCATATATATCTCAAATGTAGAAAACTCTAAATGATATTTCATTCTCTATAATGCTGAGAGAGCCTCTTTTCAATGTTTTAGATATCGTTGTTGTTGTGAACTATATATGCGTATAGCCCTTCTTTTGACACTGATACTGAGGCTGTGTCCCCAGGGTCGAAAGGACAGCAGTATAGGAGCAAGTGGGATGTGCTACTTTTCTTAAATAATTTGAAAGGAGACGTCAAATTCTGGAGTTTGCTAGTTGAAGGCAAGGAACAGACCAAAATAGATAAAATGGGTCGATTTATCGAAGATCTATCAAAAACTCTCGCGACATGAGAAATAAATGGTATCATTGTCCTAATTGGTTCAAATCAGTAAAAATTTAATAATTATTATTGAAGCATTATATAGTGTTGTGCGTTTCTGCTTTACTGTAGCTTATTTTACTCCTATTTCTTTCGGGATATTTGAAACACAAAGACCGACTATGATTAGAAAAGTATATCGTATTAAATTCATAGATCTAAAAATTTCAATTAATTTAAAAAATAATTAATTAATCAATAGATAAATATAATATGTTATGTTAATGAAGCTGATTGACTTAATAAGTGAACATTGTGTTCAGAGCCCCAGTGCTCTACCTCGAACTCGTGTATAGCCAGCCATGCGTGTCCGTAACCCATTGATGCGGTGAGTTGTGTTTACCGTTGATTGGTTGTGTCACAGTCCATATTAGCAAACTACAAACTAAATTCACGGGCCATCAATTCTACCTAATTGGAATCATGCAAATCTCACAAACGAAGACTGCATTAATTAACTCTATATTCCTCTGTTTACTTTAAAGAGTTTTGATAATAGCAAGATTGTGATCCGCTCATATATATTGGTCATCATTTGCGGAGAACGACGCAAAAGAATTAATGGATCGCGGATCTGTCTTATTTGCTCAGTGAATTTTCACTGAATACATTCATCCATCATCTCTACTCCATTCGCATCCCAACTTCAGTAATAATTTACAATCTCTATATACATTCTCACGGTGGATATGAGGCTGTTACTATCTCATATAATAAGTGTATTTATCATCTCATTCATACCATGGCCTCTTGTACAAGCCAAGCAATATAAACTGAAAGATACAGGTATGACTTTATATATTATTTTGTTTTATATTTGCGATATGATATCAACTGGATGCGTCTTGTAATTAACATTCGTTTTTGTCTGATTAAGGTAACCTGCGGCTTGGCCCTCAAGTAAAAAAGATTTCAGCAAGTCAAGGAGGCATGCAACCTGGGAAGGGGCCCTCTCTACCCAAGGTTGGGGCAAACACTCTCCCCTTCCCACAGATTATGCCATTTCCTATCATCCCGTATGATATTAACCCTTACCCTGGCAAAAAAGGGAAAGGAAAGAAAGGGAAAAAGCTTCACAGCAACAATTTACTCGAGAGTCAGGATGACCAAGATAAGAACACGAAGGAAGCCACGCAGGAGACCCCTGATGCAAACAGTAAAGTCACGCAGCTGAAGCCACCCAAAACAATGAAAGTTAGTAAGAAGCAATCTCATCATGCAGCCATGGCAACAAACGATGACGATGATGAAAGTGATTTCAATTTCAACGAACCAAATCAAAGAGCAACATGGGTAGAAGAAGGACACAATGGAAATGATGATTGGTTGTTAGAGACAAGGCCCTACTACGAAATCAGAAGTAGACGCAGTCCTCTCGTGTACGATGATGAGTCTTACGACAGACAGAGAAGAGAGTTGGTATACGAGCCCAATTTATTTGCTAGTGTAGCCGAAACTATGTTTCAGGATAGTGAAGACAAGGCTGACGAAGAACATAGGATCGAAGCTCGAGAAGTCAAAGAAGGTAAATAGATTATTACCGTCATAAACTATTTATAATACGCTAAATGCTGGAGGTTGTAGTTAATTGTTAATATAGACAGCATTAAAGGCCGGAATTTGAATGAATCAGACAGTAAATTATAAAAGTTGATTTGCAAACACAATTATATTGACTACGATCAAACCATATTTCGGACTGTTGATTCGAGTGTGTCTGTTTTCAATCAACTCTTTGCATATTTGCATCGTCGATATCACTGATAAAATAGATGCGTACATATTATGTTTCAGAGGAAGCCGCCCAGGACGAGGCTGAAAATGACGTCACACTGAGCACTTCGAAACTTCAAAATTCTGTCGAGGCTGCCAAAGCACTGACAAACATGGAACGCAAGATGGGCATTCACCCGGCACATCTCGTTGATGAAATGCACACGATGGTCAGTGGCTTAGAAGGGCAAAAGGCATTCTATACAAAGGCCCTTGCTGCTGAAACAATGATTGGTTCACATGGGAATGAGGCTTCAAAGCGCAGGCTGGGTGACGAGCGTCAGAAAGTGAGTCAAATTGAAAATGAGTTGAGTACTTTGAAAAGTATAGAACTGCTAGCCACGGGCCTTGAGTTAGCCAAGTACCTCGCCGTGCACAGAAACCAAGAACACTTGAAAGAGGCAGCAGTTATGGCCAAGGCACAGATCCCGGGTGCTAATCCTGTGGCACATTCAACCGAACGTGTCCTTCAAAGCAAGCATGTTGCTGATTCATTCACACGCCCTTCTCCTATGCAGATAGCAAGTGCATATTTCAATCCTAATCAGCGAATACAATCAGCATCCCCTTCTATTAACCAATACTTCAGCAACTACCCGTTGTATCAATCACCTACAATTTCAAACTGGGCACCAGCCTTGCCTCAGTATACCAGTCAGCCTCCTGTCTATGCAACGAATAGATTTCTTGAGGATCATCCAGGGGCACTCTCCTTCCCTGGCCCCACATTCTCCCCACCTCCCTTTGTAACAACAGCAGCATCGACGCCTCCAAGCCAATCGACAGCTGCAAAGCCGGCAACAAAAAAACCAGAACGAGCACGTTACCAAGGCAACAATAACAAAGATAATCGTGTCCAGCAGCAAAACTCTGTCAAAGATAAATATGCAAATTTTGAAGCCAAGCACGTGACTCCAGGTGTTCCGTCCAATCCCCCTCCAAACTTCGCATCCACGGGCTACGCTACTCCTGTCGTAGCCGTCCCTTATTCTCCCCCTGTGGCTTATGCGTTGTCACCCCCATCACTGATGTCACCTTTGAGGGGAGGTCCTGGTACAGCTGGGTATGGTTACTACACTAATACATTATCCCCACCAGCTGTAGCGAACCCTAACACGTACACTGCGGCATCTCAAATGGCCGCTGCTAAAGAAGGAGTACCCTACAAAGTCACCATGACAACACAGCATCAACAAAGCAGTGACAGAAATCCAGTACAAGTGAACGCCGCTGCCCAAGGTCATCCATCGAATCCACAAGAGGTACTCAACACTGACCACGAGGAGTTCAGAAGACCAAACTATAGTCCCAGAATTCAACTGGCGCCAGAAGCGGACTTATCTGCACAACCACAGCCTCTCAATGGTCAAATGATACCACCTTGGTTTGGCCTCTTTCCTAAACTACCTGAAGACGTTACAGACAAAGGCAAGAGTAGACCGGATGGCTTCTATGCTCCAGAAATACAAGATGGTGAGTTTGGAATTCTACCCCCGGAGAGTGGACACGTATTCTTGACTGTTTCAATTATTTTAATGGGTTTCTGCTTTCATTTTCAGAAATAAGAGAAAAAGAGGCTATGAAAGAAGATAACGCCAGAGTGCGCAACGTTCAACGTGCAGCAGAGGCTGTTACTCAGATAGAGGCTAAAGTTGGTCTCGATCCATCGTCTATTACTGAGTTGGTTGATCATGTAGAAAAGGCTGCAAGAAAAGATGTCGTCATGTCTCAGCAGGCTGTGAAACAAGATCGCTATAGCATTCGACGGATGCAAATACCATCACGGCCTGAGGCTCAAGTGACGTCACAACTAACAGCAATGAAACGGAAGTTAAATAATGATGAACAGTTTTTAAACGAGGCAAAGGATCGCCTGTCTAAGATTAAACAAATGGAATTGCTTGCAACTGAAATCGAGGTTGCCAAATGGTCAGCAAAGGCTCGCGCAAACGAGGAAGCTCGCCGAGAGAAATCTCATTTAGGAGACATACTATCACGAAGGAGGACAATTATATCTAAGCGATATGAGGAAGGAAATAGTAATTTAGGATAAATGATAAATAGTGAGCCATGATTTTCAGTGATATAGTTGTTATGTTATTAATATGTAAATGCTTGTATATACGACGACAGGATACAGCTAATAATATACCACCATTTTGCTATGCGTTTTTCAATAATAATTTTTATGAAACATGTTGTTGCAGTTACTCGATGCGTTTGTCTGACCAATCCCGGATTTATGCTGTAAACATTCGGCTACTAAAAACAACTAAAAACTGAGCTTCTTGTGAGAATTCTGTTGAATGATAACTAAGAACATCAACATAACACCAACTAGAACAGTGTTCAGTATCAGAGGCCACGCGAGAGAGAGGTTAAGGTTAAACTAAAACAGGTAACAACCGGTTGTGGCAGGACAAAGGTCACCCATCGAAATGAGGCTGTCATTGATCCGTGAAGAACTTCTGATGCGTCATTTTTAAACGTTGTTAATTAATAGCTGTAACATCTGCGGCCTGTTGTAACCCTTCTCAACATGATAAGGTCTAATGATATATATCATACATCGGATAGAATAGCTGCTAATATTCCTTTTAAATCGTGTTGGTTACATTCTCGAACTACACATAGAAATCGGTCGATGATCAGCCCACGGATCAAGGATCACTGCACATGACCTGTTACGATTCGGTAATTATTCGTCACGAAAACACGTCGACATTTTCCTACCGTTTCTAACATTGATCCATCTGTAGCGATAGAGTAAGGTAAGAGAGACGAACGCATGGAATGTTGACGAACTAAACACAATCATCTGTCATTATTATCATAACTAATTATCGCAATTTTTAGCTACATCGTTCAAGATGAGGGTCTGGCAGACAATATTGGTCGTTTCGTTGACCATTTGCTTGGTATCCGGTAAGTCAATTAAGGAAACAGTTTACTTCATGTGTTATCATTACTTCAGATGGTGATCACATTTACTGTTATTAACAAATAGGCTATCCACGTAAAAATGCCAAAGTTGAAAAAAAACACAAAGGAGCCAAAAAGGTCAGTTAGAAATATAATAATAATTATCTGCACTTGTTGTTTGATAATGCCATTTTATTATTATTCTATTGAACCTAATTATAATATATAACTTACTGATATCTTGTTTTTGTTTTGAATAGCAAGATCCATTAGTCCCTCCACCACCCCAACCACAACCACCCCCACCCCCACCGCCAGAGGTCCCACCCCCTGTTGAACCCACTGTAGCCCCACCACCACCTCCAGTACCAGACGTACCACCACCAGTTGTCCCTCCGCCAGCTGTACCTCCACCGTTCGTACCTCCTGCTGCTGAAGGGTCTGGAGATGAATCATCAGGAGGTAAGCCAAACATGCCACATTAAAATAATAATTACATTTTTATCGTCCATCCACCCACCGTATCGTTTATTGATTATGTTTATTTCTATTTCAGTGATGCCTCCTGCCCCAGTGCAGCCACCTGTTATGCTTCCCACACTCCCCCCACAGGTACCTCAACCAGCACCTCCAGGTCCCCCACCTGGTGTTCCAGCACCCCCTCCCCCACCTCCTCCAGGTGCTCCCCCTGCCCCACCTCCTCCAGCAGGTGGTCCTCCAGCCGATCCTCCAGCACCTCCCCCACCAGCTCCACCAGCGGACCCAGCTGCCCCACCCCCACCACCCCCACAAGAAGAGGAAGAGGAAGAAGAGAAGAAGAAGAAGCAGAAAAAGGGCAAAAAGGTGAAAGCAATTAAGAAATCATCAAAGCACGGTGGTAAGAAACACAACAACCGCGGTTCAGTATTAACCCATTCGGTTAACCGCATCTCACAGACACCGAATGCACCTAATATTCAACATGCTCTTTCGCACACTACATCCCACGCCAAAGTTAAAGCTGGAACAAGAAGACGCAGAGACATCAACGAAGACATCGACGAAATGATCTTTCCTGATTCAGATTCCGCCGAAGAAGATGATAATGATATTGATAACGATGAACAGACCACCGAAGAATCTCACGACGATAATGACAATGCAGCTGAAAGTGGTGACTCAGCAGAATGCAAAGATAACCTTGCAAATGATGATGATGATGATGATAGCGATGATTCAGGAGATGATGAAGATCAACCACAAGCCCCAGCGCCTGCTGCAGCCCCATGCCCTGTCCCTCCCCCTGAGCCACCAGTACTTCCAGCCGCCGCACCGTATCCCGGATATCCAGCAGGATACCCAGAATACCCACCTCCACCCCCACCACCCCCACCACCAGTAGAACCACCCCCACCACCACCACCAGTAGATCCACTCCCACCACCACCACCACCACCACCACCACCACCACCACCCCCACCCCCACCTCCACCACCATTCTACAAGAAGAAGGCTGCACACAAGAAAGTGAAATTCGATAAGACAAACCGAGACAATGACGAGAAGATCAAGCCTCTTCATAAAATATTGAAAACGAAAAAGACGCGAAGCCACACCCACCACTAATCAATCAACTATGATGTCCTCACAAGTGTCTTTTGACAACAATTAATTACTATGGTTACAGTTATGATAACTTTTTAAATGCAAATTAATTAAACCATCATTTTAATGCTGTTATTGATATTGTGTATCCAATAATTATCATACAAAAATAATTCTGACAATCTAAAATCCATTTAATGCAATTTCATGTTTATATGGAAATAAAATTACACAACACGAAACACGATACAATTTATTGTTATTATTGATTTTTGTATTATGATCTTTATCTTTAATCATAAAGAAGAAACCACTAATTTGCGACCTTCTGAAGTCATGAAGTCCCTATAATTCATGAAGTAACTGCTAGCGAAATACTGTAACAGAGTTCCCTCATATACTTAAGAGTTTCAAGGTGGTCGTTTGGCAATAATGCATGAATGAGTAACTGAACGATATTAGGTCTACTAAAAGCGGAGTCCATACCACATTTATTTATAATTTCTAGGAGTGACTCTTTTCGCTAAGACAAACACTTGTAAATGTTCAGCATTGATCTCAGCAACGACACTGCAGACTAATTTCAACAGATCGCACGGCACGATATACCTTCAGTGATTTTCAATGCGGTGCACGGCATCGCTTTATCTGCTCCGGTAACTATACATTCCCTAGCTACAGCCCGCGACTAATATAGACTATTTAAAGATCTCAAGCATGGTCTATCGAGAATCAATGAAATATTAAGCAACCAATCAAAATTCAAATCATCGCATATCGCACGTACCCACAGTACATTCTATAATAATGCTGTTAATATAGTAATGATAAACAACTCAATTATAATAGGGATTAATTTGTGTTATTTATTAAATTATCAGCGGGAAGAGAGATTAATGTCTGTAAAATTATTGTTAAATTTGTTACTACATTATCAGGCAAAGAGTTCCAATTATTTACACACGGTTACAGAAAATGAAGTAAACTGTAATATTTTTACAACGTCGCTTAGTAAATCGCTTTTGTACTCGTTCAATGTTAATCATAGCAGTTTTTACATAATTTGGATTCCAAACTTCTATGGTTGATTCAAGGATTGGTCGCACATATGCCATGTATGCTTTTCTAGTAAATTTGAATCTTTGGAAATACAGCATTCCCAGGAAGGCATTTGAAAATTAGAAAAGAACAAGACCATTGATAACATCATCTCTAACACGAATGACAAAACGATCTCTGAAGATTTGTGATTTACAGCATTCTGCGAATTTACATCCACGCTGGATTTCTCTCAGGTCATTGAGCCAATCATCAATTGTTTCACCATCGGCTTGATCTCGACGTTTGAAGCGATGTGTTTCGACTACTTCATTTTGAGCTCCTTTTCCATATTTGTCTAATTCAATAAGGAGACTTTTGACAGATAGTCCTTGTTCTTCTGTGAGTGGCAGGATCGTCAGAATTTGCAAGGTCTCGTCGGCCAAGCACATATTCAAGAAATAAACTTGATGCTGAGCAGGTAACGCTTCCATATTCGTAAGGCAAGGGTATCCATCCCATTTTAATTTCCATAATTTGAAATGCTCGTAGAGGTCAACGGTAAGGTCCAACTTACCCGGTAATTTGGCTTGTATTCGGAGATTATAAATCGCCGCCGCGCATGGATTTTTCGTAACGCGTAACCCACATTCCATAACCGTAACCCACATTCCAGTTTCGTTTTCATGTTTTTCACCTCGTCTCTGTGTGAGGAAGAAGTAGAAAAAGCGCGAAAATAGTTAGATTATTGAGAGTGAATTAGAGTTGATGTTGGTTGTTGAACATGTGATTTACTTTGCTATTATATATTATATATGTAGCTGTTAGGAATCTTATCTCAAAATTTTAAAATGGATGAACAATTTGACTTCGAAATTGATGGACTGGAAGTCTTTGTAAATGATTTTTTGTATAGTGTTCCACATGAACCTGTGGATTCTGATCATCCTGTTGATGTTGAAAAATCCCTATGTCAAATACCGATTGATGCCTTTGGAAAGCAAGGTAGGAAAACTGTTGTGCATATTACATCAAAGTGTTTGTTTTTGTGCACGTATGTGCACTATATGTTATAGAATTATACTGTATGTT
Organism: Haliclystus octoradiatus; assembly: GCA_916610825.1. Lineage (NCBI taxonomy): Eukaryota > Metazoa > Cnidaria > Staurozoa > Stauromedusae > Haliclystidae > Haliclystus > Haliclystus octoradiatus. The sequence goes on from OU744452.1 coordinate 421,775, forward strand.
TAATACCCTGTTCTTCGCATTGTAACATTAACATAAGGTCTAACTTTTACTTTACTTTAACCTTTTCACAATGTGTAAGAATTTGGCTCAAGCTAGAGAAGAGAGAGACAGAAAAGGGACACTATTATAAATTATAGGTTTCCCATTTTAATGAGACATGATCAACCTTTACAACAGAACTGGTCCTAAACTCCAAAAGTGCTCCATTTATCACAGTTATAACTACGCGTGACTAATCTTTAAACGTGACCCGTAGCGCTAAGATGGAACACTAAACCTGAGTCAAGAATCTACGATTTTATTGAAATCTGTAATTTCAGTCCATTTTATGTGGGGTTTCATTTCTGTTTTAAAATTGTTTTGTCATTTAATTTGGTAGGTGACGGTGTTGAAGTTGAAGAAAATCCAAGACAAAGCGAATCCTGCTCATTGCAAGAATATGCTCCAACAAATGGTTAGAATATTAGTAGTTTTTGTATCAATAATAAATCACAGAAAGTTTATCAAGATAACTAGATCCTGCTTAAGGACATTCACTCAAAATGAAACATTAGTATTAATCCTAATGTATATGCCTTGTCATAGTATATTTATGTAATGTTACGTTTGATCATTTTGTGGTTCCTTGTTATGAATCATGTTACCCATTGACGTAACATGCCTCAGTTTGTTCCTTGTATCTGTTCCGTGTTTGAATCAATCTAGTTTTACTTACGTTGTTTGTTATTGTAAGCAATGCTGACTAGTAATTCGATGCATGTTTTCATAGTTGTGTTATTGACGTAATGTTAACTTGTTATTCCCCTTTATTATTCATAAAGTCCTAGTAAATTGTTAACTTGGTCAGTTGTTCAGTGTACATCGTGTTCAATAAAGCTATCAGTAACCAATTACTGTGTCTTCCTTGCGCTGTACAATACGTGGTATTTTACAGCCTACATTGTCTCTTGGACCAAATAAATGTTTCTATACATGCAAATTGCTGGTGTTTGCAGTCAATCATGTGCAATTTAACAATTGCTTGTGCAGTGGGGTAATTCTTTCATGAAATAGTTACATTTCAATTATGGATTGTGCATAATAAATTGTCTTCTGGTTTTGAAATAGTTTTTACTGACTAATAGATTTTGGCTTCTTTTATAGCCTACATTCAACATTTTATGCCTTCAAGGACTTCTAGTGGGTTACTGGTGCCATTTCAATGATATTTTGATATTTTTCATACATTTATCACTCCTGAGCACTGAATATTGAGTATAAAACAACATCATTGTAATTTGTGAATTGTAACTTAATTGCTAATTCTACCAAATAAGAAATGCCATCCTTTTTCAATTTAGATGATTTAACAATACATATTCCTGTTCTGGATAATGATGTCATTCACCAAGCTTTGGATAGCGTTTCGAAAACTATCCCAAAAACGATTCAGAAAAATGTTGAAGATTATAATGAGTACATGCTACCATTACTGTCTACAAAATTTCACTACGAAATGATGGCATTCAACAAAGGTGCACACGAAGAGACCTTTTATGCTCAGCTCAAATGTAATATAAGTTCAAAAGAAGATATTTCTGATTTTGTAGAAGATTATCAAGAAACAACAAAGCAAACTCTGAGAATAAGCAAAACTTATGGCGTATGCAATTCAGGAAGTCAACTGCAACAAAATTTCACAATGCGTTTTCGATGTCAGCACAACACAAGGTCTAAATGTCTCTATGCACCTGGGCGTAGAATCAAGAACACGATATGCCCATTCTTTATCTCATTTAAAATAAAATTTGAAGGATCAAAAACTAATGATGACGATAAACATTGTTTCATAGATTTTAAGCATCAGCATAACCATGCTGTGACTCCATTGAATGCTTTATCATTCAGAGATTGCAGTCGTGATAGCAAAGAGAAGATGTTTAAGCTATTTGAGAATAGATATACTCCCTCATTGGCTTATGGAGCTTTTAAAAAGGAACTTAGAGAAAGCTGTAAATCAGATACAGAATTTGAGCTCAAATTTGCAGACAGATCTATCATGCCTCGCTTAACTGACTTCAAATATTATTATAAATTATTCAATAGTAGTCTGTATGGGGCCAAAAATGGGGAGAAGTTGATTTCGCGATTGAATGATAAGGTCAGCCAATATAATGAGAAATTTAAAGCTCAGGATGGCAAAATGAAGCATAAATTGACTGTTGATCAAGTATCAAAACGGGTCAAACTAGTGCTTGCAATTGTCACACCCTTGATGGCAAGAGTGCACAAGCATCTGCTGCATTCTTCTGAACTAGTGTTTTCAGATAGCACTTCGAATCTGGATGACCACAATTTGCGTTTTCTGATGCTTTGCACCCATTCTGTGGCAGGTGGGTTGCCACTAGCCATAATAATTATGAGTGACGAAACGGAAGAAACATTTAATGAGGCATTTGAATTACTGAAGGAGTGCTTACCGGTTTATGCCTTTTTTAATAGAGGGACAGAGTTAGGGCCAATGGTGTTTTTAACAGATAACTGCAGTGAAGAGAGGATAGCACTTTCTTCGTCGTGGCCAAATGCGAGATTGATGCTATGCACCTTTCATGTGCTACAAGCGATTTGGAGGTGGCTCTTCGACAAGAAAAATAAAATTATGCAAGACGACAGGCCAACCATAATGAAATGTATTAAAAAAGTTATGTACTCATTGACAGATTCTGATGCCAAAGAACATGCAGAATCAATGCTACAGAGTGAAATAGTACAACGTTCGCCATTATTTAAAGCCTACTATGAAGAATATGTACAGCCAAACATTGCATACTGGTGTTTGGCTTATCGAACATCTCTTCCAATAAGAGGAAACCATACTCAAAACTATGCTGAATCCCAGTTTCTCGTCATCAAACAGGAAATGTTACAGAGGGTAAAATCATATAATGTAATAGAACTCATTGATATGGTTATTGGTGATCTTGAACAGCACTACCAAGACAAGCTGCTCAAGGTTGCCAATGGGTCTCTGGATGGAACCTACAGCAAACGATATACCGCAACAAAACAGAAAGACATTGACCCTGACAACGTCATTGCTCTTGACAAAGACCTAGGATTTTACAGTGTTTTGTCTTCATCATCGTCGGGTGTCTTGTATGACATAGACATTTTATCTGGTTTTTGTAGCTGTCCGGTTGGTAGCGATGGTAGCCCATGCAAACATCAGTTTGCAGTAACAAAGAAGTTTAAAATAGGTAATGACAATTTTCTGCCAGTATTCAGCCAGAATGAACGCAGAGGGTATGCCCAGATTGCACATGAGGAAGCACTTCGAATAGAATTTTATCAGGATTTTACCCAGATATGTGACTCGGACGGAGTAGAAGCCGGTGTGGATCCACCAAGTAATGCCTCCGAATTCACATTGCCTTGTGCTGACGTCATTGTGTCAAATGAGTGTCTCAGTGAAGAATGCCCCATATCTATACAAATAACTCCATCAACAGAAACTGCTTTGCGCAGCTTTGAGGATGCTGTTGATGTCATAAAGAATGCGATCCGGACCGGAGACAGCAATGTGTTAACAGGAATTACAAAATTTAGTGCGAAAGTATGCAAAATGTCTCATGGGAAATTGGGAAGTGCCCTCCATTGTTTCGATAACAAATTTGTTGGTAAACAATCAATAGTCCATTCAAAGTTTAAAATAGTAGGCAGAGCAAAAAAGAACTTCAGACGCGGTGCAATTGGTGTATTACCTGATGCTGTCAAGAGAAGAAAGGGACCAAGTAAAACTAGAAAAGCTCTTATGAAGGGCTCTAAACAAATTGACACCCCTCTTCTCCTTGATGACAATACCCGTCAATCAAAAAAAAGAACACACTGTCTGGCTACAATATTAGAACAAAATGTACCTGCTGCAAAGAAAGCTGGCCGAGCTATGCATTCACGCTGTAAACCATCATATAAAAAAAAACAGAAAACAGCAAAGTAAGCGAAATTTCTCAACTGTTACACTCAAAATTATCGCTCAAAAACTCGATATTCAAAATTGATTCACTTTTGCATAGAATCAGTACCAGTGCCTAACTGATTGAAGGCAAAAATCCAAAAATTAGCAAACATAACATATATATATAAGTAGATCGAACATAATTTTGCATATAGCCGGTTGTAATTTTTCCTTTTCATTTCATTACGAAGTTCAAAAATCTAACAATAAATTTGACGGACACATGTAATAGATTCCAAATAACAAATTATCAGTAATAACTTTATTCATTGATTATTTTAATTTAAGAAGAACATCAATACCTATCGCTAGTGCTTTTTTAAATGCTTGTTTCTGTTTGAGGCCGTCGAAAAAACACTAGTGCAAACATTACATTTAAATTTTGTACTGGTGTGAATCTTCTTGTGTTCATTCAGCCTGAATTTACTTGCAAAATATTTGTTGCAGATATTGCATGGTATAACTTTCTCTCTGTGTGTATCATTGAAATGGGACTGTACCAACTTTTGTGATGAAAATTCTTTCTTGCAGGAGGGGCATTTATGGGATTTCCCATGATCCTTTATGTGTTGGTTCAGATTCACCTCTCTCGAGAATTTCCAATTGCATACATGACAAATAAACTTCTTTCCTTGTATCAGCCTCGTATTGATAATGTTTGCACGCTTTGCACAATCCTTATGGAAAAACAAATGGACATAAGTGTATAGAGTGCCCGTATAGTTTTGTATAAATTATGCTTAAAATAAGGCCGCAATGAAAATCAAGTGTGTGAGCAGGCCCTTATTTTTTGAAAGAATAACCTCGAAAGGCAAGACTACCTTTTCTTGGGACTGTTGAACTGAAGATAGACAGCTTCTTACAGTCCCCCCCCCCCAGAATATTGAAAGGGTGTTGATATACGCAATATAACACACACAATGTTGAATTAATTGAACTTACCAAAAGTTACCGAAAATTTAAGTCATGATTTAAGCTTTCCCCTGCTAAAAAGAGTTCAGAAGTCCATGAAAAGTTCATGAACATTAGATGGCCCCAATATTCCATGAGCTGTTCATGAACTGTCTGCAAAGGTTCATGAACTGTTCATAAACGGTTCATGAACTTCTGAACTGTATTTTGCAACATGGTATTCGTCATCATAATTGCACAGCAAAAGATTTGTTGAAAACAGCCTGAGTGTTTATATTATCCATATTGAACAATAAAGTGTTTGATATTTGATCTATAAAATAAAAATATCTAATATGTGTGAGACTAACAGGGTTTTCTGAGAGAGAGAGAGAGACAGAAAATCAGAACTCTTCTTTACAAATATAACTTGTTCTTATTTCAATCATTATCTTTTTGAAGAAGAAGTGTTTTCTGTCTCTTTCACGCCAACCTTATAAGTCATTAGATATTTCTATTTTATAGATCAATATCAAACACTTTATTGTTCAATATGGATTATATAAACACTCAGGCTGGCTTCTATGTTTATATTTAACACTTATTTAACAGAAAGTGTTTGATATTTGCTTAATATTAAACAAACCTCTTTAATGCATAGCGATGTCTTTTGCCATAGCTGTCCAATCATTTTGCTCAATACGGAGAAGTCCAAATCTGGATGAATTCTTTTAATCTTTTTCTATTTCAAATACAGTAATTTGAAATAACATGCGATTAGGCATACACTTTGTTATAAGAATACCAGGGCTCAAATTCTGAACAAATACATTATTTAAATGAGTTCAAAATTCCCAAATGGAAACGATATGCACTTGAAATACAAGTACTGTACAAGTGTACTATACGTGAAAGCACTCTGATAGACAAGCTAGGAACAGCATATATGTATTTCAAAATATAAAATAGAAAAGAAAGTTGAATTAAGAACAACGTTTAGAACGCTTTGAGGTTTAGGCCTAGTGATTGTCGGCTTGGCTTGTCTTGTCAACTGTGATTTATATTGTAACTTTTGTTGAACACATATTCCCAACACTGTAAATAGTAACGTATTTTATGTATTCTCTCGCATTCACCTTAATCGCATATTGAACCTCAACTGGTATAGCTGGTCCACCAACTTATAGAGGCTCTGATGTTATACGATCATATGATTGTCAGCTACTTTTACTAATATAGATTATTATGATCATTAAATCAGAGCTCCAATCAAGAAAACAAATTATAACACTGACCATCAGCCAAAATTTATTTTCTTATAAAAATCGCAGTCAGTGGCACATCATATTAGGGATGTGGGTGGACTTTATAAATTTTGTTTGACTGTAAAAACAGATCAACACAATTCAACTTACCATTGAAACACGGAAAAACAAGTTATATCCTGTCACTTCGCCAGATTTCCTCCCAAGATATGTTTGAGGTCTAACACGGTCAGTATCTTCATCATTAATGGAATCTTCAATATTTTCTGAAACAGATTCTATCGTATTCCTGTAATCCGAAGAACCCTGGGAAATAGTATAGATGATATATGTTTAGAAAATGATCATATCATTGGTGCACTGGTAGCATGGTAACCGTGGTAGAATGTCCGCACTAAATAAGCGAGAGGCAGGGATTCTATTCCTTGTCAGTGCACACAAATGTGTCTGTAAATTCGTTTTATGTTCCAAAAATAAACAAGCACTGGTGCTGTGGGGTAGTCTAACTGACCTAACTTTCAATCATAATTTGTATGAAAATTATTGGAAAGTGTAATGCGTGTATCAGCGGCTTTCCCGGCTTCCAAGGGGATTAGTTGAGATTTGTTACAAAATAGAGCTCTAGGGGGAGCAAAGGGTTTTGTCTTTTTTGCAAATTCTATTTATACCCCGGGGAAAACCCCAGCCAATGTAATTTATGGTCAGCAGGTTTTATAAAAAATATCGCCGCCACAATTGAAAACACATGAGATTTGTTGTACATTACACATTCATGTATGAGAAATTGTATTAGTATTTTTGTTGTCATATTCATTGCCAATATGTTTTCTGCAGATATTCCTATACAGTCAACAAGCAAGAGGGCGAAACAACAGGCATTCAAAATACATATAACAGTTACTAATCGCATGACAATATGAAGCACCAATCACATCACATTACTAATTATCACATGGCATCACATGCACTCAAACAATACAATCACGTGAACAACATGCATAATACCTAAAATATTACATGACATCAAATATTCAACACATCGTAACGACAACACTGCACACAGATATACAACTGAGACAAGAAAAATGTGTTACCATATAAACAATATCATAACTAAATCCTACAATGGTATACAATCCCCTGTTAACTCTATTATGCATATGTGTGACTTTATTTATTTATTAGATACATTCTCACCTTGAATTTGTTAATGAAAGCTAAATATGTCCGGCCCCGGGGGAGGGGGAATTGAAGAATCAATGTTGCCCCTCACCCACGGGGGTTAAATCAGTTTGGTGAGACCAATTTAGCAAATCCCCTAGGGTTCCTGGGGCTCACCCTCCGGGAAAGCCGCTGATACACACATGATAATAATATGATTACATCATGATTTGACAACTTTTACTTGACTGGAATAGGTCTTATAATCAGTATTAGCACCTATGTGGAAACTGGGGATTAACTGGAGACTGGAAAATTAACAAATGTCTGGCAATAGCCAATAACTTATGCCAGTAATATTTATTTATTTTATTTATTCATTATTGAAACAGTATTGCAATTAAACGCAAATAATGTACATGTACTCTAGAAACATTTGAAAATAATCTTTTTTTATAAAAAAGATGTATACCATGTACAATAAATTAGAAATAATGAATAAATAAATAAATACTTGCAAATCTGATATTTTTTAAACTTGAGCCTTTATTTAAGTGTTTTTGTAAAAGATAAAGGGTATGTAATTGAGTTTCAAATATTATTTAACCTCGAAATTGTTTAAATAGCACATAAGGCTACTTATAAGGTAGAGAAAGAAAGAGCTCCATGCCATTGCCTTCGACATTCTCTTTACACATATCCTGTAATAAAACATGTAATTTTGTTGAGCCTCTAAGTAATACTCACCAAATCAGACAGCGCTTCTATTAAAGAGTGGTCGAATTCATCCAAATCCATGCTGAATATGTTTGATCAAGATAATTTATTTGAAGTGAACCATTACTCTTAGATTTCGCGTTTTGATTCTGATTTCATGTTTTCGCGCTTTTTCTACTTCTTCCTCACACAGAGACGAGGTGAAAAACATGAAAACGAAACTGGAATGTGGGTTACGGTTATGGAATGTGGGTTACGCGTTACGAAAAATCCATGCGCATCGCCGCCGTCGTATTTCGGCGGTCGGTAGCCTACGAGACACAACTAGGAGTAGTCAGCAACGGAGATACCAACAGTGGATGCGCCATGTTACGTTTAGATAAGATAATAATGCATATAGGTTTTTGTGATATATTCAAGAATCAATGGACGAGATATACTGACGAATGGTTGAAAAGGTTTAGATACAGGAGCAAACAAGATCTTCTGGCGAGGAGCTAAATATTTTCTTTCATCTGACATCTGTGTCGTAAATAATCATAATGAAGAACATGATTCCATTCCTTTTATTCGGGATTAATTTGCACCAAGAGGGCTTTTCGAAAAAAAAGTTTCAAAATTGCTCAAGCCCCCCGTAGAGGGGTTTTCGGATTTCTAGTTTTGACACCCTGAGTTATGACTCAAAAACGAAATCAGGTCAAAACGAAAATCTCAAAAAGATTTCGATACAATAATTAAGAATGTAATACGATCACCCAATTTACATTCTTAATTTCTTCTTATAAATAGACATTTCCGATTTTGTATTAAATATTGCGCTTGGTGCAATGTCTGCTAGATGTATCTCTCTATCAAATTATACGTGCGTCAATATAAGTGGTGATTTTCAGGTGAACTTTAATCTAATTGAAACAATCGTATGCTGAAGATCTTGACCTACCTTTGTAAACTGTCGGTTGAGTAAATATATTTCATGTTTTTCTGACCCCATACTTCAAAATAGAAAGTCCAGTTTCGGGCATTCTAGCAAAAGCCCGCAGGCTGATGAGTGATTGCTTTGTTTTCCACAAAGTTTTTGATTTCTCAATCAATGGCATACCCCAGTAACTTACAGTTATAACAAAGTGTTTTCAAAAAGTCACACTGATCCATCCAGGGTGTTTGTTGTTCCTATATTATCCCATCGTTCTTGCTTGTTCATTCCAAAAGACAAATCACGTGGAAATAAAAATTGATTATATATTCGAGCGCATACCGCGTACTATTTGAGAATCTTCAATTAAATGTGAATATGTCTTTAGCTAAAATAAAACGAACAAAGCATTATAAAATCTGCACCCCGTAAGATTAAATACTGTTTTGAGTGCGTGACATGATTTGCAGCAACTGTGCCTAATTTGGAATGATGCATTGATGCTAATTAAATGAATTGACACTTCCTGTCAAGAATGTAGTTTTTGTGCTAAAACGCAAAAGCCATCTTTCTTTTTTACAAGGTTGTGTTGGTCGAAGGTGCTGCAAGAGAATTAACGACGCCCTTCGTTCTCTTTCCTAATTAAAATGAAGGAAACTTCAATCCTTGGTATCGTCTGCGTTGCCCTCTGTGCCATTACTGTCGGTACGTATTCTATTTATTATTATTTTTTATTTTTATTTGATTCATTAATTTTGAATGTTATCTTGTACGGTTGCATGTTTGATTGATTGACGCATGTCATTGTCATTCGAAATTCACATTGCCATATGGCTGTCGATGGTGGAGGGTCGTATTGCTCTACACGTACATGACGTTCAATCGTTATTTATTTACGTTTTTTTCTTTTATTACCTTGTTTAGGTTACAGTGCAAATCAAGATGATTGCTGTGCATCGTTGAATGTTCCGTCTGAATGTCACTTTTTATGTGGCAAAACATCCGTGTCTTGGTTCTCTTATGAAACGTGGAAATGTGTTCATCAACATGGCGCTGCAGTTGCAACATGTAAAATTAATAAGGGAATCGGTAAGACTGTAAACACGCACAACAACATATCTAACTAATATGAGGGTATCACTGGGCTGGTCGGTAAGACTGTAAACACGCACAACAACATATCTAACTAATATGAGGGTATACTGGGCTGGTCTGTAAGAGAAAATAGAAATGACCAATCCACTTCTGATGTGGACCTAAAAATTGTCATTAATTTCCACATTGATCTTTGTTATTAACTAACTTTAGTTATTAATAAGACGATAAATCAACTTTGAACACACGCCTGGTATGCGAAACATTATGAATTCGTTCATCTATTTTCTCCGGTCCATATATGCGAAATAACTGTGGAAAACGTTTGATCTACATTTGCAAAAATCCCAGGGCGCAGAATTTGTCTGATGATCCTGAGAAACACAGGGAAATTTATAACTATCTTTATTTGCAGAAGAAAATACCTAACGATTGATCGCCTCCCATGTCCCCTGGCTGGTTCTGTACTGTCGTCTGCCTGGATAGTAAAGGGGGAGCTATAGAAAACAATTGACTTGCTCAAGTCTCACTTCTGTGTTATGCCGATCTTGATGGATTGGGAAGTGAGACTTGTGTCCTTTGAGAAATCTATTGAGTTTTTGTGGAGTTCTGAAAGATTACATTTATTACAGGCCTACTTATAATTAAGAGAGTGACTGCAAATTATAGTGATTATTTACATGTAGAGCAAGATGTGATACAAACAGAATTAATGTAAACACAACAAACAAACCACAACATTGCAAGGAAAAAACAAACGTTGAAGCATTTCTCAATCATCAAGTTGACGCTGCCGAAGCTGTTATCAATGGCAGAGATGTTTTGTAGTCAATTGTCACTGGCATTTCTTTAATTGATATCAAATGATGATCAATTCCCATTCCTGAAAAACCTCGCGAAATCATGACATAATTTCTGAATATCGTAAATATTTTGTTCTGATCATAAATTTGACATTTGATATGTTAGCGAGAGACCAAACTACTATACAGAAACAATTACTTGTGTTACTTTGGAAGACTTGAATGAACATTAAATATCCTCAACGCTTGTAAACATTTATAATTCCAGGCTGAATTTCTCTACAACTTTATACGCCATTAGAACACTTGCTTGTGTTGGGTGCCCCGTCTTTTTCCGCTTTATGAGCGTGTGAACATTACTGAAACAATAGGATCAAACAAAATACCGTTGTGCAGGATTCTGCACAACGGCTCTCAAAGGACACAAGTCCCGCTTTCCAGTCATGAAAATGAGGCAGCAAAAAGAAAGCGGGACTTAAGCCAGTCAAAGAAAACAAATTCTATGTACAAAAAGTTTGGGGGCCTTAATTACCTGTCAGGTGACTGTAGTCCCTCTGGCTCCTCCCCTGTGAATAATTTTCCACAAACGTTGTCTCTCCTGTAGTAGTTTTATATTGTATTATTTACGTCATTGTATAATTGTCCATTGTTATTCATTTCCTGTAAATCTATAGGTGTGTAAACTACCACGGAACCACTCTCTTTTACCTCTTGTTGTCTTACTGTACGGTTGTGTCTGTTGTATCAAAGAGCTCTGACTAACAGTCATAGTAGCCCTTAGCATATCTCCCTGTAATGTCAGCAGACACGGCCTACCATTATCATAATAAAGAGCATCAACATTATATGGATTGCGTCGTTATTCAATCTTGCACACTCCTTCCGTTTAAAATGAGATATGGGATGTGTGAGTGAAATAATCTCACACCAAGTCTGTCTGTGTCAAATTGGGACTATCAATGAAGCGAGGCAAACAAATAGCAGAACAACGCGCAATTACAGACCCAATTCTATCGTAAATTCAGTTTAAAAATTGGGATTATTTTGATATGGAAAAGTCCCTTGGCTTTATCTGAAAATAAATAGAAAGCATGAAACACTCTACCAAGGATATATTTAGGGTGCAAATATTGTATTGACCAACCAGTCTCTAGAAAGCGATGAAATAAATGCTTGGTATTCAGCACTTGTTTGATAGCTAAAACAGACTGTCACAGTGTGCGAACACGCAAAAGCAGAACGCTGTCATTTATTAGTTTGTTTTCATTTTCAAAATTAGTCAATTTGGATTTAAAATTCGTTTTTATTTGAAATTCATGTCCTCGGCTTAACACATCAACAAGCAAATTTCAGCTAGTCTGGTTATGAGTTCTTCAAACTTTATTATTTGATTGTTATTTTAGATTTTGTGACGTTGTTTGGGGAGAGATTTTCACAAACGTAAGTGAAGCATTTGACGGACAATGCATTATTTTCCATCTATTATGTTTCTACTCTGTTGAATTGGCGTATTACTTTGAAGCTTCAAGGAAGGTACGACTCAGTTGCATTTAAAAGGAGAATACTGATCGGGAAACATTGCGCGCTCTATCAACTCCTATGTCATCAACTCAAACAAAGCCTTAAAAGAACTGCCATGCATTTGCTTGCTTTCCTTTTATTATTTTGGCCATTATGTTGCTTTTACGGTTAAATGTTTCAAAGGAACAAATTAAATCACAATCAACCATTATAGACAGCTATATTATGTACTTTGGTCTCTTTATTTTATTAAGTTCTGGAATTGAATGTGTTGTTTACTATGTGATCTGGAGAATAAAAGCTAATATGCAGAAACGTTTTAGTTTGATTGATTTATTCAACGAAAAGAAACACTAAACAATAAGAAAATCAACCTGACAATTTAGTTGATCATTTAAACCGACTAATTTGTTAAACTAGAAGCTGTCTCGCATGCAGTAGTATAACAAATTGAAAACAGATAGGAAGACAGTAAACTTAAATGCGCTTGCTTCCATTTGACAGTCTGCATGCAGATTGATATTTGGCAATGCAGAATCAATCACGTTGATTGTAAAATGTAATTGAAAACGTTTTGTAATTCACACAGTGGAATCAATAACGGAGTTCAATGATTGTTCAATAGTTTGATTTTCATTATCAAGCTAAATTCTTGTGTTTCTTGCAAATCAAGAGGCCTTTTTATTTGATCTCTGTCTGTGGCGATGAAACAATTCCAATCTCATTCCTGTTTTTGCGTGACGATAATTCCTTCAAAACTTGCCATCTAACAAAGCAACTACAGTAAGTATAACCAATATTTAACGATGAATAATACAAAAAGCAAAATATTGTGATAATTCAATGAAATTGTGTGAATCTGAGTTTTCTGTAAGGAATAAATCATGATTTCAAAATATTGACTCATGAATGAGTTCACGGGGCCACAGCGTCACATGTTAAAAACTATAGAATTAAGGCGAGGTCAAGCAGTGTTTCGAAACAAGTGTTTGAAAATGTTCTTCATTTTTCAAAGTTCGCTCGCAGTGTTCCCGGGTCTGTATTCTCCCTTTAAGCATATTTCGCATTGTGACTTGATAACATGTTGCTTCAACTACCTGTTTATAATGGCCATTTTTATTTTTGCCAAAAATTACTGTTGAATCAATCTTGTTGTACAGTTTTATATTTTGTACTTTTATGACAGTCATTTTATCTTAACAACATATGATAGCTGGGACTGGGTGTTATACTTATAATACTCGTTTGTATGTATGAAGGTGTGCAGTGAGGGCTTTGACTTTGATGTGCAAAAACGAACAAGGATGGCTTTCTTCAGAGACGGAATGAAGTTGAATGATCAACCAATCACTTCACTGCTTTTTTGGTGTCTGTTGCACACCACAAAAATAAGATCTCACTTCCGTGCCGATGTTAACACCAAGTCAAGCAGTCACTTACAATTTTGAGATACGGATATGCCCAATTATGATCTCATTGTATTATAGCTGTTGTAAAACCTAGGGGGGCAGGGGAATTTTTTAATTAATTTCTCATTTTTTAATTAATTTCTCATCATTCAACTATGTTTCGAATAACGAAAAGTTTTTATGAATAGTTGAAAATTAAAATATTTCAATAGAAATCCTGCCATCCAGTAGTATTTCCATATTAACATGTTAAAACGTCTATTCCTTCATTAGTTGATGCCTTAATTATAACAATGTGGTCTTTATTTTGATAACAGAATTCAAGATGGATTTAACACCGTTGCCGATGCAGTTAAAGAGAAAATCACGGACCTTACCAAATTTGCAACCGCAACGGTCAAAGAACTTGAAACTGTTCCGCAAGATATTCTCAGTGCCTTGGTAATATTATATTTAAGACATCACTGTATTTGCTTGAGGCACCAGTGACCAATTACTAAAATGCAATATAATACCACATTTAGATTTTACTTCCAACGGATTAAAGCTAAAACATGTTTTTTTAAATCAAGCATGGAAGGGCTGTCAAAGCGTATTTAACTTCATGCTTTATATAATAATGATTTAATAATGACATAAATTAATTACTAAAAATATAAACCAGGTCACAGCAGAATCAGAACTAGACCCTTGAAAAATGTAGCCAGGTCTTGAACATGATTTAAAATTAATTCTTAGAGCCACAACACAAGAAAGGCCAGAATAGCAATTAAAATGTTTAATAGCAATATGCACTATGTATACTAAATGTGGATAAGCTGGACTTAATTCCTTTCGTATTTTTTACTTACAACAATTCTTTGGTCCAAGTCCCGGATCAATATAATTTGGTAATGAAGATCACCTCTGAATCACCCATTTAATAAACCAGTGCATCCATTTATACTTTCAGGATACGTTGAAAGAGATGACCGTCGTTCAATTCAAAGGTCTCATTGCTAGACTACAATCGTTCACCACTCAGAACCTCAAGTATCTTCTTCACAACGTACCAATCGATACTGTTTCTCAAAATTACCCTGCGTTAGCTCAGAAGACCTGGGATAGAGAACAAACGGCAGCAATTGCGTCAACGGCATTCATAGAGTTTGGTAGAAATATTGAGTTATGGACGGCATCACAAATCAGATCATTGAGCAAATTGGTATCTGGAATACCTGGCAACAAATTAGCGCTAGTTGGAACAAAGGCACTGAATAAAACAATTGATATATTTTGTGAAGCCAAGATGTCTGTTCACCAGAAAGCGGTTCTAATCATCCCTGCTGAAAGTATATTTGGAAAAATAATCTACTGGGATCTACCAGCGATACGTCGTATGTGCAATCTGTTTGAAGCACTCACCCCTGAAGAGTTACTCCAATTGGGGGCCGATAACGTTGTATCTGCTCTGAAAGACCTGGAAAAGTTATCTTTAAATGGGGCTCAAAGGCATGCTTTGATTATGAAGTTCAAAGAATCTCTTGGAAAGGCTGCGCAATGGAGCGTTACAAATCTCAAGAAATTAGGCTCATTTATAAGAGATCTGGATCCAAGCGATCTTCAGGAAATTGCTTCTGATAAGATTGAGGTAAGCGCTGTAACATAATTACTTTCTGCGTTTTCTGTTTTACGAAAAAGATGAACTTATCTCATTAATCCTCAATTATTCTGCAAGGTGTGATCAATTAATTGTAGTAACACGCTAGCCACTGTCACATGAGCATTATCAACTCACAACTGGTGACCTTTATAGACAGTTTTGGTTCAGTAGAAGAATGGCCTTTATATCAATGGTTGATTCAATAGAAAATATTCTTTAATATTCTTTCAACATTACAAGGTTGACCACTATGGCCACTTTGTAGAGGTGACCTTTATAACGATCTTTTTGTTTGTTTTCATTGTTTTGCTGAGATTAGAACTGAAACTTTTAGGAAAAGAGGCTAACACATCACACTGGCAAAGAGGCTTTACTTCCTATTTCTTTTGTATAACCATTTATTTATTTTTATAGCAAATTCTTGGAGACATCAATGAACTTGAATTCAATCCTAGCCAAGTGGCCGTGCTTTCAAGTAAAGTAAAGGACTTTCTTGGAGAGCCTGGAACTTGGCTGGCTGAAGATTTAAAACGGGTAAAACGAATCATTGCTGGTTTGACACCATCAGAGCTTGAGAACATCAGCCCAAAAGAGATCTGGGCTTCAATCCAAGAACTTCAAACCGTGAGATGGACAACCGACCAAGCAATTGTTGTCTTTGAGAAAGTAAAAAACACAATTGATTTACCACAAATCAAACGAGAAGATCTGGTCGCCCTTGGTAACCTTCTTGATGCAATCGAAAGCACAGATGCCATGAAGATTGCCAACGTCGTCTTGCTGTTTACGTTCCCAAAAGGGTTCATTGTTAAAACTGTATCTATTGCGTTACTAAGACAGTTTATTGCAATCTATACAGCCAACACCAAAGATGATATTGTTACTCTTGGTTCAATCGCTACAACGTTGACAAGAGCAGAACTCAACGAAACTCAAATTGCAGATATTCTTGGCGTGTTAGGAAAAGTTGTCAACATTGAATGGGAGGAAGATCAGGTAAGTTTCTGTAGATCAGTGTCAGGGCTGTAGATTACTCAGAGTTACGTAATTACTCACAGCCCTGATCGGCGTACAATCAAATATTCTAAATTTAATTTAATTCAAATGTTACGGTAAAATATTATTCGATTATTATTTCAGAACAACTGTCTCACCCCTAGTATTGAATCTAAATTGCATTCTCTATTTAACTTCATTTGATTATTATATTCTACTCTGTCAGCACCGTCTTATTAACTGATCATTAGATAACATTATAAATTTGATTTGATTTTATGTCGGTCTATTTGTCTATTTCAAGGTTGCTGAACTATTTGTGAAAGTCCGTGACGAGATTGGTGACATCAGCGCTCTAGAAATGAGCCAAGTCGACAATCCTGATTGGGGTTTCAATAGTTTAAAGAAAATGGGAAAAGTTGTAACAGGAGTGTCTTCGGAAGAATTAGAAAAATTCCCAATACGTGGAATTGAGGATTCTGTAGAGGTGATGGGTCAACAAGAAGGATGGAAACGAGGCCAGGTAAAAATGAATTTGTCGTCTGACTCCATAGCAACGCCTCGTTTTAAAATCTGGTAGAGTGAAGAAGGAGAGAAAGCCTTTTTGGCAATGGCAACATAAATTTCTAACTGAAACTGCATGCATAGTATTTAGTACAGTGTATAATTGACCTATTTGATTTTGATTTAAAGACCTTGCTACCCTTGACCCCCTGAATTAGATTTCCAACGAATTAGGAATCAGTTCCAATGAAGATATAACGATTAACCCCTCTTTGCATTATGAATGAATGATACATTTGTCGAATTGTATTTTTCGTAGATTTGTAATTTCATTTAATTAATGTTCTGAAGACCATATGCAGGTCACACCTCAACCTCCGCAACTCCAGAGTTGCTAAGTTAAGCTTAATAAGACTGTCATTATGCAGGTGTTAATGCTTTGTCCTGATTAAAAGTGAACGAATCCAACTGAAATTCAATCCATCTAAAGCTCAATCAGATTAACTTTTTTAGCCTCCAGATGATTTGATTCACAAGGAATGAACAATGTTGTCTCTAAATATGCAGTACTGTATTTTATATTTACAATTTAGGAGATTCATATTTAGAACTTGTTCACAAATCCAACATAAAGCACCTATCTAGTTCAAGGTGTTTTTTCCCTATCAAAAAGTTAACTTGCTCGCACTTCACTTCTGTGTTATGCCGGTCTTGATGGGTTGGAAATGAGAATTGTGTTTTTAGAGAAATCTATTGCCTTCAAACAAAGAGAAGCCGCTTCAGTCTTCGGGAAGTAACGCACATAGTCTGTTTGTGTTTGAGGGAGTCAAACTGCAAATTGAAAACATTCTCATTATTCACAAATGCAGTGCCTGAAATTTGCAAAGCTATTGAGTTTGTGTAGATTTCTGATAGATTACTTCCAAGATTGATTTATAAAGAGCGCAACTACAAATTACAGTACTGTACCTATTTGCATGTAGAGCGCGACGTGAACAAACAGAAGTACGATAATGTAAACACAACATTTGCACGGCAAAAACTAAACATAGAAGCTTTTCCCGATCATCAAGTTGATGTTGTTAAAGCTGTTTTCAATGGCAAAGATGTTTCCTATGCAACTGGCTCTGGCATATCTTTAATATCAGATATATTGATTAAATTCCCGTTCCTGCCAACCTCATGATTTTTAGATATTTCAACTGCTTTTTTTATCGTTTGTCATCTGATGTGTCTATTACAAAAGCCCAAACTACTATTTTAGAAAACAATTTCTTGTCTTACTTTGGAAGATGCGAATGAACAATTGTAAACGTTTCTAATTCCAGGAATCTAAAATTCTTTAAAAAGTTATACATCACTGGAGTTCTTGCTTGTGCGGCTGTGCCCCGTCTTTTTCCGAGCTTAGAGGGTGTGGACATTTATGAAACAATAGATAGGATCAAACAAAATACTGTTGTGCAGGATTCTGCCTCTCCAATGACACAATCATGAAAATGAGGCAGCAAAAGGAAAGTGGGACTTTGAGCTATTAGAGACCAACCCTTTCAATACTTTAGTATGTCTCACAATTAGTATGATGTCATTGTAATGTAATCTACAATCGAGAGGCATGTTGGGGCACATCTGATTTACGGAAAATGGGAACAAGTTTATGAGAAAAAACAAAGACTGTTGTATTTGGCGTCCATGCAAACAAGTGTGTTTTGAGCGATGTATTTTGGTGCAGTGAATTTAACAACAGCTATTGGTGCGATTTTTAGACATTCGACATTTAGATATTCTGTTAGATTTACTCATCAATTATTATAATCAATTAATGGACTGTTTGATTGATTGATTTTATTACTGAATTTCGTATTTTTGTTTATGTACTCTTCATTAGTTAATGCGTTGTAATTTATTGCATTGTTGATTCAACAATTTCGATGGTTGAATTATATATAAGGGATTTAAAAAAGCAAGATTGAAATTAATTCCAATTCTTGTCATTACTAATCTCTTAATTGACGATTGGGCTAAGCAATGGTAACTGAACTATAACTTCAAATGGTATTTTTCGCAAACAAATACAAATGGTAACTGCAATATTATTTCCCATAATTTCTAAACGCTTTTCAGCTCCTTGCAAACATTGTTCAGATCATAACTAGCATCAAATCAAAACAATTGCAATCTGATATTCGTTTCTATCTATGAATGATTAACAGGCATAAGAGAGTTTCTCTGAATAGCTGATTTCTTCGTTTTTTATTGGTCTTGAAACAAAGAAAATCCATCTACAACATTTGCTTTGTTTGGTCTAGGATCCATCTTTCAACGGATGTTCCTCTTTTTTGACTCGCTCTCTTGTCTGGATTAATTACATTTTATTTCCGTTTTTCAGACGTGCCCGGCATTTTTAAAGAAATGTCACAGTAATATTAGGTTTTTGTTTTTATTTTAATTTCAGATTGTTGCTCTTGTCAAACGTATGCGTGAATATTGGCGAATGCAGAACATGACGGTTGACAAATTACAGGAGGTGGACCTCGCTACCCTTGGTGCATTTGTACAAGGATTGACACGTAATGAACTTGAATCGTTACCAGAATCATTAATGCTGACGGCCATCAGACAATTGGGAGAGGTAACAGGATTACCAGAAGACAAAATGAAATCGAGAGCATACACTGCCTTCACCTTCCTTCATGTGAGTTTCTTTATTTTTTATGTTTGAAATGTTTATCAAGTGGCAGCCATGTTTATTTTGTTTCTCACCTAATGGCAGCCATGTTTTGACCGCCTCATTCAAACACACAGGATGTTGGGAGGCACGAGAAAGCATCAGAAAATACAAGTTTTAGGGTTTAGCTTTCCTAGTGTCTACCAACATCACGAGGCTCGAGATTAGGCGTTTCAAACATGGCTGCCGGTGGTAACTCTTTTATAAAACGAAGCAAACTTTTTGGCAAATACTCATTTAGTTATTGTGATTTGAGAATTGTCCCTTGTAAACAGTATAAACATATAACAGTCAAAATCATCACAACTCAAGAATGTTGATACAAATAACTCGTCAAAAGGAAGGAATCAAATCAATAGCTAGTGTCTTCTTTGTTATGGAGCTGATAGAAAAGGAGTAATTCACCATGCCTATCTTATAAAAGATTTTACTCGTCAACATAAAATTCATTAAACTGTATAATTATCTTGTTTCAGTCTCGTCGCATTAGTTTACTCTTTTATTTTATGTGATTAATGAAATTCATACCTCTGCAATAGAATCCGAGGTAAATTAATTTTTTCGACTACTATTTTCAATATGGGATATATTTACTGCTGTCAGACTGTTTCTTTGTGAATTCAGGAGTGCTGTGAGATATTTTAAACTGGAGAAACTAAATGCTAAAATAATTGAATACTACGTTCTATATTAATAATAATAATAATAATAATAATGAATTTATATAGCGCCATTTCTTAGAATAATCCAATGGCGCTTTACAATATAGTTAATTAGTATAGAGAAATTATAATAGAACCCCCATAATAGGTATGAAGGGTATATATCAGTTAGGTATATTATAACAATATAATATCTTGGTGAAATATTATGGTTGTGTCATCCAAAGGTTGATGTCTAATCAAATTGTTTGAACAGCATTTAAAGTGTTATAATAGAAGTTTAAATTAAATTATTCATTTGGTTCTTGAGCTAGGCAATACTGTTGTCTTTATCTATTGTTATAATTATTACAAACTCTGGTAACAGCAGCTCTAATCCCACACGGCACCATTTCAGGCTTGTTTGAATGAAAATGGATGACTTAGTTGAGAGTAGATGTTGTTATGGGAATAAATGATATTCTGAGGGCATGAAATGACCGCTGTTAAAATTATTCATTATCTATACCTAATAAGAGACAAAGATGAGGCAAATCCTTTTCTGTTACTCTGAGGGTCACACATTCCATTTCGATCTTCAGACGGTAATACTAAACATTAAAAACGCGCATTATTACCTCTATCAATACATACATGAACAGTAGGAGTAATTGAGCGTTTTCAATTTTTATTATTACCTTCTGAAAATTGCAATTAAAACATTAAATTTTGGTATGAAATTTCACCGAGTGTCGCCCCATTCAAACACACATTTTACTGTTTACCTAAACTATTTCTGGGAATCAGATTTATCGACTCGCTTCTGTTATATAATTTTGGCTTGGTGTTCTGTTTTGAATAGCTAAAATACACTTCCTCAACGTTGCGTAAATTAATGAAAGATGCAACATGCAATCCAAAATAAAATTAATTAAATATATATGGAAACTTATGTTTAATTAATCAAGTCGATTAACTTTAATTTAACGAAATTATCTGTAAATGTTTGTATCCTGATTGCTATTGTGTCACTGTGAATACTTCGGGATGACCACCGAAAAATTGAGCAGTTCCACGTGTACACTGAAAAAAAGGGAAAAAATATTTCATAATATAGCAACCTTCAAGTGTAATGTCTATCATTTCCACAATGGATCATTTTTCAACCTGTATTTCGATCTCCAACGAGCGCTCAAAAAGTTTACTGTAAACAGGAACGTTTGATAAATCAATGACTTATGTAGTTACAAATTGACTCAAGGCACAATTTCAAGCGCTAATATATTTTATTTGTTCGCTGTTGACTGTTGACATCCTGGAATGCTAAGATAAAACTATGTCACCCATGAGATTTTGTTGGCGGTTTCATTGTTTTCTAGAACAATAGAATTGCCAAAGGACACAAGTCTCACTTACAAGCATATCAAAATCGTCATAGTAAAAAGTGAGACTTGGGCAAGTCTACCATGACTTAAAACATATGTTCCAACTATTGTTCTAGCCTCATTCCATCACGGCCCTCATTTCCATGCCAGCGCTCC
Organism: Haliclystus octoradiatus; assembly: GCA_916610825.1. Classification (NCBI taxonomy): domain Eukaryota; kingdom Metazoa; phylum Cnidaria; class Staurozoa; order Stauromedusae; family Haliclystidae; genus Haliclystus; species Haliclystus octoradiatus. Next base: position 443,593 of record OU744452.1, read on the forward strand.
AGTGAGGACCTAATAAAACTGAAGGTTAAAAAGTGTGCCAGAAACCAAAAATATGGTGTGCCCAATCACAGCGCACCTTGGTGTCATGTGAGTTACAGCCAGGTGTTGGTTGGTCAGCTCATCAAAAAACAATACAACGAGATGTGAACAAAAATTGAAATTTGCTAAATTCAGATATTTTGAATTTCAACATTTTGTAAACAAGCATCAAGTTTACTGGATTATTTTAGATCAAATTGGAGTAACAAAAATAGAAATAATAGATCAAATTGTCTTGCAGGACTGTATGAACATTATGAAGGCTTTTTGTGGGTGTAGAATACAAAATAAAAGGAGAAAACATCATGTTTTGACAGAACGATCGCTATCATTGGAAAATTGTAAGCACTTCTGTCGGTTTGAATTTTGATTTAAATAACACCAAAATCAAAGAAATATCTAAAATTTATGATCAATTCTCCAACATACAGCATTACTCTGATTCAAAATTCCATTTCTCCGTAAATATATAATTAAAAATTGACAAATGATCGAAAATGGCAGAAGAAATGATCGAAATATAAACTGAATATAATCGAATGATTCAAGCAAGTTTGATTCCAGTTTTGGTGTTTTATTCACCAACCAGCGCTCGATAAAACTTCCTGGCACTCTTTTTAACCTTCAGTTTTATTATGCCTTCACTGGAGCGCCGTGCCGAAATGATTGCCGTGATGGATTAAGGCTACTTATTGGTCCTACGCGAAAGCAACATTATTCAACGGCTCATTTAGGTATATGTTTTAATTATTTGTATGTTGCTATAGAAACAAACCGGCTACAACTTCTTGAATGGCTCTGACATCCGTTCCCTTGGTAACTTGATTGTTGGTTTAGGCAAAGATGCATACAATAAGATTACCAAAGATGCCTTCTTAACCAATCTTTACGACATTGTGCGAAAACCAGGCATGCCGATGGATAAGCTGAAAGAGATTGTTGAGGTTGCCAAGGGACATTTTGAACAAAGTGATGCTGGGCAGTGGCTAGGGGATCAATGGAGACAGTTGGGACCTGCCGTAAAAGCAATGGACGTAAGTGAAATTGCCAGAATCAGTAAAGCTGCCTTTGAAGATGTGGTTGAAGAATTGGGTTCAATGGATGGATGGAGTGTGCAACAAGCCAAGACAATGATTGCCAAAGCAAAGGAATTCTGGAAGGAAGAAGATGTCGGCAAATGGACTGGTGTGCAATTGAGAAAGCTAGGTGCGTTTGTACAAGGGTTGGATGCCAGAGAAATTGCCAGAGTTGCAACGTCATCTTACAATGATATGATGGGCCGCTGTGCACACATTAGAGGTATGGAATCAGAAACGCTGCAAGCGCTCGCCAAAAGAGGAAAAGAGGTCTATGCAACTGGTAACGTAAGTGCATTGACCACAAAACATCTGAAGCAACTTGGCTGTGCTGTCACTGGACTATTGCCGACTGATTTGTCAAAGCTAAACGTCAACAACATTGATATGATTGCTGAATTGGGTAAACACACCGATTGGACATTACAACAACTAAAGACAATTGCAGGACATGTCAAAGCTGTCACAAAAGACTTGCGTGATGATTATCTCATCAGTGTTGCCAATGTCATCAGAGGATACACACCGGATGATATTGAAGCACTTGCCGTCAAGGCATTCAAGCAAGGCGCTGGTGTTCTTGGTAAGATAGCTGAATTGACAGAAGGACAACTTCAATCTCTAGCAAAGAAAGCAAAGGAGACCTGGGGAATAGACGTTGGTCGCTGGTCAAGGGCACAAATCAGCGAGGCTGGTACCATCTTGGGTAAGCACTATATAACAATATATAACTGTATTGTTTTTGTTTAGTTAAATTGAATTAGTATGTTCACTGTGTGATTGCTTTGTAGCTGGTCTGGACAAAGATGACCTTGGTCGTTTAGCCAACAGTGTTATAGAAATGATCCCAGTAAGAGCATTGAAGCAAATGTCAAGAGATCAAATTGCTGTAAGTTTGAAATTGTCATTGTCTGTGACTTCAAATGAAATAATGTTATTATATGATTGTCTCCAATTCGATATTTCTGTTGCAACAGGGATTCACATCAGAACAGCTACGGAGAATGGACTCTGCACAAGTCCACGTCATTACGTCATCCCAACGATCACGTCTATCTGGACCTCAGGCAGAGGCATTGCGAGGAGTCGAGGCCAATGATCCTTCGGAAGATGACCCTTGGGAATGTGAAGGTGGGTCATAATGATGATATTTAGTATTCAGGGGGTTTACAAATGTTGTCACTATTTGAGGGGCACAGCAAAGGAGTCCTTCTAATCCCATTAGGGTGCCTTGTGTTGGGAACTCATTACGGGTAATTTGTTGATATTTATAAACATTCAATATGACACTGTAGCTATAATGACCGACACCATTTATCAGAGCCATCTATTACAAGAGTTTGGACACTCGCACCATTTATGATCATTTAGAAAAGAGGTTCGAAATGTTTACAAGTTACACACATACTTGGCATTTTTTGGTTTGCATAAAATTTTATTTTAAAAAGCTTTTGCAAAAAATGTTTCAATTTGAAAAAAGTTTTTCAGAAATATTTCACTTAATAAATTTGTATAAATTAATATTTTGTTGTGGCCTTGATAGACCACCAGACATGTGAACACTATGAAGGCATTTGTGAGTGTAGAATACAAAATAAGAGCAGAACATTTAATTGTGTCAGTGTCACAAATCAAGAACATTGGAAGCTCTTCTTACGGCTTGAAACTTAATTTACATAATCAAAATTAATGAAATTGCTTAAAATGGAACAACATCGCTGGCTGGCTCAAAGTTGAAAAGTGAATGCCATTTCTCAAGTCAAAGGATAGTACAGTGAATCACGTTTCTTATTTGAAGCGCCGTGCAAGGCCGCCGGTCAATAATTTTATGCTTTAACCTCCAGCAGCTAAATTAGGCCCTCAGGCCTCAAAGACTGGAATGGGGCTTACCCTGATTTAACAACGACTCTATTTGTGCCTAGTTGCATCCCATAATGGCCAACTCCAGCTAGATGCTCCGATGAGGGTCTGATGATATCGAGCGTATAAAGTGATGCACCTCTGGCCAATCACAGAACCTATATGATTCGATCGTATTTTAACAAACTTTGGTTTGATTTTCAATGCATTCCATTCCTAATTTGTGTGACTGGTGACTAGTCCCCTCGTAATGATGTTTGATCTGATATTAAATTGTTTTCATCTTTCAGGTGGTGTGTGCTCGTCTGCTTATTCTCTGTCTTGGTCAATGACATTGCTTTTGATCACCGCGTTGATTTCTTCATTGAAGATATTACAATGATCAGATGAACTCAATACAATACAGCACAAATAATGTCGTACGCAATAAATGATTAATAAAATATATTTTTTTGAAACATGATTTTGAATGTAAATAATACAGAAGATAATTTTTAAATGTCGTTTTTTGAAACTGTCTGTCACGCTTTATATAATGGGAATGAGAGTCCGAGTGTAGCGGAGCTATTTTTCATTGTTGCTACGTTCTGTGTTACCATAGTTACCGGTGTGGTGTCTACCCACGAGATACTCAGTCAGTCCAACCAACAGAGATTCTTTGCGAAAAAGCGGGTATAAAGTTGTCGAAGTTGAAATGGTGATAGAATCAAATCGTTTGACGCGAGCGTCGTGGTGTTTGAAACTAGCTTAGTATGTAAGCCCCAAAAATTAATAGAATCCAATGAATTTTTGGACGCATCCAAAATTACGCGTCAAAATTACATTGCGCATGCTTAGTATGTTAAATTTGTGCCATACAACTCAAATAATGAAACTCTATAAAGTATTTTTCCCAAATTATGACATTTTCAATGATATTTGGCAAAATCCAGTCCTGATTTCTGGATCAGAATTATACGACGACAGTTGACATGACGCGCGCGTCATGACCTTTGACCCCTATACTAATTTGCAACCCGAAATCGTCATCTGACCTTTGATCTTGATCATTATCTACTTTGCTTCTTCCTCAAATAAAGACAGTCAAAGACGATTACTACAATTCGTTGTAATGTTTGGACATGTGTTCTTTTTTAATAATTATCTTCCTCATTATAACGTATAGTATATACAGCTTTACAATCATAATTGATGACTATGTTCATCTTATTAATACAACATAAATTTACAAAATGAGTTATGTACACGAGTCTATAGTATATTTTAGTGCTACGATATACTTCGCTTATTTTATTGTTGTATTTACAGATCACATTTTTAACTGCTATCTTTACCATCTATCTGAACTTCCTCTTATGAAAAAGAGTATAGTAAAATTTGAATTTATTTTTATTAGTCATATCTTTATGTTATATATAATTATTGCAACATCATCCTGTGTGCGTTGATGGACGTATGTCATTCGCTTAATCGCTTTACACAGAGTTTGAGGCGAGTTTGGTTGAGGTTGTTTGTGAAGATACCTGAAAAGCAGAAGGAAAAAATCAATACTAAATACAGACTAACTATTTAGATGGTAGTAGTCGGATATTTCAAGCGTTAAAGACCTAAAAAAGAGGGTAAATAACTAAATATATTCGGAAAGTTCACTTGTAAAAATATCTTACATAAAATTTAGAAGCCGTGTGCGATGTTTCTTCCACACTGTCGAGCGTGAGATGCGATTTTTAAATAATCGGATTACAGTTTACAAATGGATGTACACTTGGATCACAAAATATTTGTAACATTGGCAAGAAAGCCAAATAATAAATTAATCTACAGTATAAAAATGCAGAAATAATGATTAATCAGAGAAGCTTCACGAAGTTTCAGTTTTACCTTAATTTTAAAATTTAAAAGACAAAATTGCATATATCCAGCACATCAGAATTCTAGTGTAGTTTTCTAAAATAAGAAAAAGAAGAAAAGATTTTGAATCAAATGGAAGTAAAGATCAATTTTTTACATATTAAAAGTCTGCTTACCTGCCTGTACACACCGGCAAAGTTTATTCGGAAATTTAAACGTTGTTGGTTTTATTTTGTTCCTTATATTGTCTTGGGAAATCTCTCTAATATAGTGAAATAATCATAAACTGATGAAATTGGAATTTTTAGATAAATTTGATATGATTTCGATGCATTCTTTCTCACCTCCTGGCGCAAATTTTTCGCTCGCATCCGTCAGAATTATACAAGCAATCTCTTGGAATAAAAGTTTTGCAGAAGTAGCAATTAACCAAGTAGGTTTACTAAAAATAAAAAATGCAATAGACATAGTATAAAAATCGGGATTGATTTTCAAGCAAGGCAACGACAAATTAAAAGAAGCAATTCCGACAAGTAATGATAATATCGTGAACTCACCGTTTCGATTCGTATTCAATCGGGAACGTGAAATGCGGAAAGCCTGGAAAGTGATGGTTAATGCAGGGGAAATTAGTGATTTGAATCTCAACGTTATTATAAGCAAAAATAATGAAATAAAATGAAACGTTATTGAAAGAATGAAAGAAAATCCGAAAATATCTTGAACTTTGTGCACTTGAGCGCTCTTCCAATTCATACCCCTAAGATTAAATAATTAATTAATGAATTAGTGGGAGCATATAAATTATTACTAATGTAAATACAAATAATTGAAAATATAAATACCTTTGCTTTTGCCTTGCCACAGCAACCCGAGATCGTATATAGTTGCGACCGTTGTGCTTTGCTGCTTTCTGAAAATGAACAATAATATCTAAATTCTAGCAAAGTTGTCTAAAACTCCCTCCTATTACGTCTATACTCCTTTGGGACTTCATACAAAGACGCATCTGCTATTGACATTAAGAACATTTAAAATGTAATTTACTCGAGTCAGTTTATTATAACTCCCATGAGAGACGGCAAGCTTTAATTAAGTACCTATAAATATTAAATTTCAAATCTTGTTTTAATGAATATTGTTATGGTGGATAATATTCTTTCATGACTACAGAAATTCGTACACTAAAAAATGACGAATTACCTTCATTGCAAATAAAACATATCACTTGGAAATTTCATGGCGATGGCCACTCTTTTAAAACGTTGGCCCCGGTAACTTATGTTGTCAATCGCAAAGTGCTATAATCGGCTAAAAGGGAAGAAAATATAATTTCCAAATTTTGATAACCCGAAAATGCAAAAAATATTGCCAGTACAGTATAGCGACTGCAGTTCAACCTGTCACCTCTATTCAGCGGCCTCCTACGCAGTCATTAGATGTTTCCAATGAATTATGGGCAACCGATGTCAACACTGACGTTAAGTTACGACTGTTCGGACACACGATAGAACCTGTTCTATGATATGCATCTGAAACGTGGGTTCTATCAGTTTTTACAACATTGAAGACTGTAAATTATTAGACCTGCGTAGTCCTGCCCCCCACCCCACCAAATACACAATTCAAGCTCTTCTCATATCAACACAATACGCATCATAATGTAAGATTACAGTATAATAGAAGCACAGGAAAGATTTGTTAAAAACTTTTATTTCTATTTATAAAGTAAATTAATACCTTCTGTGGGCTTTTGGGTATCGCATGACGTAACCCAAGTGTTTATATGATATTATTAATATTGCACAGAAAGTGTTTAATATTTGCTTATTAATGGTAGTTATGGCAACCAACCAGACAATATATCCAAGACAGAGAAACAAAACACCAGGCGAATTCTTATCTTTTCTATTTCCACTATTAATAATTAACAACATAATTTTTACAATGAAAAAAAATAAACAGAAATAAATTTATTCTTCATCTTCTGAATCCCTGTGAAAATTAATTTCAAAATAAATAATTTAATTTGCATAAAAATGGATAGAAGAGTGCTTTAGGAATACATTGGCCACCCTTCACTGGCAACTTGAGGAAATGTTTCAACAGAGCTATGGGGGAGTAGTATCTTTTCATAATGTTTTGTATCGTGAATTGTGTTATTTACAAGTTTCTTTGTCAGCTATATGTCTGACCATGATTTGGGCGCTCTTTGTGTAGCAAAGATGTTAGGCGTAAGAGGTACGGCACATTCCTATTATGTGACTGTCTATACTCATAGTACTACTACCACCGCCCTTCTATCTCTGAAGAGGATTTCCACAACAAGAGGGAACTTAACTCAATAAACAAGGATGCTATTATAGAAGAGTACGGTACCAAGCATTTTCCTGATCAGGAGGCTAGATATCCTTGAAAGGGCCCCCTGCCCCCTCTGACAGTACATGCCCCTGAGTGGGAAGGATTTGTCTCCTGGCCCCAAGACAGTTTTTCCGAATTTACAGTGCAAGAACACCCTAATGCTACAATTAAGAAAATGACGAACTTACGATGCTATCATTCTGACTGGCTTCTTTTTCTTTGGCGTTGCCTCTGCAATTGCTTCATCATCCTCATCATCATTGTTCTCACTTCCTTCACTCTTCTGTTGTTCTTCATCCTCTTTAGTGTCTACCACTGACGTATTATCATCATCATCATCATTATTGCTGGCGATGTCATCTTCATCAGAATGTGAAGAGTGATTATCTGATGCAGCACTACCTCTGTAAACAAACGATAAATAAATAATAACAATAACATGACACATTTCATTAACTCATCTTGACTTGATATATAGCGAAGCCAGTCCCTCGTTCACTGAGCAGTACTGATGGCGGCTAATCCAGAAACAAGTGACTATCTGCTGCTAACTCAATTTAACTGACGTTTTTGGTGAAATTTGGTATCCTTCTTCTCATAACTAATTGGCTATAGCGACACAATGCCCATAACGTACTTTGGAATTTCCCTAGAGGTGCCGTTATAGACAGTTTGTACTGTATTGAATTGAGTAAGCCCTCTCTAGAAAGACAAACTGTCTGACCCAGCGGCGCATCCAACACTGTATGGATTAACATTCTGTTTGATATTAATTTTATATAACTCTCTGCAACAGCCTCCTAGTGAATCCTTACACGTCCGAGTCATCGTCTATTTTTAGCTTTTGATCATCATCTGAGCCGGATGAATCGTTAGATGACGAAGAAGATATAAAAGCCTTTGAAACCACTTTCTTGCGTTGTTTGGCTGATAAGCGTTCAGACTCCTGCTGCTTGGCTGGTTTAGGTTCTTTACTCTTTGCAGATCTAACAATTGAAATATAACAAACAAGAGAATCATAACATTGATGAGAAAAATGAAATATAAAATGATAGCCGAGATGTGACCTACTCAATTAATATCACAATTGAATATTAGATTAATGCTTTTGTTTGCCACAAGATAATAATTTGACAGAGAGGGAAAAAGCCCTCATTTTTTATTTACCTTTTTCTCTTCTTGGCTGATCCTTCTTCTTTGTCAGCCTTTTTTCTTCTGAAAAATAAATCATCATTTTTTATACGCTGTGTCAGCATATTACAACACCATCAGATTGATAAACGAAGTGTATCTTTAGCTTACAACTATCTTATCATTATATCCTTTTGCTCATTAATAATAATTGATAATTAATTTGAGTTTGAGTTGATTTTTTACCGTTTCTTTTCTTTCCTCTCTTCGGTTTGTTTGTTTGATTCGTCGTCAGCTCCACTCTCGTCACTACTAGTAGCAATGATGTCATCACGCCTCTAAAATTAATCAACAACATTGGAATATTTAGAGTTCAAATATCATGGAATTAGATCACAACTGATTAGCAACCAAGTGGATTAATAATTGGTCATTTTAACAAGTTCTAATATCATCTAGATGATGCAATGTGAAGTATTGATGGATGATTAGCAGGCATAGTTGCCATGGGCATAGTTGGCTATTAATTAGCTAAACGGATGCAAAATAGTTTACACACACGCACACATGGATTACCTTTTTAGAGCCCCTAGCCTTTGCCTCAGCCGGTGTGAATTTGAGCAAAGTTTTTGTTGCTTCTTTGAAGTGTTCTCGTTTTTCTAATTGCTGTTTTTGTTGTTCTTCTAATCGGCTCTGTTTCTCACGCTTATAAGAAAAATAGCAACAATAGGCATCACAAAACTAAGAATGACAAACGGAATACCTAAAATGTTTTTCTGTCACATGGGCATACCTCATCTTCTTCTCTTTGGCGACGGATGGCATCTCGCTCCTCTTCTTGACGCCGTTTCACTTCCCTCTCGTCTTCATCAATTTTACGGGCTCTCTGTACATGATACTGTGCCTGACTCAGTAGATCAGCACATCGCCTTGACAATGAACACAAAGGTATAGATATTGGTATAGATATAAGTACAGATGACTGTAAGCAGAAGGCTAGGAACGTATCAGCAAACGTCTTAACAGGGCAAAGCAGCACCATCTAACACAATTACATGTGCTGATAATTCTGGGCATTACTACAATGCTGTAATCAGAAAATCCTTAGCATTGGTTTGGCATAGCGATTGCAAGAAGGCATGCTTCATCTATGAGGTATGTTGACTGCACATAGCCGGTGGATGACCTTAGAGATTGAAATATGAAACCAACCTTCCTTCGACTGCTGCCAATGCGAGATCAAACTTCATTCGATCACCATTTCTACTGAGGTATTCAAAGTTTCTGAAAGTAGAAATAAAAGATATCATTAAATGTGTTCAAGAAGTCAAATAAGGCCATAGTTATTCATTAGATCTATTCAATTGGTACCGTTGAGCCATTTCCAGATCAGTGACAGCGGAAAGCACAGTTTTCAAATTGCTCTTCTCTTGACGCAGAACAGCCGTGGCTAAACGTTGTTGAACCAGCGATAGATTGAACATGAGGCTGGTATCATGGGGTGAGATATGACGCGTCTATAGATGCAGAAACGCAAGCTATACAACAACAGGGAAGTAACGACAATGCCATGAATCTAACTAGGTATGATTAAGATGATTAAATCTAAATTTGGATGTGTGTACCTTGACCAGAATCTTCTTGCATTCTTCGAATCTGCCGGCTTTGAAATAAGCACGCGCCAAATAAATCATCACCTCGACATTGTATGCAGTGAAAAACTTTTTGAGACAGTTTTCATACTAAAAAAGAGATACATGAATCGTATGGTCAATAAACCCACTTGCATGATTGTGTAGGTTCTCAATGAGATAACTCAGAGCATATGATGAAGCAGCCGTTATCAGTAGACCTACTGCTCGGTGAACAGCGGACTGACTTCGCCTGTTACAACTAGGTCAAGATGAGCAATCAAACCTACTGCTCGGTGAACAGCGGACTGACTTCGCCTGTTACAACTAGGTCAAGATGAGCAATCAAACCTACTGCTCGGTGAACACCGGACTGACTTCGCCTGTTACAACTAGGTCAAGATGAGCAATCAAACCTACTGCTCGGTGAACAGCGGACTAACTTCGCCTGTTACAACTAGGTCAAGATGAGCAATCCATGTTAGTAAAAAAAAATTGATTATAGACAACAATATACAGTAAACACAATTCACTCTTAATATAAAATTAAATATTCTAGCATTAATGTTTATAGAATTCCCAGCATTTAAACACATTTCTAGAATGTACAATTATTTAATAAATTGAAATTTTAGAATGAAAGATAACGACATAATATATCTATCTTGTAACATCGTAAAATATTTCTTTTTACCTTGATAATGACAGCAGAAACGTTGAAACAGCAAAACAGATTTATTGTCAATTTTTGTTGCTATCTTTCGTACTTAAACATTTTTCAAAGAAACTTTTAACTAATGAATAAACTAGCTTATATACTTATTTCCACTTAGTATAGTCTTACCATTTGAATAGCACTAACAAATTGTTTGTGTTCAACGTATATGTGAGCAAGGTTTAACCAAACGTCTGGAATGTCAGCAGTCGCTTCTCTAACCTAAAACAATTAACAATGTAATGACATTGAGCAGAGAAAATAAAGACTCAAATGGAATGGCCACGCAATACTATTATCTGAGCAGACAAACAGATGGACAACGAATAACTTTGAAATATAATTTGCAAATTATAACTTTATTGGTAGCAAAACATCACCCGAGTGCACAATGCAAATATGCAGGGCAGCATATAAACTCAGAGTAAACAGAGACAACGTCAAATCTCTGACTTTACATATAATTTGAAAATTAGAAATAAAGTCAAAGATTAGATGTTGTCTCCGCTGCTCAGCGTTTTGCACGTTAGCATTCATCAGATTGTTTTATTATTAATTTGCAAATTACAATGCTTCAGTGGTGTGATCTCAATCTCAATCACTGCCTGCTGGAATGGAATGTATTTTTTTTACCTGAGAGAATACGTCCCTTGCCTCCCTGTGGTATCCTTTGTGTGCAAGAACAGCACCTAGACAAAAGAAATATCACACTGTAAAACTGTGTCAAGAAAGATTTATACTTCAATGATACATATGATATACCTATCCCGTTTGCAGCATAGAGATTTCTAGGATCGTTTCTCAGAACCTGTTTAAACATGGCAACTGCACGGTCCTGATGACGCTTCTCTTTCTCTTTGTCCCGGGATGGAGTGTGTAACGTTTGTAGCCAGACGTTGCCAAGGGCAACCAAGGAGTATGTATCGTTACTCGTAGCTGCCTGTTTGAGGATACGTTCAAATTTCTTTTGGCCTGGACCCCACTCTTGTTTTGCGAGATGAAGATTGCCGATTAATGACCAGGCCTCTGGATTATCTTGGTCAATTTGTAGCGCCATTTTAAACCAATCAGACGCCTCGTATATCTGACCTTTATCTCTTGCCATGCAACCGAGTCGCAGGTAACCTACGGTAATCGACAAATGTAATACAAATGATAAAATTAGTTGTCTCATTATCATTCTAGATATCAATTGGAAATAGTGATAGAAGTGAAGTGAGACAGAAGAGTGGTACTGGTGCCTCCATTAGTCATTTTGTTTGCTACTTTGAGTGAATACTTGAAACAAAAAAATAGGAACACAAATGCTATCGAGATGCAAAATTTGAACTCATATAGCAGCATAGACTAAAAATAACAATAACTAATTCTCTTTGATTTAATGTGAGAAACTGTAGACCAATGACATAATAATATGATGACCAAACACAAAACTTACAGTCAATATAGTTAGAATGTTCTCTCAGTATGCCTTTGTACGTCTTCTCTGCTTTATCAAATTCACACAATGCCTCATGAAGCCTTGCCAGATTATAAGTCATTGTAATTGCAATTGAACTGTAATACGTTTCATCTTGCATACTTTCTTCCTTGCACCGCTCGACCGCTGCCTCGTAGAATTTCTAACACAAATATAAATACTAATGAAATAAATATTTAAACAGAATCAAAGAGTAGCAACACAAAGGATATGCATTAAAGATTTGCTTCTCCGAATGTTACAAATTATATAACCTTGGTAGCCTACTCTAAGTTTTTCTTTTTCTTTTAACCTTGGTAATGCCAAGGGCTATGTCGAAACATTGGATATTAAACGTTGCTATATTTCTATCTATCTTTATCTATCTTTAGCTGAAATGTATTAAAATAAATTTTTAATTACTTTTAATGTTAGGTTAGGTTAGCCTAGCTCCAGAAGGCCCATTATTCTGCTACTCTACTTCTGGGCCTTGAAAAATACCAAATCTGGGCCCTATACGAAACAGCCGTTGGTAATTCGGAATACAGGGGCATGTGGCACAGGCCTAAGGTGAGGTTAGCAGTCATATTACCTTGGCCTCTCTTAGATTTCCAAGACGGAAATGAAGTGCTCCCACATTGTTGAGTATTTCAGGTGGAACGTCTGCTTGAACCTTTTCACGCAGAATCCGTGATGCTGTGCCGTATGCAGATAACGCTGCCTGTGAAATCAACATCACAACAGGATTAATATTAATACATCGATAATATTATAAACAAATTATATAAACAAATATTGATGGCAGATTAAAATCAAATCATTACAAATGCTGACATTTTGTCATTACTGAAATTAAATATCACAAACAACTGTAAAAATTACATCTATAAATAATAACACATAACAAAGTTAGGTTTATCTACTAGCAGATCAAATAGTGCTCAATGCCAGCATTTGACAGAGCAATGAATAATAATAATAATTTTCATAATGAAAAAAAGCCAACCTGAACATCAGATTGCTCAAGGATACCAGCCAATTCAATCCACGCTTCAACGTCATCTGGAATCTGTTCAGTTACTTTCTTCAAGTGACTCTGTAGTGAAAATCATCATTAAAATATTTATGTCATTCCATCATGTCAACTGCTATGGTCCTTGCCCCATACAGGAAGGCATTCAATGAGTGACGTGTGTGCTCATACCTTTGCGGTATCCCGTTTCTCTTGATCGTTACTTCTGCTGCTGTAGAGTGATCCAAGGATTTTCATAGTTTCGTAATTCGATGGCTGCGCTTTCAACACTTTTTCAAAACACTGAGCAGCGTTCACCTGGTCTCCTCTAGCGATGTACATCTGACCAAGACCAAACCATGGCAACACAAAACTATTTGAAGCAAACTGAGTGGCCTGGTAATAGTACTGAAAAGCTTGGTCATAATCACCCTGAACAGAGAAAGAAGCACTCAAGTTCAGATATGAGACGTTAAATTTTAAATTTTTAAAATAGTCTGAAATGTAGGAAATCTTGATTAAAGTGCTGGATATACGGATATAGGTATGTATAGGTATAGAACTCAGTATTAATATGACAGATTTAGTTTTGAAATAAATTTTGAGACAAAAAACCTTAGGCTTCCAGCAGTGTTGCGTAACGACAGGATAATCCTGATGATGTGATAAATATGTGCTAGAAAGTGTTAAAAAAGTTACAACTTTGAAGGTACATAGCTCCTTTTGGAATATGTTATGCTATAAGAAAAGTAGCTAGCATGATCAGGATGAACAGTTGAATTTTTAATGAAAAAAAGTAAAACGATTCCGACATAAGATTACGGTCAAACCCTTTTGTGGAAAATGAAATTGTTCCTTTTTTGGTTTCGAAAATAGGGACTTGCCAAAATGCCATGTTTAAGGTCAATTTTGACGGGAAAGAGCTGCGATGTGTAAAAACTCAACAACAACATGTAGGGATAGAAAAAAAGTTTTATCAAAATCCGTTGTTTAAAAAAAGGCGAGAAATGCGCTTTAATGAATTTCAATGCAATGGCTGTATAACTACATACAGTTTCACAAGGGTAAAAATACTGTCGCATTAATCTGCTAAAAGCCTGAAAATCGACATGTCTAATCGATATTGTTGATTGATTTTCCCTGTGGTGAATGTCGCATAGGGTTTGTTTCTGATTTGAGTGATGGAGTTGAAACAATTTATAGTGAAGTTTTTGATCATTTGGAATCTGAACAAAATATTTCCTCTCTTTCGCACGGTACCTGCACGTGGAATGATCTTGCCAATTGATAGCAACTTTCGGACTGCATCGATTCAACCTCTGTTCCATGGAATGCATGTAACGCTAGATGCTGAACTTTTACGTAATCCTAAACAGATTAAGATCAGATAGAGCACCGTATTAGCATAAATATGATAAATATCCTTCATATCTAAATGTAACCTATGGCAACTAACCTTTTTAAAAAAGAAATGATTTGCCAGATGATTGAGAACCATTGGAGATTGATTGTCTATGGCGTAGGCTTTGGATAGCAACTGGACACCATTTTTAATGCTGTCTGTCTGTCAATTAAATACATAATGACGTTAGAGACAACAGAAAATATAAACAACGGCATAATCAAAGTGCTGACTGATCTAACCTTTTTGGAATTCAGTTCAAGAATCGCAAGACCGATCTGCGCACCAGTACATTTGGCATCTAGTTGCAATGCTCTTTCAAATGCCATTCTTATAAAGTGAGAACAATGAAATCGATGATTAGAAGCGTGCGGACAGACAGAGTATCGTGTAAATGGATATGATAAGGATATGAGATAGTCCTCATCCGTTGGCAAATATAACAATGGTGATATAGGTTTCAAAGAAACGCATTCTCGATTATTGTAATCACTTAATTACAAAATGAACTATCATGAATCATGACTGACTGTGCATCAATTAATACCTCGCTTTCTCGATGCGGTTAAGACGGAAGAAGCAGTGTCCCATGCCAAGACGAACATCAGCTGAAAAATAATTACAACAACATATAGCCTAGCAAACACGCAGCTTGTGTGATGGTGCTTTTGAATAAACAGGTTAAACGAGTTCAATACAGACCTGGACATGATGGATTTGTACGCAACGCTTTCTTGTAGTATGCCAGACTGCCTTTGAAGTCTTTCTTTTGAAAGGAAATACATGCCTTACCTAAAATATCACAAATCACACGTTCACTTTATAAAACACAACAACAACAACAACAACAACAACAACAACAACAACAACAACAACATCATCAACAACTGAATGATTAGTTTAGTTTGGCTTACCGAGTAAAGCAGGAATGTTATTTGATGACTAAAAATTAAAATTAAAACATGTATTTTAAATTGCGTGTTAACTTTGATCCTGAATAATTCCTCAACTGTATCATGCATCATTTGTTGTGTCATGGGTAACGGATATTTCGATGCATGAAATGGGAGAGAGAATAAAAGGCAATAAAACAAATTTACCACAATGATATAATAGAGTGATACAGACGTAAAAATTAGTTTCTGGTCAAAAAAACAAACCCAGAATGGCAATGATAGACGTGAAAGTGATAAATGAATACAAATAGTTGGCCATAATTTGTGTTAGACATTTTGTAATGAAATTCACAAGAAACAAATTCAACAAATGAAACGAAAGTAGGTTAACATCTGAAATGGATGTTATCTTCTTATCCTGGCCTTTCATATTGATGGTCGATAAAACATATTGATAAAAATATTATAAATCAGCTCACTTCAAAAAGTTTATATAAAACAATTAAAACAATTCTAAGCATGAGTTTTTAATTTTGCTTGTTTTTAATTTTTAATCATCAACCCCAACTGATAAAACAATTGTACGGTCAAACCTGTTATAACAGTCACCTCTATACAGCGGCCACCTGTCTATAGTGGTCACCGTATGTATGTTTCTTGTTTAGACACGGGATAACAACGCCCAAGTTAAAAATACAACACAATCAGATTGCCAGAATCCAAAACAGCCCCTGCGAAAAAAAAATCATGAGTTCATGAACAGTTCATGAACAATTCATGAGCTTCATGAAAAGTTCATGAACATTTGTTTGTTGGTTCATGAACTGTTCATGAACAGTTCATGAACTTTTGGGCAATTTCATGTTCATGAACTCATGAATGTTTTTCCGCAGGGGAGATGAAAAGAGAGGTAGGCTACCTATTATATTGTGGTGTGTTTACCTGGGCTAAGACAAAGTTGAACTGGGCATCAGCTTGGTCCATCTTATCTCCCTCCAAGAGACAAAAGTACGCACGCCCAAGCAAGTGATTCTGTGGGAATAAAAAAAACATGCTAAATTATGAATTTGCACACAGCTAAACAGCAGCTTGGTATTTAATTAAAGAAGTGTGCCCTACGCGTTTCAATTTAATTAACAATGCATATATTGAAAAACCTGTCAACAAACTTATGTCTGTTGTGAATGTCGAATCATAAACATTTTATGAACATTATTTATGTTGCAAGATTTTATATAGCAAAATCTAATTGGCAGAAGCAAACAAAAGTTTAATATTTAATCTTCATTTCATGTTTTTGTTCTGTTTGGTATACATTACTTAATGGATGACATTTCACAAATATTTTAAATATAGTTGACAGACAGTGGCTAATTCATTACATAACCTTCGTCATCAATTAATTGATTCAAATCACCTGACAACTGATGATAGGTATGTTTTTTGTCGAAGGAAATATTGATAAAATATAATTCATTAAACAATCAATTAAACTGACCTGGTCTAACATGATAATTTTATCAGCCGTTGTGTAAAGTTGTGTTGCTTTTGTGAAGAATTCTCTCTTTTTGTCCTTGCTTCTTTCTCTTCTTGCTAGTTGAACATAATACGCAGCCAGTGTGTCAAGTACCAACATCTGGTCATGGTCGTGATCTTTGTATTCTAAATTTGGTCCACTGAAATTATCTGTAACACAAAGCAACAGTTCAAATTGTAAGTCTACTATCAGATTACATCATCAATCACAAAAGAAAGGTTGTAACTTATACACAGCAGAAATACAAAGTCTATAAAAGTTATCACACATTATGTTTCAGCGGATCAATTTCAAGTTATGGACAATAAATCCAATTTAAATCATTATGCTTACGAAACTGCTTTTTTATTCAAGCAAACTAAGTCCAGGTTCTTTACAGAAATTGTTCATTCGTAAGTTTGCATAATTGACATAAATATATTTCATCGCATTAAACTCCTCATTTGATGACCACATTCTTATCTTCTCAGCCATTTAAGGACCTAAGCAACATACTCAAACAAAAACGACAAATCCATCAAATTGAGGCCATCGCTAGGCCTACTCTTTCCAATAAGTCGGTCTGCCACTCTTGATTAAAGCGATTTCTGACACTGCCATTATAAAATAATTGTAAATCACATCTGCTCAAATAATAACCTGTTTTTAAATTAATCAACTTTTCATTTTTTATTGAAATGTTATGTTTCTCATTTTTTAAAGTGACAGTGGAGTCTTATCCTTTCTATTTAGTTATCATAATTGTGACGCTAACAAAGCATTTAGAACCACTTCTAGATCTCTGTAAACTTAGTAGTATAGCAATACCGATGCTTTCAATGAACAAGAAATTAAATTAGTTATTGAAATAACGCAATCAATCCGTTCTCAATGTTCTATCATAAACAGATTAAAATTAAATTCTAGACAACAACTACCTTGTCTACTAGCTTCAAGAATTGCCACAAAATCCTCTTCGTTATCTTGCTTGTGGTATTGTTGCTGTTTCAAAAGAAGATAAATAAATAAACAAATAAATAAATAGACTAATTAAATATGAAGACCCACATCATATTTTTTATTGTAATTTATTACTCTGGTGCCTGTCTACTCACCGCTAGCGTTATCCATATTTTTAACTGCGCATTCTCTTGTTGCAGAATGCTCAGTACTTCTTCCGCTTCTGGTAACTGATCAAAATCCAACTCAATAACCTACACGAAATTAACAAAGTCATTTCTTAGGTAAAGACTAACGTAATCAAGTAGGCTACTTGTATCAGGCAAAAACACGCATCCTTCAATTCTCGGATTCAGAAGGCTAGAGCAGATCACGAAGAAAATTGAAACATCCATAATTTATAATATGAAATAGACCTACTAAAATACATGAAAAATGACTAACATGATTGGCGGAGATCAATGCTGTAAACAAAAAGGTTATTTGAGGAGCTGTTGTGATTGACAAAGGCCATGGGCAAACAAACAGGAACTTTGCGCAACAAATCTGTTTTTGTGTTTTTCGTCTTCTGAAATAGTCTTCCCAAGAGCGGCTAAACGGACCTGACTTTCTGAAGACTTTTCTAAAACAACTCAGCCTGAGCTTAAAAGGAAACCACCGAGAAGCCTTACCGTAACATCGAAAGAGTTTGATACATTCACAAAGAAACAATCGTGAATGTTATCATTATTATCATTATTGTTATTGTTATTGTTATTGTTATTGTTATTGTTATTATTATTATTATTATTATTATTATTATTATTATTATTATTATTATTATTATTATTATTATTATTATTATTATTATTATTATTATTATTATTATTATTATTATTATTATTATTATTATTATTATTATTATTATTATTATTATTATTATTATTATTATTATTATTATTATTATTATTGTCTGCAGAGGCGGCTAACATGTCTTTGATAAATTTTTGATGTTGACAGATTGAAACCACACACTTGCCGGCAAAGAGATTCTCACAACGGAAGCCACGTTTTTAAATGCACCGTTTCAAATTGTTTATTTTTTTAGAATTATTAAGATTCAAACATTATAAATAATCAATTTAAATTATTGACGTCGTCAGCTTCATAGCCCTCTTTTGATGTTTGTAAAATTTATATGGCAAAGATAAGTTGTTCCCGTTTGAAAATATTAGCGTTGTCCCTATTAACTTAACTATTAATTTAGAGGGGCATGGGGAGCCAATTGTTCCCGTTTGAAAATATTAGCGTTGTCCCTATTAACTTAACTATTAATTTAGAGGGGCATGGGGAGCCAATTGTTCCCGTTTGAAAATATTAGCGTTGTCCCTATCAACTTAACTATTAATTTAGAGGGGCATGGGGAGCCAATTGTTCCCGTTTGAAAATATTAGCGTTGTCCCTATCAACTTAACTATTAATTTAGAGGGGCATGGGGAGCCAATTGTTCCCGTTTGAAAATATTAGCGTTGTCCCTATTAACTTAACTATTAATTTAGAGGGGCATGGGGAGCCAATTGTTCCCGTTTGAAAATATTAGCGTTGTCCCTATCAACTTAACTATTAATTTAGAGGGGCATGGGGAGCCAATTGTTCCCGTTTGAAAATATTAGCGTTGTCCCTATTAACTTAACTATTAATTTAGAGGGGCATGGGGAGCCAATTGTTCCCGTTTGAAAATATTAGCGTTGTCCCTATTAACTTAACTATTAATTTAGAGGGGCATGGGGAGCCAATTGTTCCCGTTTGAAAATATTAGCGTTGTCCCTATCAACTTAACTATTAATTTAGAGGGGCATGGGGAGCCAATTGTTCCCGTTTGAAAATATTAGCGTTGTCCCTATCAACTTAACTATTAATTTAGAGGGGCATGGGGAGCCAATTGTTCCCGTTTGAAAATATTAGCGTTGTCCCTATTAACTTAACTATTAATTTAGAGGGGCATGGGGAGCCAATTGTTCCCGTTTGAAAATATTAGCGTTGTCCCTATTAACTTAACTATTAATTTAGAGGGGCATGGGGAGCCAATTGTTCCCGTTTGAAAATATTAGCGTTGTCCCTATTAACTTAACTATTAATTTAGAGGGGCATGGGGAGCCAATTGTTCCCGTTTGAAAATATTAGCGTTGTCCCTATTAACTTAACTATTAATTTAGAGGGGCATGGGGAGCCAATTTCCTGATGTCGGATGGACTTCAAATTCTGGACAACTTGTTTTTAGAGCAAGTCATACGAGAAAATAGACCATGCCTCAAACATTTTGAACATTTGTTTTTTTTACCAGTCTAGCACACCAATAATAAAACATTAAAGAGCAGAAGTGCAATCTCGAAAAAAACAATACATGAGCACTCTTGACATGGATAAATTGTCAAATGCTTCGAAAGTTTGCAAAAGCATCCATGGTAAAACACTCACATGTTTGCATAATTCTGTAAATCCAAACAATAATAAACTAGAGTTTTAATAACTATAAGGGTGTAACCATAACAAATTGTCTCAGTTGCGCTCTTTTGAGATTAAAATTTCATCTCGGTAGTTCAGTTGCCCTTCTCTGCAGTCCGGGCGATCAGTCACTAGAGACTATTCATGGTTATCCAGTGGCCATAGAGATAAATCTCATCAAATTCATCAATGCAATTAAGCAGGGCTGCGGGGACAGGTTTAGCTCTGGAGAAAGATATAGTTTTTATCATCATTTATTTTACTATTAACTGACAATAGGCTGTATTGTCAAGGTCTATATATAGACATGGTTAGCAGTAAGCACAAGTTAGCAGCCTACCTCATCTGTGTCCCTCAAGGGGATTTCAATCGAAGTAGCCATGCCTCAAAGAATTCAATATCAACCAAATATAAATAAGGTGCTAGCAGATATACATCGTTAATCTTGTTTCTTCTCTAACAAAACCAACCTAAATAAACCCACTTTGATGATATAGTAAGCATTTAATTCAACTTCATTCAACTTTCAGGCAACCATGATCAAAATCAAAATGGTAGCCAGACATAGCCTCAATCGCGTTCCGATTTCTGTAAAAAAGAGGCCTGGTAATCGGATATCTTTTATTCGGATCTACAGGCATTTAAAATCTCCAGTGACTCTTTATAGGGTAGACCTAGAGGGTTGATCTATTGGCACGTTTCCAAAATGATGTTAGTTACCAAAAATAGAATAAAATCAGTACGAACAAACGCATGTAAATCAAGATAGTATGTAATCCTTAGCTGTTATGACATACATAGATGAATCCTATTCAAATAGATAATCTCCTTGGCTATTTCCAAGGTTTGTTTGCCTATATTTTAATTAATTTAATTGGGGAGTGTCCTAATTCCAGGCATTCTTGAAGTGGTCACATCATGGAGGTGGCCATTACGACAGGTTTCGTTGTATTCTCTTACAATTGTGATGTCACTCAGGGGTTTAAACAATAATTACACAAAATATTAATTAGAAAATATAGTAAAATAAATTTATTAAATGTACATTAGATGATGATTGAGGATAAAACCCAAACAATAGTTATATTCCTATTTGATTATTCACTGGTGACAAAGGAGGGATTTTAAATTACTCTTTGTTTGGGTGTCATCTGCCGCAATACATAGAGCTGTCCAGTGTCATCAATTGTTGTAACAGCATCTTTTAATTCAGACAAAGAGATGGAATTCATTCGGCTGCCTCTGATGTGAAACGTTTGGATCAGCTGCCCAGAGGTATTATACCACTGTAAAACAAAACACAACATGTTAATACCGTATGCTGAAAGTAATTGAAAAACTGGCCTTTCTTGACATCGACCACTCCAGAAAAGAATATTTGACAGTAAGACGGTATAGACAGTGAGGTTGATTGCTTCAGTAGAAATTGAATAATGGTAAAAAACAAAGCTATCTAATTTCAAAGGAAAACAACTGCTTCTGAACAGAGATTAACAGGTAAGTCAAATTTTCAGATCACAGTCTATCGAAGTATCAGTAAAAATAGACTGAGGTAGCTCAACCAATCAGAACAATTGAAATAATTGACTTTAACTCAATCACGCTGAATCAGTCCACCTCTAGTTAAAGACCGCCTGCTCATAACGTCCATATTATAAATAGAGTTTAATCATAAATATTGTGTCTGCCTCTAAACTGAGGTTGATATTTTAAAAAAATTGCCAATAGTATGACCCCTGCGAAAAAAAGTTCATGAGTTCATGAAATTGTCCAAAAGTTCATGAACTGTTCATGATCTCATGGATTTTTTTTGCAGGGGTAGCGTTGTCGTGGTTATTAATGGTGGTCATCTTACAAACCCTCAAACTCAAGTTATTACAAAGAAGTAATGAGTATTGTATAGATAACAAAATAAATAAAACAGTTACCCTCAATGCATCAGAAGCCACCAGAAAAAGATTTAATTTTGAATCAAAACAAATATCAGAGACCCAGCCAATCCCGGCTGTGATGGTGAATACTTGGCTGCGGGATTCAATGTTCCAAATCTGAAATCAATCACAATACGCAGAAGTAGATCATTAATTATTCGTTTAGTACATATGTATTGTAGAAAAACTTCAAGAGCTTTTTAAATTTTGTCTACGGGTAAAAATAGATCGAGTTGTTAGATTATGTTTGTTTATGATGTCATATTTTAGAATCATGTTTCAATATTTCTATCTTATTAATTAATATCCTAATATCTCAATCTCTGAATATGTCACATGGTCATTGTTGTGTTGGAAATGTGTCGCGTACTATACTGAAGAATTTGAGCATCCCAAATTGGTTAAAAGTTATATCAAAATTGGTAAATTCAAGGAGGACACAACCACGTTTGACATATTGATGACGGTGAGCGCAGAAGTGGCAGAGGATCAGTTGTAATCTGTGCAGTTGCCGTCCATGTTAGCTTGTTGATCTTTCTTTTAGAGGGGAGATCCCCATGCAATTCCCTTTCAGTGCACACAAGGAAATGCATTGTGTGCAGCTGAGGCGCATCATTGTGCAATTGCGCTGAGGCGTTGTGCAATGACAATCGAGGCCCATCTACCATGAAATCTGTTGAAATTAATCTGCAGTGTCACGGCTGAGATCAGTAACGAGTATTTACAACCACTGCTCTTTCTCTAGAAATAAAAGAATGGTACGATCACCATCTCAATTACTATTAATTTAGATTTCTTCACATCCCCAAAATAAACAAACACCTTGTGCTTACTATAATGTATTAAAGTGTGGTGTCGTTCTAGACAAAGAACACGCTTGCATTATGTCTGAATAGAACTGACTGTATTTCAACATACATTACAAGATTATTCTAAGATCAAATGACTTTAGCAGTTACACAATAATCACAGTAAGTATTTACACATTTATAATTAGGTGACTACGTCACATAAAGAGGACTGTAACTGCATCATCCCTGTTGCCACTAACCTTGAATTCGCTGTCGTCTGTTCCCGCAGCAAGCATGAGATCATTGCACATTACACTTCTCACTGCGTCATCAAAGCCATCCTCAAATGTATGAAGCAGATGACCGTCAGAGAGAGACCACATCTAGAGTTAATAGCCTCACTATCAGTATGTTGGTATGACAATGTTTAACCTGTTCAACTTCTAATTTGTGACCATAAATGAGGAAATTAATCATGCTATGATACCAAAGGGAAGGAGAATAGAAAGATGTGTTCTTCTATGATAACATAAACGACATATTCCTTCCATGGGGAATGTTGAATGTTCAACAACTTTATCTTCTTAAGAATCGAATCGCTTGTAGCCATGGCAATGGAATATTTTTCATTCCATGATTCTAATTTTTGCTTTTAAGATTTTTCAGGGAAATAAAATGATGTAAACGCTTTCACTGCTTTGTATTTTATGCTTAGGTGTGCATAATGTACATTTTGATATATTTTGTCACCAAATATGATAAAACTGCACCGTTCTATCTCATATCCCAAAGAAAAGAAAGCAAACCGAAACTTGAATAGGGTACAGTTTTCCCCCTCTTCCTTCCATTGCATCATTTTATCAAACACCATTTTTTTTATCATTTTGAACATTTTCAACATTGGAACACATTTTGAAAGGGATGTAGAACACAATATTTGCCTTTATTTGTTACTCAGCATCATCTACCTAAATGATAATATATAATGAATATTCTCTGCAACAGTTCACAAGTACCCACTGCACGGTTGTTGGCCGTTGCGTGCGCAACTAATTAACCATTCAAACATCAATGACAATTGATTGATACTACTCTCAACCCATTCATAATTCCAATTATCCGGTTTTCACCGTCTGATGAATGCAAATTAAACGTGTGAGGCTTTTGCCTCATCTTTGTGTCATAACAAACATTGAGCACTCTCACATACATCTTATATTACATTATATTATATATATCCTATATATACAGTAATAATAATGGTAATAGAAAGGAGTCAGAGGTCACACATTCTTATATTGTTACTTTAAGTTTCATGCCTTTATAGCAATCATCAGACAGAAATAAACTATTAATCGGTATTAATCAGTAAACGGTTAATAATTTATTTCTGTCTGATGATTGCTATAAAGCCATGAAACTTAAAGTAACAATATAAGAATGTGTGGTCTCTGCCTCCTTTCTATTTCCATTATTATTATTAATTACAGCTCTGCCATTTATGACATTGAGCACTATGTTTACCATTTAACAATTAGACAACGAGCCCGAGTTGGCTACCGTCGAATAGTCACCGAGGTCCTTTGAGGGCGAGTTGTCTAATTGTTTTAGTGGAAACCAACTAGTGATACAAGCAAAAAATATCAAAAATAAATCCCAACTATTTATTCATTTTCTGCATAATTAATTTTGAATACAACCGTCAATCAAAGGCATCTATGACGACTGAAGCGTCGTGATTTGGAGGATGAATTACAATTTGATTTCAGTCAGATTTAATTTTTAAAACAAAACAGTTGGATATTAATACTGGCTACAAAAATACAGCCCCACAAATAGCAAACTTGAGAAGGTAACAATTGAGTATCTAAAAATACATAAATGTTTGGAGTTTGTAATATGAAAGTTTGTTGTTTATAAACTTTAGCTGACTAATATATATCTGCAATAAAGTAGCGAGAAGTTGCGAGATTGTTAAATAAGATTAAAATTGTATATGCATAGCTTACCATTGAACAACTTCATCTCATATTTTGTTACTTGTTTTGTTTTCTCGGGGACGGAAATTATAATTTACTCTCGTAATTCGTATAAAGTTTTGATTCAAAAACATTTGCGAATCGCTTGTTTACTTTTTGGAATTTGCGAGGAAACTTTCCAGCGTTCACTATGAGAAAATAATGAACGATGGAGCTACCAATTAGAATGCAGATCATCGAATAGTACCCTAGTCGGTTTCGACTAATAGATAACATCTAATAATATGCTATATATATATATATATATATATATATGTATATATATTCAACTGACCTTAACGGAGCAATCCGTACAAGATGCAAAGACTACACTTTCATCTTTTGCAACTGAGCATGACGTTAACGTATGTGATGCCTCATTGCCTTCTGAACATGTCAAACGGCATACACCATCAGAGGTATTCCATACCTAAAAAACAAAAGCAACATAGAACCAATACAACATTAGGAATATTCATCTGTTTCAATGCAACAATTGATTGTGACTGACCTAACCATGTGACTGACATACCTTAATTGTACCATCAAAAGACGACGTTAACAGTTGAGCTCCTGCCGACAGCAGATGGCATTTTGTGATGCCTTCAGTATGGCCTACACATGCCGCAAGAACATTGATGCTGCCACTCAAGGCAATTCTAATGATCTGAAATGCAAAAATGTAAAATCAGTACTAGGTGGAGGATTGATGTGGTATATAAGAAGTTATCTATTGTTTACTTTGATGGTGAAATCAGCAGTAGTGGCAGCCATTGTATTGTTGTCACCATCATCTACCATTATCAGATTGTTTATGGCTGTTTGACTGATGGCAGATAAATGAAGAAACGTATGCATTGATAAATCGATAGTCTGTCAAATTAAAAATAAAATTAATATAGCTCAGTTGAGGTAACGTATAAGCTTTGGTGTCAGGATTATCAATTCAAGTTCATATCCTTTGCTGAAGATTGGGCTGTAATAGAACCCGTTCAGAAGTATAACGTCAATAAAATGCACAAATCAAATATTTCAGGCAATTCATGTGGATATCATTCAATGAATATATATCATATCATTATATCATGGGTATATACCATTAATTCAGGCAATTCATGTGGATATCATTCAATGATTATATATCATATCATTATATCATGGGTATATACCATTAATTCAGGCAATTCATGTGGATATCATTCAATGATTATATATCATATCATTATATCATGGGTATATACCATTAATTCAGGCAATTCATGTGGATATCATTCAATGATTATATATCATATCATTATATCATGGGTATATACCATTAATTCAGGCAATTCATGTGGATATCATTCAATGATTATATATCATATCATTATATCATGGGTATATACCATTAATTCAGGCAATTCATGTGGATATCATTCAATGATTATATATCATATCATTATATCATGGGTATATACCATTAATTCAGGCAATTCATGTGGATATCATTCAATGATTATATATCATATCATTATATCATGGGTATATACCATTAATTCAGGCAATTCATGTGGATATCATTCAATGATTATATATCATATCATTATATCATGGGTATATACCATTAATTCAGGCAATTCATGTGGATATCATTCAATGATTATATATCATATCATTATATCATGGGTATATACCATTAATTCAGGCAATTCATGTGGATATCATTCAATGATTATATATCATATCATTATATCATGGGTATATACCGTAAAAATGAAAGAATCATCTTCAGATTATTTTTTGCATTCTTAATTATCATTATATCAAATGAAATTGTTATGCAAACGGAAAGTAAATTTCACAAACCTGAATTTGACCAGATTGCAATCCAATGCACACATGTTCGGCATTTGTTAGAATCAAACAACAGGTAATAGTTGATGGCAGCTGCTTACTTTCCCAAAGTGGCATTTCATCGGAACCATTGAATACCTGACAATGTATAAAACAAAAAAATCAGAGCATAAACATAATTAAAACTTGGAATTCTATTTGGAATGATTAATCTTTACAAATGCATTTAAAAAATAGCAGTGCTAACCGCTGACTCAGGGCTTTTGTGACCACAGGATGGAAGAAACCGAATGTGCAATTCTGCGGACAATCAATTTGACTATCACATTTATTTGCGATATCAGATTGATGACTTAATTAGTTTCTCCAGTTCATTGATAAGCACAGATTATTGTTCACCTCGAGAAAATATACGGTTTTGAAAACAAAATCAACAAAGAAAAGTGTGTTTGTTTAATAATTATAGAAACGTGAGAAAGACATGCAAGTTGAACATGGAAGTCTCGCCTTAAATTGTTGTTGGCAGAATTAAACATTTAATAAAAAATAGGAAAGATGTAAAATACGGAAATAAGAAATAACGATATACGAAATATCCATATAAACTAAACTGATAAGTGAATGATATCAGAAGATTAAGAAAATTGAAAAATCTCAAACAAAAGTATTTATAACTATTGTGATGCTCGGCAGGGAATACTTCCGAGTCTCGATCCTGCTGAAATGGAAATTGCCACACTCCCATTGTATTTTTGAAAATAGTATTCTTGCACAATAGTCTTTTGTCTGTCCTTTGTTACCATGCAAAGCAGTAGCTTGAATGGGACGTTGCAACAAGAATTTCACACTTGAAGACAACTTTTCCCATAGTGGTTGCAAAGACTAATGATCATTTACGTAAACACGAGTCAAAAAGCGTTACCCGATGGGTAATAATTATTTCAGAATGGATGGTGTTGAGTGACACCAGTAACTGCAACATACAAATGATGCGTAATTACTTTCCGACGTTAAACTTTTATGTCCACACTTCAGTATACAAACTACGATTATTACGAAAATTAAGATTGAAAATTTATCAGAAAAACAATTGATAACAATATCATGGAACAATTTTGGAAATATTTACTTGAAAACAAAAACGTAAAATTGACAACTTGATCATTATTTTAATTTTTGAAAGTTGAATTAAAATTCTATTTTTCATATTTTGTAACAGTATTTAATTTGTGTTGAGTCTTTCGTTTTTCTATTTCTGCGTAGGGCCCTGATCACATTGGAGGATATGAACACATTGTGAATCATTTGATAGTAGCTGTATCATCATATAGGATTAAGTGAAGTATTGAAACACAAGATTACAGTGTGCTGTTAATTTGAATGAATGAAATCTTTATTACAATTCTATACACATGAGTTATATACGCACTGCTACAATAAACTGTTGCTATTATAAACTGTGATGATTATTGATTGAGGTCATCCCATAAGCAATGCAGTTTGTTCGTCGGAACACCTTTAATTTATTATTTTCAGATGTGATGGCAATCAAGGAGATGATTTTGAATGGCACTGAAGAAGAGGGGGCACCATATGGGGACAGGGTAGCTTGTTGGGGATATTCACTGCCATTGTTGGGAGAAAAAAATTATGAAGGTGGGGAATAACACCCTCCTGGGTAAATTGGCCACAGCTGAAGACGGCCACAATGTATGAGTTACCTTTAATGTATTGTTGGTGGACGCTGCCATTACAACTATGTTTTCGTTGCTATAAGAAACATCATAGATCATTGTTAATTTATTTTTCTTTCCAAACGAAGGTGATTTAACAGACCATACCTACATCAAAAGATTGAAAATGTGAAAATGATTGGGGTCATCCCCTTGAACATTACTTGAGGGATCACCCTCTAAAGTAGTTGGCATAGTAACGCTTAGATTATATCATTGAGATGATGTTAACAAATCTCAGAAGGGAATTTGAGTCATATTGATGTGCAGGGTATTTTTATGATTTAGAAATGTTTGTTTCATCTTCGTAATATTCATTTTGTTAAGTTGAAAATAATAGCGAAATCATTTTCTTAACAATATTTATGGTTCAGAATTACAACCTTTCATTAATTATTCTTTAAAGACAGGAGCGGTCTGGAAAGTAGAATGTGGAGTACCCTGGGAGTAAGTGATTGGGTAACCATGGTGATTTGTTTACAGTTTTACCTTACATGTCCCATCAGCAGAACAAGTCAGTAGCCTCTTCCCATCTGGTGATAGGCTCACATCATTAACCCAACTAACATGACCCTCGAACACGCTTACGAGACACATTTCTTCAACATCCCAAATCTAAAACAAGTAGGTAAACATGAATGTGTAACTGCGCATAAACAACAATAGTAATATCTAGCCTACTCGCAGACTCAAACAACAGTAGTAATAAAGCAGTAGACGACTGATTTACCATCTATTTACATCGTCACAGTGAGTCTGCAAGCAGGCTGCTAATTAGTCTCTAACTTTATGCAATGCAAAGGCTTCTCAAGAATACATTTAAAACGTAGGTTGATTGATTTTGTTGTCAATCAACTCAATCAATGTAGTCCCAAGTCTGTAGCCGTGGCTTCACTTTATGGATAGAAGACATGTTCTAAGCTGCTTTGTTGGTATGCTATAAATTGTATTAATTAAAATACAGTGTAAACAGCTTATGTGTCATTCGGATAAGTGAAATTCCCGCTAATCTGCCACCTTGCTTTGAAACCCGTTAAAAGATTTTCTGGTCAAGTCCTTGGTAAACAATTTTGGATAAAATTGCAATGAAAACAGTTGACAATTTTGACTTGCACTTAAGCGGGTTACACTGTAATACTAGTTAAGTTGACCTTGTATGTCAGAGGCACACATGTGGCACACAACTCCTTCCTCTGTAAATACATCCCTTATAGGCAATCCATGTGTTCAGTCTTACGTTACGTGTATGATGATGTTAGATACTGTACCTCTGCTGTCGTGTTGGCTAGACCAACTGACAATAATTTACCATCTTTGGTAAAATCAAGAGAAAGTATTGTGGATGGTGTAGTGATAGTACGCAGCCACGCTGCATCATCAGCTGAAAAAATCTAAATTGAGCAAAACAAATTGTATCACTTTAAAAAATAAATGCATCACCAGTGTATTACTGGCGTATTACTTTGAGTATTAATATGAATCACCAAACATCTGATCTCTATGATCTAATAACCGATTAAAAGATAACATATCCAATAGCACTGTATGACAATGTTTGCTTTGTGATCAGATTGTTGAGCTATATCATATGCAGTTCAATGCAAACCTTTTTCAGTGAATCTTCAGTCAAAGGCGTATAGAAATATAAAATGGTTGCATGACATAGAAGTAGATTGACAGAATACATCCACACCTAAGTAGCTAAATTTCCCCATTGTAAACACCCGTTCAAAACTGATAATTGAAATTTAACACGGTATATATACTGTACATAGATGATTGAATGGTTGCTATGAAACAGAACCATGTATAATTTACCTCAATTGACGCAATCGATACGCATAGTACCTCATCACCAATTGATTTGTACGCGCAACGCAGGAAAAAGTCATTTTCACCTTTGCAGATAAGATGCACAATGCCAGTTGCCGCATGCCAAACCTACGCCAAAATGACACAATCATAAGTAATTCTATCATCATATATCGTAATAATGTATATGACAAAAGACAAAAACCGTATTTCTCATTTCATTGTGAGGTTCCCTAATTCATACAAATGGCATCACCCTCGCTTCCATGAACGGTTCATGAATTTGTTACAAACGTAAGTCATCCCTTGTGAAAATATATGCATGAGTTCATGAACGGTTCATGGAAGAGAATGAACCGACAACGAAATGTTCATGAACTTATGATTTTCTTCATAGAGGATGTTGTTTGTGTTGTTGTCGTTGTTTAGATGCAACAGAGGTCACCTATAGCTAAGTACTGTTAAAATCTAGGAAATTGGTGTGAAGCAGAAAAGCATGTCCGGTCCAGTGCTCTATCCGTTAAGCTATGCGGTCATCTGATTTTCATTCACAACAACTACAAGTCACTCTTGCTACCTCACAGTGAACTTCTACATTTAAATTAAAAAAGCGCAGCTGTAATTTAGTATGCCACATGAGTTAATTTGCCAAGTGTCTAGTGACAGCTTGGACCTTCCAACAACTACCGGTACTACAGATGATGTAAATGTGATATCAGATAGCAAAATATTTAACAGAATAGATTCAAAAAGAGTAAGGGATGTGTTACAAACAGACAGATTGACAGATGATGTACAAGCGCGATGCCCGGCCCGGTGCTACTATAACGGAAAATGACGAACCTGGACAGAGGCATCATTAGACGCCGACAAGATGAGCGAACCATCTGGCGAGTAGCAGCAATAGTTGACTTGATCATCGTGGCCGTCAAAAGTGTAGCACAGCTTACCAGTCAGTACATTCCATACCTACAATAGTAACAATGATCAACAGCATTATGATGATAGTCACAGAACATCAATATCTATTTACACTGTTCAATGCTTATCAATGTTTTGGCTATGAAAAGTTGTATTTTTCTAAGAATAATAAAAACAAAAAACATTTGACTACTTTCATTACTTAGTTGCACATAAATGAGATATAATTATGCCAAGATTATCTATGTTAAGCGGGGGTAAAAAAGATGTCGACTTCAAAGAGATTGCTGACGCACATTGTTTTGCGTATTTTATTCATCATTGATTAAAAATGAAGAATAGATTATTTTCAATGTTGTCAACTAATTTGATGTATTCGTTTAAAAAGTTCTGATTAAAATTGAAAATCAAAAACCAATCTAATCTGACAGCAGCAGAGGTGAAACCTGATCAAATCGGAAGAAACAAAAAACAAAAGATTTCCAATTTGACTTGCTGATCTTTAATGCATCCTCCTAACAATTATCACCAGTGTCATTATTACATATTCACAACTAGCAGTAAGGTTCAGCAGTAACTTTGAGCAGAGTTAAAATGACCTTGGATAATTTTTCAGTCTTGTGCATGATCAATGATGCCTGGACGTTGCTTTGAAAATCGAATGGGGAAACCCTTGTTTTTGCTAGTTTGCGGTTGGGAGTCGCAAAAGAAAGCCATGGAAAAGATTTGTTTTACTTCGCTACAAAAGGATAAACCGCAAATAGAAACGAAACGTATACAATAGCCTAGTTTAAATATCAGCGGTTCTGATAATACTATGTACAGAATATTTGGTTGAAAAATGATGAACTCATATATGAACAAACGGTTTTTAAAACTCTATTCTATTTATAGGTTACGATGTGCACTTTAACAGCCTTCATATATCAGTTTGTTTGATAGAACATTAATGTTTGATGAGATCAAATCATTTACCTTTACAGTCTCATCAAGCGAAGATGAAATTATTTGCAACCCGTCTGGTGAAAACTGACAACATGTCACATCTTGTGAATGGCCGCAAAGCATCATGGTAGGAATTGTAGGTTGTGAAAGCGACCAAATCTAAACAAAAACAATAGCGGATTACCTTATATGGGTTAATTGGTCCATCATGCTCCATGATTTATTTTAAAATGATAACAGTCTAAAGAAAAGCTTCTTGTTGTAACCTTTAATCACAAGCGCTAGTAGCAACAGTGAATATTTTTATTAACGTCTTGGCTACATTTGTGATAATAACATACAAATAGAATGATTAGGTATATTACAATTCATTTTATTATATAACTTCTGCTGATGGTCGTTCCATGGAAATGAGGGTCAATATCCCCAGGGTAGAATTAATTAGTAGAAAGCGTAAAAATATGATCCTCGGCAACTGGTCAAAACATGATGTTCACTATTCAAATATCGTATGAAATATTTTGCGTACTGTTGAGAATAGGAGCATATGCAGAATGTTTTAGAGAAAATATTGCGGACTGCATGCATGACACTGCAAGTTCCGTCTTGATTGTCAAAGTGCCACCGTCACCACAATATGGATCTTATTGATGATCTTACTTATTGATGGAAATAAAATTGAGCCAATGGAAGTTATTTGAGTTTCAAGCAAAAAGACACCATGTAATTGATCAACAACAAACAAAATTTTAATGTAGGCAAATTACTGATGAAATAATTATTAAAAGTTCTGCATTTCTCCAAATGTGATACATACCTTTATTGTGCCGTCAACAGAAGATGATGCAAGCAGTGTTCTGTCAGGTGAAAAGCGGCAAGCTGTAACAGACGCATTGGAGTTACTGTTAAACTCATGTTGTACAGCACCAGTAGAGACATTGAAGACCTTTGACGCAAGAAAGTGACAAAAAAAGAATAAATAAATAAATAAATAAATAAATAAATAAATAAATAAATAAATAAATAAATAAATAAATAAATAAATAAATAAATAAATAAATAAATAAATAAATAAATAAATAAATAAATAAATAAATAAATAAATAAATAAATAAATAAATAAATAAATAAATAAATAAATAAATAAATAAATAAATAAATAAATAAATAAATAAATAAATAAATAAATAAATAAATAAATAAATAAATAAATAAATAAATAAATAAATAAATAAATAAATAAATAAATAAATAAATAAATAAATAAATAAATAAATAAATAAATAAATAAATAAATAAATAAATAAATAAATAAATAAATAAATAAATAAATAAATAAATAAATAAATAAATAAATAAATAAATAAATAAATAAATAAATAAATAAATAAATAAATAAATAAATAAATAAATAAATAAATAAATAAATAAATAAATAATCCAAGTAGATAATAGCCGTTTACTACCTTGATAACACCACTGGCACCACCGGCAGCTGCCATCAGCTGATCTGTTTCTTTTGGTGAGAAATGACAAGAGTAGACTGGCCCTAAGCCATGTTCGATAGACAAGGATAACACGCATGCTTCATATTTAGCAATTGGTAGATTACTAAAGGAAAATAAAGCAAAATTAATCATTCAATCCGAACAACTTTGCATAAAAACAAAATGGTGTAAGATGGTGACTCACATCCAATCCATGTATAATGCAGACGGAAGGTTCTCTGTGGATGCGATATGTTGACGTGATTTCAAATAAACAGGAGATCCTTTTGGTTGTGATAATCCAAGTTGAATCAGATCAAAGCCAGTTTGAAAGACAAAGCGGTCACTATTGAAACTGATAAAATGACGGAAGGCATACAACAATGTCCGTACCTATTAACACAAAAAAAAACATACATTTGAAACCAAATTTCAAGATCATTCTAATTTTAATCAAAATAATTGTCATCTGTAAGCACAAGTTTATTTGGATGACATACTATAAGTGTTTAATTTAGTAAACATTTGTTATCTAGTAATTATGTTATAAATGTTCATGTTACTATATTAATTGATAAATACTTGTGTGTAGGAAAGACACAACTCGTAATAAATTAAGATCTTTCAGTTTCAAAATTTTACAAGTTTTCATTAGAGGTTCGGTGCGTGCATTGAACTTGGATCCACAAAGTATCCGAATGCATCTTTTATGGAGCTTGTTGATATATTTATATGAGGGCTGTTTCCCCATATTGCCAGACCATAATCTAGATGAGGTTTATTATGCCTGTATAAATATGTAATTTGTG
This sequence comes from Haliclystus octoradiatus, assembly GCA_916610825.1. Taxonomy (NCBI): domain Eukaryota; kingdom Metazoa; phylum Cnidaria; class Staurozoa; order Stauromedusae; family Haliclystidae; genus Haliclystus; species Haliclystus octoradiatus. Next base: position 478,266 of record OU744452.1, read on the forward strand.
ATTCATTGAAAGAATATGTTTTAAGCGAACTAGGGTGTATATATTTTTCCTAATTTTGGAACAGACCATGTTGATGTGAGCTTTCCAGTTCAATTTGTCATCAATCAACCGGCCAAGAAATTTGATGTTTTTATTGGTTTCGTTTGGCCATTGAGTTTGATTTGAATTTTACTTGTCAGTTTTGAATGGCTGAAAATAAGATATTTAGTTTTATCTGGATGTAATCTTAGTGAAAATGAACCATTGGTAAATAACATGCAGCTCTTCATTGACATCATGTTCAAGAGTTTTGATTGAATTTGGATGATCATTGGAGAGTTGTACAACAGCACATAAATTAGATAGAAATGTTGTTGACTTTGGAAAATCATTTAAAAAAATTAGAAACAATAAAGGTCCTAATATACTTCCTTGTGGTAAGAAATTATTTGGGGAGAAGATATTACACCATCAAAGGATACAATTTGACTTCTTGATGTCAGATAGTTTGTCATCCAACATTGCTCTTTGTTATGGAATCCATAATGGTTCAGTTTTTTCAAAATAATTTTATGTGAGACTGTATCAAATGCCTTTTTTAAATCCAAAAATAATGCAATATGACATTTGTCATTTGAATTTTGAAATTTATTATTTAGGAAACTAATGACACAATGTACAGTTTCAAAACGAGAACAAAATCCAAACTGAAAAGGACTGAAAAAAATTGTTCAAAATATGGGTAGATTTGATTATAAGCTGCTCTTTCTAGAACTTTTCAAAAACAATTCAACATAGAAATTGGCCTATAGTTGGTAAATTGATGGGAATCTGTTGATTTGAAAAGTGGAACTACTTTAGCACATTAAACAAGGAGGGTATAAAACTTGTTTGTAAAGATAAATTGATTAAATATGCCAATAATTTTGTCATGTATTGCCTTAAACAAATGTGAGAAATCCTATGTGAATTAGTTTGAACTCACATCGTCAGTTAAACCCTTTAGATCTAGTACCCCAGTGTACGCATTGATGACGTCAGGGGCACCTGTCATTTTTAACTTGACGCTGACAAATTTCAGATTAGACAGTAATTCCACAGCAAGATGGTTTTGCTCTGCCCCAAGCGCATGTTCAATTATATGCCATATCATATAAGTGTCATTTGGAAGAACAGAATAATCACCGCAGCACGCAACTGAATATCTAAAAGAATCAAAAAGAACAGCATTGGAATCAAAGGGGACTGTATTTGATAATCATTTATAAACGTTGCGTGCGTAGTAACATGTATGGCCAGCAACACTGTGCCTTTCAAATATGAAAAATCAAGCCTAAAGAAAGAAATATTGAAAACAAGAACATTAGTTTCACCAGGTAGTGCTACTAGGGTCTTCTTATTGAGAATTTAATTTTCCCAAATAAAGATACACACATACTATTTAAGATAAGATGTCCAGCAAATATCAATGGATTTAGCAACACATCTGATGATAAATTGAAAACCATTGAAAAAAGAGTCATAAAATGTAATTTATGATTTATGTAATTTATGTAATTTATGAAAATAATTTAATAACTTGATTGATTTTGTTTCCTAGAAGATGCATAAATTAATGAAGTCATTAAAAGTGGAAGTTGTTGGTGTTCAGGACTTTAAACGAGTTATTTCTGCATTCCAGGATTAATTGTAGTTGCAAAAGTACCGCAAATACAAAAGATTTATTTTTATCGAAATAGGAATAATAATAGGTCTACTAATTAAGCAAAAGAACCAAATGAGTTGGTATTTATATTGTTCTGTGTAAAACTATACGGTAGTTGTTCACTTTGCGCAATTCAACAGGGTCTGTGTGTTATGCTTGGCTCTTTTGTCCGTCCCCTGATTAGAATCAGACTGATGCAGGGGCGCTGGAGTAGAAATCAAGTGGCGGGGGTAGGCAGCGAAAAAGGGAATTTTTTACCGTACATTGGCAGAAATTGACCCATTGATTTAGGATGCAATGTAAGTAAAAAAACTTAAATCCTCATGATAAAGCCCTGAGATTAGCGTTTATTTACAAATCTAGTAGGGCACATCATCAAGTTTCATTAAAAAGTATGATACTAATTTGAAGAAGGGCTACCCCTGCTTCTCCTGCATTGCGAGGGTCTGGGGATCAGCTGCTGATGTGACATAATTTATGCACGATTGAGAAAATTTTCATTGGGATTCTCACATTACTTTGCCTCGTTTATTTTATTTTATTTTATTTTATTTTATTTTAGTTGGTTTGATTGAAAACGCTGTAGGCCTACGGCACTCAGTTTCTTAAATAAAAATATTCTCACGTCAAAAAGAGAATTTTGTAAAGTTGACATTTGCATTTTATTTCTTGTTATTTTTAATTTTTCTGGTATCCAAAATCGGTATCAGTGTGTACCTTTCAATTAACTTTTTATGCTTGGCTGCTAGACCTTTGTCACTATCTTTGTTAACATACTCAATGAGAATGTCTCTCTGTAGATCATGGATGCTGTACGTTGGCACTTTGCTATCTTTAGATGCTGGGTGATAATACGCCAATGATTTATCAACTAGTTCATCCATTACGTCTTCCACATCTTCAATCTATTCAAAAATAAATAAACACTAATTAGCTTATCTAGATTAAAGTACACAAGCCATCAAAAATACGTATTCGCGTAACTTAAGTTAAATGACGAAGAATGGAGAAAATAATTTCTCAATTTGGACTCATATAAGATAATAAGATATATACTCAGATATATTTAATGTTGAATCTACCCTATTTATGATCATTCACTTTTTTACAAACTCAGAACGACAATCAGAATGACAAGAAGGATTACTATAGGAAAAAGGTGAAGTCAGAATAATAAATATTATAGTATCCCCCTTTGCAGGAAATCAAACGCTTCTATCATCCAAGTCACCTATGCTCAAACCTTTAGGACATCCTTTCTGCTTAAAATAAATGTAATTCATTAAGAAACACATGAAATAGAAAAGTTTTAGTTGTTGGATTTACTTTTTCATTCTCCGCGTGCGTGCTGTAGTATAGTCAAACCTGTTATAACGGTCAACCCTGTATATAAAGGCCGCCTGTCTATAGTGGCCACATTTGCAATGTCTAAAATAGTATATTCTATTGAATCCAACCTGTATATAGAGGCCACCTGTCTACAGTGGTCAATCTTCTAATGTCAAAATAGTATTTTCTATTGAATCAGACCTGTATATAAAGGCCGCCTGTCTATAGTGGCCACATTTGCAATGTCTAAAATAGTATTTTCTATTGAATCAAACCTGTATATAAAGACCGCCTGTCTATAGTGGCCACATTTGCAATGTCTAAAATAGTATTTTCTGTTGCATCGAACCTGTATATAAAGACCACCTGTCTATAGTGGCCACATTTGCAATGTCTAAAATAGTATTTTCTATTCAATCAAACCTGTATATAAAGACCACCTGTCTATAGTGGCCACATTTGCAATGTCTAAAATAGTATTTTCTATTGAATCAGACCTGTATATAAAGGCCGCCTGTCTATAGTGGCCACATTTGCAATGTCTAAAATAGTATTTTCTGTTGCATTGAACCTGTCTATAGTGGTCAATTTATCTACCTGGTAGTTGGCCGTTATATACAGGTTTCACTGTACAGCATGCAACCACTGTTTTTTGTACTTCAATTTGTGACAAATGATGATAGATGTTTGTTGTCCTCCATTTATGATAGGTGTTTGTCAGGTGTTGGCCTTTTTGAACGAAAATACGCTATAACTCAATTGATTCAATCAATCTGATTGATTTAGAGTTATGACGCCAAATCACCATAGCAAAACTACGTTCGAAAACACAATCACAAATGAGAATTTCCAATTTGATCAGGAGTTTTCAAAAAAATTTTATGGGCAAAAACGTCATGTAAATGATTATACAAGTTGTGTAGCAATTTGCGCACAGTTTCCAATGAGGTATTGATATTTGGCGCACTTGATAACAAAAATCAATTGCCGTGGATGCACATCGTCATTTTCTGATGCCTTCTTGTGAGCCAAATATCAATACCTCATAGGAAACTGTATGCCGATTAATTATTGTATCTCATCTGCTTCCCCGTAAAATAAACTTGTTTCAAGCACGAAAGGTGTCCCAAAGGTGTGGACATACGGGCGTTCCCTTAACGCTCACGGAACATCCAGGACGGATCAACGGATATAATTGCTCACTCAGCGTTTCCGTGAACGTTCACTGTTTGCCGGGTTCTCTCTGGCAGAAAGTTCCACACTGAAAGGATTCTATTAAAGTACTGATCCCTTGCTGAATTTGTTTTAGGGATTTTAAATGCTCACAATTTCAAATTATTCATGAAAAACTTATTTAAGAAAGATAGAGCCAACTGTCACAACATTTATCAGTTAACATATAACATATAATATTTTCTACAATTTCCATTTTGAAAATGTAACATTGAAAATGAATATAAAACCGCAACCCACCTCGACATTCCAATATATTGCCAATACCTTTTTCGGTATTTTTGCATCTTCTCCAAACACAACCAGGTCTTTATATTTACTTGAAATGTCTTCCTTTAAGGCCTCGACACTAAGAGAAAACGCTTCATGGAGTGATCTATAACCATACGCAATTTTAGATTTGATGTGTTCCAATTTGCTATCCTTTAATTTTTTTAGATAGAATTTCCATCTATCTGGATGGTGTTGCAGCAACGAACCAACCATCGAGAGAGCTAAAGGAGAGCCTTTCGTTTCGTTGATCATTTCATTTGCTTCAGCAGGCAAATCCAGAAGTTTGATTCCAGTATACTGCGCCAATAAATTCCTTGCCTGTTCAATCCCAAAACCTTGATTCAATTTTACTTTATAGAATGTTCCGGGTTGATTATCAGCAATAGACACATCACGAGTGGTTACTAGCAACCTCACACGGATATCAAATACTTTCATCACATCAGCAGACCAAACATCATCCAGGACAAGAAGAGACTTTGGATGATGTTTACGGAACAACAGTCTTAGTCTTAATTTGGATTCTTCTAAATTTCTAGGCAGAGGGCTATTTCCGCTATCATCTAGCCAAGCGCAAAGGTTCTGTGCCTTAACAAGTAGCTTTGAGTTATCAGAGAGTCCAATCGTTAGCCAAAACACACCACCAGGAAAACAATTATCAAGTAAGGATTTGCTGCGTAATGCTTCTGAAGCTAGGACGGTCTTTCCAATGCCAGGCATTCCATAAACTATGACGCATGCATCACCATTTTTCAACTTGTAAAGTTCTTGTTGTATTAGACTCAATTCTTCATTTCGTTGTGAGAATATTCTGAGACGTTGCGGTACTCCGCCATCTCTCAAAACAGTGCTGTCTAAATGTAAAAGGTTTTAAATTATCAATTCCTCTCTTGGTCTAGTCCACTTGTCATTCAGACTTGAAAAATTAAATCATTTAAAAATTGTACTTTTTAATTAAACTTTGTTTTCATTACATTGTTACATTCTGATTGTATGATGAATCAAGGCCAAGAATGGGAAATAATTTTCAATCCGCTCAAGTTTGCCAGTAGGCCTACTGCTCTCTTATTTCTGGAGGAGTGGATATTGTCTGAAATACGGAAAACGGAAAGAAATCTACCAAAAAATTCTAAAAGAAGACTTTTGTAATCTGCCTTCTTGTAAACGTGGCTACCGTCGCACAACATGGGAATATATCGTTTTGAGTGACTAATGTATTTGTAGCCTATGCAGTCAACATAACAATACATATTTCAGCTGTACGATTGTTATAGGGTCGGCATTGAGGAGACAGAAAACATGCAGAGCTAGAATAATAATATTATTATTATAATATTATAATATAATATTATTATTATTATTATAAGCAGAGTTATAAACTTAAGTCTTCACTCCAAAGGTCGACAAGCTTACGTAAGCACGTTACAACAACCAATTTACACAATACCTCTGAGACAATGACACAACCGGGCAATCACAATACCTCACTAATTATCACATGACGCTTGTATGGGCTACAATCCCATGAACAGCACACCATATTAAACATGCAACATGACATCATACACTTGACTCATTCGAAACACATTTCACGCAAAGATAGCCTACTAACTGTGACCAGGAGGACGTGATATTGTAAAACTAACAACAACTAAATCCTACAGACTTAACGATAATATTTGGACTAGAGGTGCGTCGGATGGGGTTTCCGTAAAATTGATGACTGGTACGAGCTAATACAACTATTTGGCCAATCCAATTAATTGGCTGCATATTCATATTCAATTGCACGCTTAACCTACCAATGAAATCAAAGTACGGGCAAACAAACCCAAATATCAAAACTCTGGCAATAAAACACCACACAAACATTCTTCAATTTGTGGTTTGAAATGAATTCGAATGTCATGATTTGGCTATGAGGAACGGTAACTGGGGTAACCAAGAACATTGCTTCTTATGATGGTTCAACAATTCAAGCTTTTCTCAAAATATCGAAGGATACGCTTGATAATTTACGATAAATATTACCAGCAATAAGTGTGATAATGTGCGGCAATATCAAGCGATACGCGTGATCATACATGCACGGGTAGGATTTTCTGAAAATGTATGACATATTTCTATTTAACAGATCAACCATGAAACACTTTCTTGTGTAGATATGGGTTATACAATCACTCGGATGGCTATGAGACATTTGTCATGGCAAGAGCCAACGACCTATAGCCTACCCAGAGCAATTGTAGGCTTGTGATGTTCTTGCGCCTTTCTAGTGGTCGGCATTAGTTCCTAGTCAACACCGATCCGATCAGGACCTTTCTCTACTGTTTCATGGATCACATCGCTCTTTGGAAATCTATTTGTATAGCAACCATTGCCATCCTTGGAGAGTTTGTTGAGAAACGGAATTGAATTAACATATGTATATAAATAAACAGTTCTTCGAAGTGGATTCGAACTGGAACATTCGCGTCATTAACGGGTTCCTAAGGGTTGAGCTAAACATGTGATCGGATTTCAGTCCCAATGAACTAGCGTGTGACGTCAGAACGACAATTGCTCAAAACAATATACTGTATTTCAATAAGGTATAGGCCTACAGTTTGTTTACACGAAAGAATACAAAAGAACTCGTTTTGAATTTTATTGTTTCGGCATATAATCATGTAACATCGGCATCACCGTTAATTATCAAAGTAGCCTAATGCTTCTTCAGGTAATAATTACTTACTTCCACTTTCTTCACCAAGACTGTCAGGTGACCTGTTTTCTTGGACTGACGTATCTAAACCATTATTCAATAATTCCGCAAGATGATCGTATCCAGAATATAGTAATGCATTGTAAAAATTTATATATATGGAAGATAAATCCTTTTCTAAAATTAAATCTAGAAGAGCCTCAGTTCGTCGCTTCGATGTCTTTTCATTTCGAATCCCCTCTACTTCGTCACTGTCCAAACTAAATTTACTCTGAAGAAATGAAAATACATCATCCGCTCTAAGATCAGTAGAGATTAATTTCCTGTTATGAATTAGTAAATGCCTTTGCGTCTCATTCATCGCAAAACAAAATTAATACAAAATTTCTGTTCCGTCGGCCATCTTTGAAACAGGAATTGTAACGCTGTCTCGCTTTCATTCCTTGCAATAACAACATCAACAACAACAACTACAAAATTTCTCTGTTCTTGTTTTTTAATTTTTAATTTTGAAAACAATTAATTTACACCATCAATTGCATTCTGAGGTATTTTACAGACGATTTTATAACTGATTCATGATGAAGGAAGTCCAAAGCCACCACCGCCGTTACCACCCATTCTACCACGGCCAATACCAGCTCCTCCACGCTACAAACACAGAACAACATTCAAAATAAAATCAGGAATATCAAACACAACAAAAAGCAGGAACACATTTATTTCATCATTATGTTGCACTTAAAAAGGTATGTAATGAGGCAGACTGCCAATCTCATTGACATACAACCTACGGGAAAGGGATGACAGTAAACACTTGTAATAAATTAGCTTTGTTTGTACTGTTACTGTCTGTCCATTCCTACTAATGCAATTAGCTATCATGCCATGCCACTCTTGTTGTTTGGTTGTTAATCTGTTAGCATGATTTAAAACCAAACACCCATTGTAATTAAGATGCATGGCAGTTATCTCAAGCTGTTTTGTTTTTGCGTCGAATCAAAATAGTTTGAATGTGTTAATAAAAATAACACCAACAAAATAATCAATGCGCATTCTTAGAATACCTCCGAGGGAAGCAAGGAATTAATCTCAGCTATTCTGAACTTACTCTATTGACATGATATAGTAATTGATTTGTTGTTGTTGTTGGAGCACCAAGACATTCATTCTGGTTGAGATACCCGTTAAGAGTCATTTTGTATTTCCTTAAAACGTCTCTTTGACTGAAAATCCTATCATACAACACTATGAATCTTGGATATACTGAAAAGCTACTGGAATGAGATTGGGTATTGAAACAGTACCGAAATCCACCAAACACCACAGTCACTTCAAAAAGCCGTAATGAACAGATGCAAAAACTTACAAATTCGGGCCTGAAATCTGATCCACTGCCAGGTGCTGGTTTTGAGTCCATTGGTCCACCACGTCTGTATGCATCCCGATCAGAATCACCACGACCGGTTGGACTACGAGGCTCAGAAGGTCCTGCAAAGAACAATGATACAAAAATCAATTTATCTTGACAAGGATACAAAAGAGCAACTTGTTTATTGTCCATTGTATTTCAACATATTTCGTATTTTTTACTTCTGCACATTACAACACCTATCAGTGTTTTTGTTTTATCAGGCAATTACTTGACTTAAATATTTTGGTAGTCTGCATCACCGAACAAGACATTCCAAATATCAGGCATGCGTAACACACACCCCTTCCAGTTTAGTGATGCACTTGCTTTGTGTTACACGTGTTTGGACACTGGAGTGAGATACTTCAGAACATTGAAACAGAGCATATTACATATTACATATATCATGATCTATTCAGAATTTAGAATAACTCCCAATGGCCAATAAGATGTTGAATCATCATTTCAGCCAGATAAAAAACACAGGAGTGTGAAAGATGAGCAATTGTGTGATGAGCTACCTTTTGGTCTGGGACGAGACGTCTCTGCTTTCTGTTGTTTCTTCAAAGTTGATGGAACAATCTCAGGAGGCAAATGAAGGAATTCCCTCAAATATGTGATGCCTGCAAAATAAATAATTGCATTGAAAAACAAGTTCTTTATAAATCCAAACCATAAAGATTACGCCAAATGATTATTTTTGGTAGGCCAAAATAAAGTCAAATTTGCAATCCCGAAATTGAGTTGGCGAAGAACTTCGATGATCAAAAATTTGAACAACTGAGGCCAAGAACCGGTTGTTTTTATCAACCCTTTTCAATTTTGTTGGAGAAATGAAAAAAGTTGCTTACTCACTTCAGCTAACTCAGACCAACAGCTCCGATCAGAAAAATAAGACAATTAGTCAATACTATCACTTCCTAATTCCTATTGTTGCCATTTTGTCAAGGGATAGTAGTTCATCAATACGTTGATGTTGGCGAAAATAAAAAGCCACATGACAACCCCCAAGTTGAGTTGGAGTGAATCAGTAAGTGTCAGCCAAAAACCAAAAAGTATTTTTTTGCCAACACACAACTGATTCAATTGGTTGGCCTACGGAAAATAGTAATTTGGGCCAAGCTTAACAAACTAACAGCATATCACACCACAAGAATTACAACAACGGAGGAACCACTCTTTAAATTTGATAGTCATGATTTGTACCTTGTGGCGTTGACATGACAACATGACGGCTGAGGAGATGACATACCTTCGTTGGTCAAGTACCAGTAGAAGTGACGCCATGCAAAGTTTTCTCGTACGAAACCACGAGATTTCAAAGACTGCAACAAAAAATTGCAGCAAAAAGTTTGTTATGAGGCAAGATCTTAGCCACACGCAGCTATCTACAGTACATCGCCACATGGAAATTTATGAAGCAAACAGCGACTGAAACATCAAACTTTAATCAGAAGTCAAATGAATAGATCATGTACAATACATCAACATCTATTCAGCTCTGATTCTATTTCCTCATCAGACAATTCTATATAATTATTTACGTATTTACTATGTAGCAGCCTGTCATATGAAACTGTAATGTCTGTAATTAGTGTAGTCAAATTTATAGTATTTCGTAAACTTGTAAAGCGCCATAGGCGCAATATAAATTAACATTATTATTATTATTATTATTACAGCATAATCAATCATCATTTGCCGAGATGTCAAAGATGTCAGAACAACTGTTTCTGGTTGGTTGATACAATTTGAAAATTGAAAATGAGCAGGAGAGATAATGTATTCTTGTACACGTACAGTCGGTATGACCTCATCAAGTACTTTGTACAATGCAAAAGAGAAGAGCTATAAAGGTATCAGTTCAAACAAATGGGGACCTGGACTGAGTGCATGATTTATTAGTGTATCAAACTCATTCTATTAAGACACCTACTTGGATATCATATGGTATACACGTCAGCAGTCAGTTGGTGTTGGTTGATATAATATATATAACCCAATGTAACATAGTTACATAAGTTTACCTTCATAGCCATCATGACTTCCAAATTGGAAATGGTTTCAAGTTCAGGGTGCTTGATGTTGCAGTCTTTCTTAGCAACCATAACACCATCTTTGAAAAGTGCTTCGTATATCACCACTCGGTTTTTCTTTGGGATAATCATCTTGATTAGTTAACCTATGCGAGTGAACATAAAATTTATTATTATCGTTCACAGCACATTTACACCAGACAAATAATAACTATGCAGTAAGATCGTAGGCCTATTGAATTGTCAGACATAACTTTAGTCTAGTGGAAAATATACTAGGCCTACTGCAGTCAGTTCGCATCATTCAATAATATTTCAGACCCAATTAAGTGAGAAGGAACAACATATCGAGCAGCTACATTGATAAACTAATCACATTTTCTGCAATCATCTATAGGTAAGCTGCAAGTATTGACAACGAACTGGATTGCCTTTGTGGCAACTTAACATCTTGTATAAATCAGATCTGATAAAAATAGGAACGGCAACATATCTTTGAGTACTTCCTTATCATTATCGTTGATATAAAATATGTATTAGAGTTTAGATTGTGGTGATAAGTTGAATATAATTTCTTGTATTTTGATTAATACCTTTCGGTGGTCAACACGAACTAAAGAGAAAGATCGGCCATCAGCGTTAACCCAGAGGAATGGGTACGACATCTCTTAACTCTTACATTCACCGTATAATTCGAAATAAGCATGATGGCGGAGAGCTAGGAAGGTTAGGTCTGAAGAAATGACACTGTTATCAACTCTTAAAAGTACTTCAATCAGAATATTAGTTATTGCCAATGTTGTTTGCACATTCCACTGCATCTCTACCCATCTAGCTGACTTCACAGTGGTAAGAAAATGTCTACTTTGCAACGTGGGACCGAAATGAAAGTTGAGAAAGTTATGCCAGAACGTCTCAAAATTTGAAAAAAGTAATCATCAGTCACTGTATTTATAATTCGCTACTCAAGTTTACAATGTAGCCTATAAAATAGAGAAATATTTATAATGTGTTGGGAGTTGTTTTTTTAAATTAATCGAGATTGCATAAATTATAAGGAATTTGTTCGAGCTGATTTGTAGTAGTGATCATTTCTCCCAAAGAAATTCTTGTTCCATAATTTCTTTTTTTTCAACTTTCCAGTGCGTAGGACCATCAATGTATCCAGCTATAAACCGTATCAGTCAATTCAGTGTTGTCATCAATGAGCATATCAGTGCAAAATCTAAATCATTAAAAATGTAAGAATGTACAGTTCAGCTACCAATTGTCTGCCTGTCGTAGAATATATTCAGGATATTTTATTATGAATTAAGAGATAGGTTTTCAACCAGTAATTAGTGCATTCGTGTGTATTGTTTGTTACAGAGGTGATATCATTATAGCAAAATCTCCAACGGAACCAAACACATGTATCTGCAAGAGAATTTATGCGCTGGTAAGCAGCCAATCAGCTCCAATCACCACCCTCCCTATCAACAAATCATGTCATTATTAATTCAGCTCCTGTTTTTATTCAGGCAGGAGACAATGTTGATCAGCCAAACGGTTACACGGGGCAATCATTAAACAGTCAGATCAGAGTGAGTTAAGATTGCATGTTGGCATCATCTGCCTTGGACAGAATTAAAGAAAGTCTGATTTCCCCCTTAGGTACCACGGGGCCATCTATGGTTGCTAGGTGACAATGAAGATAATTCTCTTGATTCAAGGTACTACGGCCCAGTCCCCCAAGCTCTTGTCAAAGGAAGGGCGTTTTTCAGGGTAAGAAGCAACGAGCGAGAGGTCAGATTCAATTGCAAACACGAAATGCTTCACATCTATTTATCAATTAATTGTGATTTCATATCTTGAAGGTTTGGCCGCTTACAGAGTTTGGGTACCTGAAATAGATCACGCAAGCAATCACACAACAGACTGTGCCACACATACAAACGTTTCTCAAACGTTTGAAGTATCATTTTTTAATGAAAGACTAAGTTGATATCGTACAATAATAAATTTGTATTATAATTTAATTGCTAGTAATTTCTGATAAGAAAGTTAATTCATATCTATATATTTTTAATTATCAATCCGATATTGAATTTAGTTTGATTTTGATTGAGGGTGGTTTGTTGTTGACAAATCTAATTAATTGATGACGGTATAAAAGTGACACTATCCTATGAGTATATTGATTGACAGAATTGCATGATGCGTACAAGGTAAGCAGCAACAGACTGCCAGTACTGACGGAATCGAATTGACTTTGTGATTAATATACGCCATGATAACAATGACAAAATTGTACAGGATAAGAATCGCACAATGCGATGCCTTTGCACTTGTCGTTTTGCCTTTGGTAGGTTTGCAATGTCATCTTTCATAAGGAATTCTTTGACACCTAAGATAACAGTCATAATATAATTGTTCCAGTCTATATCACTCATATCGAAATTAAATTCTTTGGCGTCTTCTTTTGATAACTTCCTTTGGAGTGCAATGAAGTTTGTACCATCCCACTAAAGTTAATAAATATAATAGAAACATTGTTTACCATCTAGTATTCAAAATAATGAGATAGACAGTATAAGATCATCATCTTCGTCCACTTTGTACAAGATGAGATTCAATCTGCTTTTGTCTGGACACCGGAAATCAAATTTACATACCTCTGCCATCAATAATAATCTTACATCATACCCAAAAACAATCACCATGTTACATAGTAAAGTAGATTACACAATACATATAATTTTTAAACTTTCATACCTGGAATTCATTCTCAATGAAAAATTGCAAACTTTCAAGTGCTTTGTCGATTTTATTATACAATTTACCAACCCTTGGAAAAAGTGATGAAACGAGAATTTTGTTAGACAAACCAATTTAATCAACATCTAATAAATTGATATTCTCAGTCGATGTTCTGTGATCGACTTACTGGGGTTTGACACCAATCAAGACGCTGAGTGTGTCTGCAATGAATGCTGGGATGCGATGGCTGACATAAGTCCAATAATAATGTTCTGCCCTGCAAAATGAACAATTGTTTTTTCTTCTTCATTATTTGGCATCAAAAGACAATATCGACATGTTAAAGAAGGTTACTCACGCATTTGATGAAAAAGCAAAGTTGGGTCTTCTAAAAAAGTTTTCAAATGGAAATTGCTGGAGAGCATCAAGTCCACGTATTCTTAGGTAGTCCCATTCCATAGGGTTAACGTTACTAGATGTACAATTGTAAACAATAGGTGTGTGCGGCCTGTAATAACAACAATAGATATTTGATTAGGCCTATAGCATTGCTGATAAAATGGTGGTCTCTAAAAAACGGTACAGTACAGCGTATTTTTGGAAAGTGATTAATCAATTTAGTAGTAGTTATCAAATGACTTTTTATATCGCCAATATTGGTAGGATTGTGTTGCATCCTATCATTAATGTTAGCGAAATAAAAATCATTTGGTTGTGGCTTAACATTCACACAAACTTGTTCTCAAGCAGTTTTAAGCCAACTTTACTGTGGCGTTAAATACATGCCTTTTAGTTTACTTCATAGAAACTTATGAGACATTCATTTAACAGAAAAACAACAATTGCGTTCATACATTGACAATTCCAAACTTAATGTCAAACATATATTTTTATTTTAACCGTGTAGTGCGCCATTGGAATTTACTACCGGAAGATGTCGCCTGTGCAAATTCTCTCAGCACATTTAAATGTTCACTTTCATGTCTTATGAATAATAATTAATATAACTGTCATTAAATTTATAACTTAACCACATAATATAAGAGCGTTGAATAAATGCCTTCTATGTGTGTATTCTTTTGGAAATTAGCTCAACTTTTTATTTTTTTTACTATTCCAATAAAGACACATATATATATAATTAATAAACGAAAAAATCAGATATTCATATTTGCTACTATTAGTTTCACGCCAAGGCGATCATCAGGCAATTTAATCTGTGAAACATATGTGATACATTCTATGGTATATATATAAGCAGCTAATTTTATTTTTTAAGTTTTCTATTGTTTATATTTGGTAATTACATTGTTCTTTAGATAATGGTTCCTGTTTATTGTTAAGATTGAAAGTTGTTTGATAAATAGAACTTATTTCGATGTCGGCATTTGCTGATCATCTCTGTTTTTTTATTTAAAAGTTTTTCATCTGAACAAATGATATGGTATTTTTCAGTAAGGCAAAGGTCACATTTCTTTGATTTGCTGTTTTATGCCGTGGCAGATGATAATATGGACCAGTTTATCATGTAATCTTTTTTGTCGTTTTTGAGTGTCCAAATATGTTTTGATAATTCCGTTGAGTTGATGTATTTTTCTTTCTTGAATGTTAGTTTGTGTTGTGAATATCTATCTTTAAATGTCCCTTCTGTCAGGCCAATGCAGTATTGTCCTTCCGTATTTTCTTCTGTTGTGATGTTAGCGTTGTATAGGACGCTTGTTTGGAGAAATTTGTTCTCTAGTGGGCATGTTGTTTTATTTCTGCAGTTGCATAATTTATTGGGCTGTGCATTTTGTGTTTTCTGCGAATTAATTATGTTATTGTTGTGGGTGGTTAAGATCGCTTTCATATTCTGTGTGCAACTGTAACTAATTTTCACTGTGTTAAGGTTGAATATCTTGTGATGTGGATGCTGTTTTGGAAAATGTTTTGAAATAAGTTTGAGAAATATTTTTCCGATATTGTTCTTGACGCTTTTATTGAAGGGTGGATTAAGCCAGATGATCTGTCGCTGTCTATTTTTCTGCTCCTGGTAGTGCGCGGTGCGTACTTAAGATCGCTATTGTGGCCACTCGACTTTAGGGCTGTCTCGTGTACACGTTTGTATTTGTCAAATAGGTCTTCGTTTATAGATAGGTCGGATAGTCGTTGTTGTCATAAGTCAAAGAAAAATCAAAGAAATGTGACCTTTGCCTTACTGAAAAATACCATATCATTTGTTCAGATAAAAAACTTTTAAATAAAAAAACAGAGATGATCAGCAAATGCCGACATCAAAACAATTTCTATTTATCAAACTTTAAATCTTAACAATAAACAGGAACCAAATATAAACAATATAAACAATAGAAAACTTGAAAAATAAAATTAGCTTCTTACATATGTTTCACAGATTAAATTGCCTGATGATCGCCTTGGCGTGAAACTAACAGTAGCAAATATGAATGTCTGATTTTTTCGTTTATTAATTATTAAACAGCTCTGCATTTATGGCATCGAGCACTATTGAAACAGCAAAGACAACATAAGTACCTTGATATTACTACTATATATAATTGGTGACATCATAATATTATATAGAGCAACATCAATCTCAACTGGTGAATTTTAGTTTATCGCATTTAGGCAGTCTACAAACGTCGTGCTTTCCATGCGCCGTGCTAATCTTCTGGCAAAAGCGCGACGTATAAATCCGTAAAGCACGACGCAATTTGTCTAGCTCGGCAAAAGCTCGAAGCACGACGATGGTTGGCGCTCGGAACGGCATCAGCACGACAGTTGTTTTATAAGGCGTGCTTTTTAGGATGCCGACCTTTCATTTGTCTGTTTTCAGACGAATGTTCGGTCAAATTCATGCGAATTGGGGATAAAATAGTAGTTTTTATGATGTTTTTTATCATTTCATTCACTTCTCGATGATATTGGTGAACATAAAGTCCAATTATAAACTACTTCATTATGCTCAACTGTTTGGTTTTCTGCTGTCTAATAAAATAATGAATATTATTATTCTGTAGCTTGAAAACATTTTAGGATGCCCTTCATTTCAGTTGCATGTTAACTGGTAACATAGCTTGATAGAACAAACATTTCTTTATAAGATTTAATTGTTTTTTTTACATTAAAACATTTATATTCGAAGGAAATTTAACTAATAAACATTATATCTCTTAAACCGAAATCTTATATCTCAAACAGTGTGACCTCATTTTCAGATACTTTTAGATTTAGCTACAGGTAGTTTTACTTTCAATAATTGCGCAATACACCTTGCGTTATAATGAAGTATCTACCTTGTGTTGAGGTTAGCCCATGTTGCTGCTATCAACCCATTGCTAACATAATCCACGGGCACGATATCCGTAATTGTAGTATTTCTGTTGCTGATTGTTGTGTTTTTGAAGCGAATTGTCCGCAGTAGACCTTTGCCAACCTAAGAAAGGAGAAATTGTAAAAGCCTCAATAGTTGGAACTAAATCTATCATAGTAGATACGTTGAATTAATAATGACTATATTTGGTTACACACAAAGGCCGTGTTCTAGATTCTACCATTGTTTGTCATTATAAACAGGTGTTCTTTGCACAGAGCGTAATTTCAATATATCAATGATAGATACAACACTCACCGCTGCAATAATACCAGCAGGTCCATTGTAGTTGTCAATCCAACCCTAGCAACGATAGAAAATAGATTAATTTATAATCCAATAGAACCACATGGAAAATCTTTCTAACGATAAATTGTTTCCAAATATTTCATAAGTATAAGTACTTGTAAAACAAAATAGTTCACATAAAAATGATGAAAACGTTGATTAGAGATTGAATAAGCTTGAATGATGATATTTGAATCAGAGAGAAGACTAATGATAAAGAGTGTGTCTATTGGCTCTACTCTACGTCTTGATTCTTGTGTTATGTGACGTAAATAATTACAACATACCGGGATTGGGCCATCTTTAACAACGCTGATAATAGACGGGCGATATATGACAAATGGGAAATCTACATCCTTTTCTGTTAACAGATATTCAGCCACATTCTTAGTATAGCAATACGTGTTTGGGTAGGGTGCAATTAATTGCGGCGTCAGCGCGGTCAACATATCGTCTGTCATCCATCTGTCAATTGAAACAAATATAATTAATTTAAAATATAATTTTACAAACAGCCAAGATGAGACTGATGTACCATAGAATTGTTAATTTATGCCGTACTCTGTCAACTCAAGAACTTTTCTTGGATGCGTTGAGATTGGGTAGATCTTTTCCTGGATGACATCGTCCCCTTTGTCAACATTTGAGTAAGCGGTTGACACATGACAAAGAAGCTATGACAAGAAAAGGCAAGACTGTAGGCCTACACTGACATACAAAACAATAAAATCATCATAAACGGCGCATCATCAGCAGCATGATTAATTAATCATAATTATTAATTACACCATATTATGCTAGATGACCGATTTGGATAAGAAGCTGACATGGTCATGTTAAATTAAATCAGATTACCCTGTTTTTCCTTTCTCCATTGTTTTTATAACAACATTTGTCATTAGATAGTCAAATAATGTCATCATGGCCATCTGATGAAAAAATATCTTGCAATATCAATACTAATCAATTTTAATAAAATTTTAATAATGTCAGTAAAATTGGAATCTTAAAAATCTTTTCAAAGGCTACAAAAGATCAGACATGTGAATTCAGATTTCAAAAATCTAGGATATCTAGATATTTGTAACGGATTTCAATGGGAAAATGCAATAAGTAGAGTTCATAAGTGTGGAAATAGTCTGAAAATTCTCATGTATGAAAAGATGTTGGATTTCTCTTTGATTTATGATGAAAATGGCACCGGTTTAATTTGTAATCTTGAATTTCCAATCAAACTTGCATTTCAGATAGTTCAATTATCACACATCTAACACATACCTTGAGTTGTTGCATTGATTTACAGAGATCCATCACTTCCAATGCTGCCATCACATTCATTTGTAAAGCAATTCTGAAACACAACAGAACACCAATTCAAGCCAATCACATAATTATTGAGTGAGGTCATATAATTATGTAAATGATTAAATTTAAAACATAAATAAATGAGAACAATATTTTTGGAAGCTGCTGTCCTACAGACCTGTTTTTGACACATGGTTACGTAAATAATCATCATTTTGTTTGAATGGGAAGTAATCGAAAAATTCTATTAATCGGCTGATTATTATGATTAATCTGCGGGTAGCTAATCGGCATCGGAGATTTTGTAAACATCTTTCCCACTAATAAATGAGGTTTATTACTGTAATAAGAAATGAGTCAGTGTTCCACATTAGCCCAATCAGTGCGTAGAGAATCACAAGACAATCGTCAAAACACAGGATGACGCGGGAGTGACCCTCAGCCAATCCAATTCTCACAGTGCCTTTAGTAGGCTAAACCTTATCACATACAGTATACGGAATCACACATTGAAGCACTTGTGTTTACATTCATTCAATTTGCCACTTTGGAGGTAATCTATATAGCCCAAATTCTCTGTAAGGCCTACAGCTCTATCCAAATGGCTCTTGACAAAGCACAATTCTGGAAAATTGATGATTTCTTTTTTTTCTTTTAGTGGAATCGCAAATGTGCAGAACGTCAGTATATATAATGTGGTTGAAAAATTAAGCTACAAAATGCTTTCATATCCAAATTTCACATATATATATAGCATACCGTATATGTTCGTCAAATCGAACTGTTGCAGCTGAATGAATGACAATGTCGACCTCTTCTCTTAGTGTTGCTAAATCCATATCGCCCATACCAAGGTTTTTATGGATTATATCACCAAATATAGGAACAACTTTACTGGCAAGTTCAGGATCCTTGTCCATTAGCTTTTTAAAAAGCTCCAACTTGAAGATATCATCTTTGCGCTCCAAAATAGATTTATTACGTTTAGGTCTGATTAACATATAAATACGTTCCAAGTCAGGACAGGACAATAATAGTTTCTCGATTATCACTTTACCAAGAAAACCTGAACCGCCAGTGATAAATATGGTTTTGCCTGCATAAGCGTCTCTGATACGTGGGAACGTCTCTTGTTCTGAGCAACTTGCCATCTTCTAATCCAATTGCTAAGAGAGAAGAGAAATAGAAGAACAAATTAAATTAAAATTATAAATTTCAAACATTACAGAACGAAACAGAAAAGAAAATTCCTCAAACCTCTATGTTGCTAATTTGGTTAATTGTAAGTATGTGAACAAGCAGGGACGCAAATCAAAATTATGATTGGGGGGGGGGGTGTGCGGGACAAAAATGACGAAAGCTACACCACTGCATTAATTGACTGTTGACATGAGTTTAGTCCGATTTCAGGATTAATTTCACATTTCAACAGAATTTGGGACATAATTAAATCGAACATAGATCTTATTTAGTAACGCATCTTCCAGTGACATAATATTAACAGTTATTAAACTCAGATAGGCTACGTTGAATTGGAGTTAAATGGTTGAAAATACATTATCAATTCTTTTCTAATGCATCACTCACATCCAAATTTCTTACATATAGCGGTGAACATTTGTTAATATAACCCTGGAGGAGGACAAATGTTTATTTAATAAATTCTGCATCTTGAAATAATTGTTCAGACATTTCAATGCAATTACTTTCGTCTGGTGATGGTGAACATTGAAGGCAGGCTAAATTGTCACGTTCACGTAAACGAAACGAAGACGCAACAGTTACGAAAAAGCCTCTGCTTAACCAATAAATAGCTATCGCCAAGATAATAATGTTTATCAAATGCATGAGCATTACTCAGTGTTCATGGCCTTGAATTTTTGCAGACATTTCTGCCTTAGTTGAGTTGACATCACCAATGACGTCCATATTATTAAATGTTTTTAAAATCAGTATAATTTACAATCATTCGCAATGAGAAACATACAGCCACAGCACTAATGGTAATTAATTATTTGATTATTTCTTACCTTACAGTATCTGTCCCCTTGGAACTGCAGAGCTTTTGAAATTAAAAATACAACCGATGGCGGCAACTCCTTCGCCAAAAAGAAAGGAACGTTTTTTAGTTAGGGGTTCTCAGGTGAATACATGGTCACGTGATCATTAACGTAAATGACGTTAAAAATCGATTGCGTAAAACAAAGACGTCAAAGAGTTACATTTCCAATTAATTCAAATATTTCAATTTTCAACAATCCCATCAACAATCCAAATGATAAATTCCAACGCTGTTACATTCCATTTAGACATGATTTATAAATTAATTATTTTGAAAAGTGACTTAGATTTTGCGTACCTACGTCACAGACTGTTGCGCGACGAAGCATTGCGTAATAATACTAACAATTACAGTAACAAAATGGTTCAAAGGGCATCGAGGAATCTATTTTGTCCTTCAACAATACCCAAAAGGAATTGAAGCTCAAATTTGACTTCAAAAAACACCCAATGATGAAATTGTCGTATCTATAAAGTTAATAAATGTTTAATTATTTTAAAAGTAAACAAAAGCCAATTTCAAAATCAATTATGCGCATGCGTACTGAAGCACATTTTGTAAACAGAATGGAAATTGGTAGTGCGTTCCATGGAAATCAGCAGAAAGGAAATTTGCGATTTATTCCAATTATTATATATTTATTTGTCGTTAGTACCTATATATTATGGCATCTGTACTATTCATAATCCATACAACATTAAAAGAGAGTTGTCCCCTTCAAGAAACTGAAAAGACTAACAACGAAGAACACGTATTTGAAAGTACAGAAGAGAATGATTTGCAAAGAGACATGAAATTGGACCCACCCAGCTTTAGCAATGACGCTCTTACAGAAGATCAAGATGACTGCAATAAAAAAGATCACAGACATAACGACCTTTCACTGGTAAGATATAAATAATGAAGAAGTATTTGCAACTTCCTTCACTAGATAGAATTAATGGATTATAACAAGTACTAGTGAAGTAGAGTTTTGACAGAAGATTATCCATGTATCAGTGGCTTTCCTAGGGGTGACACCCGGGAACCCCTTGGATCCCAGGGGGATTAGATTAGTTTTGTTGAGAAGAGGATGCCCTGGGGGAAGACTTTGTTTTGTTCTGAAAATTAGATTCCGAAAGGTTAGAGCAGATTCAGAAGAAAATTGATATTTTTATGGTCGAACATCAACAAACAAGTTCAGAAAACAAAAATGGAAATGCGTCTCAGAGGATTCCAGAGGGAGACTGAGCCTTTTCTTGGATCCTACCACCAGGAAAATAGGCCATAAATCACATAACCATTAAATTTGACACAATAAGAAAAATAATGATAGATAGATTATTAATAACTAATTCTGTTACAGGAAGGCAATTCTTTTCCCCCACATCAAGGAAAGAAAGGGTGGTCATCCCTGCTGTCCTCTGTCCAGACGCCTCTGGAACAATTATCTATTGGGGAAAGTTATTCTGCTAAGCTTTGAAAATAAATAGATTTCAGGTTGGGTAAGCTCATGTTTGTTAATTAATTAATTAATTGGAATGCCATATTATATAATAGGATATTTCTGTCCAACTGGGAGGGGAGTTCCTTTAAAAATTGGCAAATGTTCAAATCTTTCCCTTTTCAACGAAACGAAATCTGTCAACAAAAGAAACAAGAATTCAGCAGCATGTATCCTCTTTCAAAGTAAAATGTTTTGTTCAAAAAATATTATGAAACCAATTTTCTGTGTGAAATTTACCAATATATATGAAATAAATAATAGTTAGGCTACTCTAGAAGGAAATAATTTTCTTCTAAGGTTCAAAACGTACAATCTCAGGAAAATGAAACCGACTTCTACAAAGGTGAATTAGGCAATTTGGTCAACTCATGCGTAAAACTTGAATTTTGAAAATTTACTGCGTGATCAAACAATTACAGTTAGGCCTACTAGGGGTGTAACCCCTTCCAATTAACACATCACCATGGTGATGTTAACACTGCTGATAAATTCGTGTTTTCAATTGGCTGAATTAATGACACATTGTTTCCGATCACATCAAAGAAATAAACAAATGTAAACAAATATCATTTTACAGGTACGTTAGAAAGTCAATCAATCTACTTTTTAAAATTTCATCATCCCAAATAATAGGCCGGCTACTGACATTAATGACGATGACATTAATGACGATGACGAGTTCCTCTTTATTTTCTATATGAACAATATATTTTATAAACTGTAGTTGGGTAATTTTGTAACCATTCTAAATAACACGCAACAACTATAACAACAATGATAATATATTTAAATTTTTATCATAATATTTTCGCTGCCCTTCGGTAGTATAAATTATCACTGAAGATACTACCGAAGGGCAGCGAAAATATTATGATAAAAATTTAAATATTTTATCATTGTTGCTATAGTTGTTGCGTGTTATTTAGAATGGTTACAAAATTACCCAACTACAGTTTATCGTACAAAAGACGAGATCATATAAAGGTTTTAATAAATCAATTAAGTCAGTATAATATATTTTATATTTTGTTAATTCTAACTATACAGTGAAACCTGTATATAACGGCCAGCTACTAGAGGTAGATAAATTGGCCGCTATAGACAGGTGGCCTTTATATACAGGTTTGATTCAATAGAAAGTGCTATTCAACACATTGCAAGAGTGACCACTATAGACAGGTGGCCACTATATAGAGGTGACCGTTATAACAGGTTTGACTGTACTATGTTTTGATATAAATTAATGAATGTTTGTTTCAGATCCTATCTGATGTTCTGAAAAGGCTGAACATTAAAAATGCGTCATGGATTCTGGACGACAGAATGCAACAGTGGCAAGTAAGTTTGCAAATTAGTCTACTATTTTGTATTCCTTATTTGGGAATGGTATTAGTTATCGCTGCCAAACAGTTTGTTCATAAACAACTGCAATCATGCATGAATGATTTATGAACTGATAAATAGTGGATCGTTTTGGAAAACTGTCACCTTTTCACGTTCATGAACACATCGCGCACAATTAGGGTCTGGTCGGCTCTGAGAGGGACATAATCTTTGCATACAGAATCACAAACAGATGACCTCATTATAGTAGCAAAATTATTCCCTTTAAAGTAGCCTGGACCACTTCTTGGATTATTCAAAGTTGCTCCTTATCCATTGTGTAATATTAAGCCCAACTGACATTGATTGACAGGGATCATGTTTCTTCAATTGACATTACCGAGATATCACGATATGTGCGTTAGAAGGAACGAGGAGTTGATAGACGAAGTAATAGTAAAGTTAACGTGACGATATAGTTTATACGAAGTGTTTTTATTAGATTTATGGATACTATTGAATTGTAGATGAATATTTGAGTTATAATATATTGTTATTATTGGATTGATTTGTGTATTTTATTGGTGTTATGCTTTTAACGGAGGATTAGCTCAGATGGCAGAGCAACCGAACTTCAGATCGGATCGTTTCTGATCGACCGTGGTTCAAATCCCCCTAAGGTCAACTCAGCCTTGCAAATTGAACTTTCATTTTAAGAAAAAACTGACTTTCTGACAAGCCCACAAGTTACGTTGGCTTTGCATTACGTAGCCATAAGTTTGTCAAAATAAGTCTGTAACCAACTAGCTACACTCACTATTGATGATTTTTGTTCTCGTGTTTCTCTAGGTCATGTTTACTTGCCGATCTGGTGAACAATGCGATTATATTTTGAATGAATTAATTGCAAATGGAATTGGAAACAATAACCAATCATCTGTGAGGTATTTGTGGCAGTTTCAGTTCCCCAGCTATCAATTGATCAACTATTCTGAGGATGAAACTCTGCTAGAGGTGTAAAACAGCAAGCTGTGCCATGCCCATCTGCTGTTTTGTTGCTTGGGTGGAATCCCGTTAGAAATATATGAGAATTGAGAATGACGCTTGAAGCAAATTGAAGATGCAAATGCTGAAGGGTGCTTTCAGTAAATAAAATCTCAAAGTGTTGCTTATTTATCAAATCAGCATATATATATTATCCAAATGTTGGTATTTATCCATTTATTCATTATATTTGTAGACGACGATCCAATTTAATAAGCTTGGAGCAAATTTTCTTCCTTTGGTCCTCATTAATAATAACAATAAGTTTGATTAAAATAAATTTAAAACAAACAATTCATTTTAAATTAAACTAGAAACTAAGATAATTCAATGTTATTTTTTTTATTTATTCTCAAGGACTGACTGTATAGACTTTATAGTCTCAACCATTTATTTTGTATTATTAAGTAGGCTACTATTTAGCCATTTTAAATCGCTGTTAACCAATCAAAATGTTCCAAACCAAGTCTACTATACAAACACTGTTTAATAATGTAGTATAGTTCCAATCCAGACATGTGAGTTGTAATCCATAGCATATATTAATACTGACATATAGAAGTCTAGCCTTAGCCATCTGGTGTGTTCAAGGCGATCTGGTGGTGTGAGTATTGTCTGCAATGCATAACTGACATCAAACCCATGAAAAATGTGAAATTCCATGGCGTTTGTAATTCATTTCCATGGCATTTTCACATTTTAATATTGTGAATATGGTTGTATTCTTGGTTTTCAAACTTTTTCATGGTGTTTTCACAGTAGGCCTACTCTTATGGTATTTTCATGGTTTTGGTGTTGGCGGTGTTGAATCATGCAAATCACACTTTGTTGAGATGTAAGTTATGAAACAATTGGAAATGCAATTCAGAATGATGCCATTTTGTTTGATTTCATAGCATCATACCAATTACGGTGCATTTCCCGTCAATGCTGCAAGATGAAGATACGCAATCTAATTCATCACAAACATCACGCCAAAAAAAATTGGTTGGTTTTGATGAATTACCTCTTTCTGATAACCAAAGGTGATAATTATATGTGCATCTGAACTTGTGAATTGATGGAACAATAATATTTGTATAATAAGATTATATATTTATGTATATATGAATTACGTATATTTGATGAATTACCTCTTTCTGATAACCAAAGGTGATAATTATATGTGCATCTGAACTTGTGAATTGATGGAACAATAATATTTGTATAATAAGATTATATATTTATGTATATATGTTTTTTTGTTTTTTTTCAAAAGGTCTGCCGATCTAAGTGTACAAGATAAGAAAAAAAGTCAATTTTTAAAGTCAGTCAAATCACGATTGACTGTTGCGCAAGTATTTAGGCCTAATAATAATAATATTGTAATAGCTACTTATATTTATTAACACAAATGCTGTTGTTCTGAATGATTTGATTTTTCATTTTCAAAAGGTTATTGATGTTGTCAAGTCTGGATCAATGCTGACGTTTGACTATATCGCCCTGGTTCTGATGGCAAGGTGATATGAACATTTCTATGACAACACAAATGAAATCATTCCATTTTCATTCACATAAAAATGTAAAACCTGATATGACAGTCACCTGCGTATAGTGGTCATTTTGCTACTTCCAAAACTATTTTATGTTTTCTATTGAATTATTGCTCAATTCGTAGTCATCCACTCATGAATAACACCATATAACTAATTAACTATCATAGAGCCTTAATGTTTTCTCGCTCACTGTCTGTTTCAGCCTGATAGCTGCAATAGGATTACTTGAGAACAGTTCTGTCCTTCTTGTTGCAAGTATGCTTGTTTCACCACTAATGGTAAGTCTGCCTAACTGGACTGGATCTCTTCTTCTTAAGTAGATAACATGCACACTCACAGACTGTACTCCACTTTACGAATGGCTGTTTTGTGTAATATACACACATGTAAGCTTGCAAGTGCTCGTTACGAGAAATTAGAATTACCAATCTCAGCTTAGCATGTAAGAAATTTGTTCTATCAAAGTGCTAATTGATTTATTTTCTAACTTATGAAAATATTTGTGACGTCTTTGTGGATTGAAAAGGTGATTCGCACATCTTTTCACCCCATGTCTCAAGTGGTCTAGATATTCTGTTAGCAGTAAAATAATTAGTAGCAGAATAGTGGAACTGCACCACTTCGAAATAACCATGAGTGCTGTGTTCTTGAAATATAAATCAATTAATTAATTTTTTCAATTGAAATCCTCTTCATATTCCATCATTGATCAGCGAAACAGATACAAATAAAAACGTTAAAAATCGATTAATTTTATTATTTTCTCTTTATAATTGTTATACTTAACACTATGTGATCATTGATCATTGATGAGTAGAACATACATACATGTATAACGGTTACATGATAATACTGTGTGTAAGCAGGATTGAGATAATGATACAACAGATTGAGTTTAGATGTTGTTCATTAGAGCACGAAGCAAGGAATGACTTTACAAGTGTATAGAGAATGATATTAGTACTGTGACATTAAAGGAAGTGATACAAAGATATAATTATATCAATTATATAATAACATGTTAAACACTAATTGTATATATTGTTCTTTTAGGGACCAATCTTGGGTGGAACGTTTGGAATTGTTATTCGTTATAAATATCTATGGAAGATGGGACTAAAGAATGAAATGATTGGACTTGTTCTCTGTCTAGTTTGTGGTTAGTTAGCCATGATTCAGTTGTTAATTATCACATATATCACCCAGATGTAGAATCAGTTGAATTCTTTTCAATAGGGTTCTGCTTTGGTCTTGTTTCCGCGTTGATCGCTGGTGAATGGAAAAACCCCACAAACGAAATGTTATCAAGGTATTTATTCATTCATTCATTTATTTGTTTATTTATTCATTCATTCATTCATTCAATTCATCCATTCATTCATTCATTCATTCATTCATTCATTCATTTATTTATTTCAATTCTTTGAAGAGGCGAATGGAGGGTTCTTTATGTAGGTGTTTTGGTGGCCATTCCGTCAGGAGCTGGCGTTGCTTTATCTGTACTTGGTGGCAATCAAGGATCGTTGGTAGGCGTTGCGATATCGGCATCATTGCTACCTCCAGCTGTCAATGCGGTATGTCAATTTGAGATCATTTGCAATTTGAGCCATTCACGTTCAGTAAGACATTTCTCATCCTGTTTGCTATTTGTTTTCAAGGGGATGTGTTGGGCGTTTGCTTTGGTAGCGGCATTAAAGGGCAGTGGGCATGACCCTGCTAAACTGTCCCTCGTTGGTACCATCAGCATGGCGTTAACAATTGTCAATATTCTAGTCATCATCGTCATGGGAACATTGGTACTCAAAGTAAGATAACGACTTGCCTGGTATTAATGATTGAATATATCTCGCTTTATGTCCAATACCCATACTATATTATTCAAATTAATGTTGGGATAGATTAAAGAAGTAGCGCCCAAGACTGGAACTGCGCTGACGACAGCATTCTGGAAGAAGGATATAAAATTGACGCGTTCATATTTAAGAAGTACAACTAATGAAAGTGACGTCACTGGTTTATGGCATGAGTGGGAGGTAACAGATCAATCATTTGCAAGTTTGTTTTATTTTAATTACAGTAGTACTGTAGTCATTTTCATGCATACCGATTTCTTGTAGAGGCTAAATGGATACGAAGACGATGGTCTAGTGACGATCAAAGGTAAACAAGCTCACATGACTGCGCTGAAATTCAAAGACTTTGTTAATAATGCGCAAAACGATAAAGAATTTACTGGTGTTGCAAATTTCCTTACTAAGAAACCAAACGTGGGTGTATAATCGCTTTTGTTTACGTCATTAAAAATTGATTTGAGCCGTAGAAAAATGATTTTAATTTCTTTCTTTCTAGCTCCATCCAATACCCCAACATTTAAATATTAATGATGACGTAAGATCTAGATTTAGCATCACCAAGGCGTACATACCATCTTCAACCACATTCTCTGAAAATCCAAGGTATCATAATTAGTTGATTTATTAAACATTATGTATCGGTATTTGTGTTAACTTACTACACTCTACAGTGCAAAGTAGCTTTAATGTTTTGGCAATCAGTATGCAAATGGTGACACAAGTGTTGTCGACTGTCACTATCATAATTTACTTGACATTTGTCACACTATGAATAGTAAAAACCATGTTTTCGACTGCACTAGCGCATCGCTCTGTAGTCTGTTTGCATACAGTGAAACCTGTATATAACAACCAGCTATGAGAAAATGACAGTTATATGGAGGTGGCCTTGTAATAACTTAGTAAACGAATGGTAAATAACAAGTGTCAGCTGTCAGGTGTCTTACTTTATGCCTGCCATTGGTGGTAACCTTTTGAGCAATGTTTCAATTCAATCATCTTGTATATGTTGAAAATATACGTTTTGTATTAATGCTCTACCGTCTGACCGATTTCTGATAGGTTCACCGTGAGACAGTTGGCAGAAGATCCGTTTGTTACTGGTGATAGCAATCATTCTGCCCCTTTAATTGCAGCTGAAAATGCAAGAAGAAATGTCAAGCATAGCATTGTGTAACATTGTAAATTTTAAAAGTAGATTGTATAGACTCTGGCGATATTTTTAAATGGTAATTTATTTTTGATTGTGAAACACGCCAATGCCTTCCTTTTGTTATTGTCATTGTTACTATGGCGACAGTCATGATTGACATGCTGTAAATAATCGATCAGTCGCTCTGCCATGGTTTCCGCGTTTTGATCAACACACGCTGACTTTGCTGCTTCGTTTTACACAAAATCTGTGGCTGTCAAACGTGGCGCTTGGAAGACTCTGTCGATAAACAATACGCTTTCACCCGTGAATTTTTCAGTCATGAGTATGATAGCCATCAATATGTAATTATCACACGAAGAAAAGGCGAGTAAGAAAGTGTCTATGGCAAACACAACTGATTACATTATGGTCGGCGGAGATAAACGCTCATCTACAATCCAGCCTACAAATGGAAAAGTGGAGCCCGAAACAAACCATACCCTGAAAAATCAATCTTCAAATGAACCACTTACTGTTGAAGCTGTGGATGGTGTAAGTAAATGCATGTTTCAATCTGAATTGATTTCAGATTGGTGGGAGGATGGGTGCGGCGACCGGGTTGAATTATCGGTTTTGGTTTTAAATTGCCCTCGTGCGACGGTCATTGAGAGTTGAAATTGTAAGCTGTTTCGGTTGGAAAGATTATGGCTATTTTAACTCATTTTTCAATCCAAATTCATTGTTCTGTTTAACCTTGTTCTAAAGGGGCAAAGGATTTAGTCTAATGACAGCTCATTGCTGTAGTTGTGAACGACGCAGGCGATTAGATTGTGCGCTATGCAAATTTAATGAGACCGCTTTACTTTGACATTACTTCTCTTGTTTTGCTGACCAATTCTGAGGTTTAGCTTAATTTGAAAAAGCAGGCAGGTGTTTTTACACTTCTAAAATTAAACTCGGAAACTGATAATGTTCTAGCCTGTAATCGCATGCCAATAATGTTGTGACCCATCAACAATAGCCCTATGCACAATTCCACCCCCTTGCTATCTAAATCACCCCACTGATATTTATGGCTCATCAGTCGTTTTATGTGTTCATTGTAGACTGCTATCAAATTTTCAACAAAGTCTCGTAAAAGGATAAAAAGATTCAAGTTCTATTTCCGTCATCCATATTTTCGTCTATTTGTCGCATATTTCGTTACGCTTTGTAACTTCAGTATCTACGCAGAAGACCCTGTTGCCCACAGCAGATCCGGTTGTGAGGTTCCCCTCATAGGTCATGACTACGCATTCGTTATTGATAGGTAAGTTGAATAATTCTACACCATTTGTGGTTGGCTTTGATGTGTAATCCTTTCTTGTTCATTATTCGCAACATGAATTTTAATGAAGACGGCTTATGTGTTTTAGGCTTGTATTGTATTCATTTAAATTAAAACATCATGTATTCTGGTGTGATTAGCTCAGTTGGCAGAGCAACCGAACTTCAGATCGGATCATATCTGATCGACTGTGGTTCAAATCCCCCTGCGGTCAACTCAGCCTTGACTTTATCTAAAACATCAAATGAGTACCATCTAAGGATGGCGGATGGAGTGGTCCAGAAGGAATTGCATTGTGAGTAGCTGAGACGCATCGTTGCGCATTGACAATTGAGACCTATCTGCCATGAAATCTGTTGAAATTGATCTGCAGTGTCGCGGCTGAGATCTGAGGAGCGTTTAACATCATTGCTCTTAGCGAAAAGATCCACTCCTCTAGAAATAGAGGAGTGGTACGGGTGCCTTAGGTAAGGCGTCACCGTCCAAATTACTTATTATTCTGGGATGAAACGGATTAAGAGTAAATATGATTGAGATTCAGATTAAAGCTAGATTTGGATTAGGATTCAGATTAAAGTTAGATATGATTGTCACATCTTTTGACAACATTTCTTTTGAGTTTTGTGTTAGCTTCTGGGTGTTGTTTGATAATTGTCTACAGTAATCTGCATGATGTAACCCTTGTTCACTAAAAGACATAGAAGCTCTCGAGAAAGTTCAACGTCATTTTACAAGATTTGTTTGTAAAACAGCTAATATATTTTTTAATAATTACAACGACCGTCTGCATCACCTCAATCTCGAGTCATTAGAATCAAGGCGCATGAAGTCAGATTTGATAATGATGTTCAAAATAACACACAATCTAGTAGATTTATCCCTTTCATCAATTAATTGTAAATATGCTGTAACTAAATATTCCATGCGTGGACATTCATTTAAACTGTATTCACTGCAGAAAGGCAGGTTGAACAGTTCCAAACATATAATTTCTAACAGAGTGATCCCTTGGTGGAATTCTTTACCAGAGTCTGTCGTCAATTCCAAAACAGTCCATGGGTTCAAGACATCACTGCACAAATTAGATTTATCTTCTAATTGTAAATTATTTCGTTAACTATAATCGTAATTACTGCTCATCATCTGATGTATTTAAAATAGCTTTATTTTAATTTTTATTTTCTTCTTCTGTAAATGGCTGTATATAAGTGAAGTCACTGTAGTGGTATACTCCCTGTATTTGCCAGTCATTGTTTATGACAACTAAATCAAATCAAATCAAAATTATAATATCCAATTATTATATGTGTTAATGTAGGTACCCCCCAAATGGCTATGCTGCTCTCAAAGTATTCTTGTGGTTGGTAGCAATTGTCTGTGGTATTCTTGTCGGCAAGTTTCTTGTCCATCGTCTCCTCTTCAATCGCCTTTTGAGGGTGTCGATGTTTTCAAACTGTCAAGGATCATGGATGCTCATGTTTTTCTCTACGCTTTTGACATTGTTTGTGTTTTCGTTTATCTATAATGCTTTCTTGTCACTGAATAAACCGGATAATGATCCGTATGTTATATCGGCATTTATGGGAATGAAAAATGCAACCTTCATGAAAGCTGCTGCTCTTGGCACTTGGATGGGCGATTTCATAACAGCTTGGATGGTTACTGATATGATGTTACAGGTGAGCTAAAAATTATTATTTTACTTTCGATTGATTTCATCCTACCATCTTTAATAATCAACAGTTATTGATCGAAGGCGAGGCAGCCTGCGTGCAGACCTTGCTGGCGGGATCAAAAATCAAACTTCCTTGTTACTTATGAGACTTGGTTTATTATGATTTGAGTAGTGTTAATTTTCTGATTAATTGATGATCGATCGTATAAAGTTTGAGTAACAGTAACAAAATATGTAGTCTTTGATTTCTGATGCTTCTTCTTCTTCACATAGGAGAAACGTCGTTATCCAAATTGGGCAAAGTCATTTCGAGGCTGGTGGTCAAAAGGATGGAACCGTGTTGTTGCGTTCTGGATTGTTCTGTTCGCCTTGACAACGATAGTTGCTTGTATTGTGATCATTGACTTTGTCAACTGGGATAACATCAGCAGAGACTTTGTTTACACTAATGAACTCGGCAGAGCATTTCTGGCATCTTTCATCCTTGTTATGGATTTCACCATTGTGATGCAGGTACATTTGTTTGCTTTGTTGTCTTAATTTCTACAATGGAACCTAAATCACTTATTTACGGCATTCATCTGTAATCAGTGGCCAGACCAGCATTGTCCTATTTCATGGTCCCTCAGGCTCACTCTCCATAAAAGGCCACCTGTCTATAGTGGTCATTTTGTGAGTGTCTGTTTGTTTTTATTCCTGTAGGACTGGGACTTTCCCATGTTTGAAAATAACTTTGAAGTGAAGCTTCCTGGTCTCAACACTGCTCACATCAGCATCACTCCTCCTGATTGGCTCATTCGTAATTTCACAATTCACATCACCGGCAAATGGTTCAACTACGGCATTCTTTTGATTGTTTTGTTGCTAGATTTAAATATGTGGAAAAATCAGATCTTTTATAAGCCATATGAATTTGGACAATACACTGGCAACGATGACCGTATCTATTCTGTCACAGATCAAATCTTTCTTAGTAATAAAAACGTTACAACATTATCTTACGATTGGCGTTGGTCCAACATCAATCCACTTACAAACGCCTCCTACGGAGAAGAAGACATTATGATGAACTCACGTTACCGTGGTTACTCCTTGGCATTAAAAGCCTTGGCTTTCATTCCTACTGTTGCAACGTTTCTCACGTTTGGCATTTTAATTTATCTATTTGGAAGAGATGCCAAGGAGGGCAGTAGCACATCGTTGCCACGCCTTGAAAATATCAACTTGACTATTGAAAAAGAGGCAGCTCCAACGGCAACCAAATATCAAGCGTGTACAAGTGAACCTATTAACGCACAGCTGAACACAGACACGTAATGCTACTATATCTAACAAATCTCATGAATCAAAAATGTAATTTTTTAACTTATTTATTGGCAATTGTATCATATTACAGACAACAAAATTAAAATGTTCTTATTAGCACACCCTCCACAAAACCAGTCTCAGTAACACGGCGCATGCCCCAACAAGAGGGGATGATTTACGCCTGACCCCTTAATATGCCCCCTTTCAAACAATGTGACAGTATTTGAACAGTGATGTTCTGCTCAAGCGTGTACAGCGAACGTCCGCTAACACCTTCATACTGTTTTCACAGCAGGATTTAAGTACAAGAAATTGTTGCATTTTCCTCGCGGCTATTTTTGTG
The DNA here is from genome assembly GCA_916610825.1 of Haliclystus octoradiatus. Taxonomy (NCBI): domain Eukaryota; kingdom Metazoa; phylum Cnidaria; class Staurozoa; order Stauromedusae; family Haliclystidae; genus Haliclystus; species Haliclystus octoradiatus. Next base: position 511,735 of record OU744452.1, read on the forward strand.
GTGTGCTGTGATTTACATTTCGGATTCACGTTTATAGTGTAATCATTTAATAGTTCATTAATTATTTAGACGTATTTCGAAGAAGAAAGGGACGATACAATGGTGAACGAATTCAGTATCGTTGACTACGTCGTCTTTGGTTTTATGTTGTTAATATCTAGCGTTATTGGTGTCTACCATGCATACGGCGGAAAGCAATCCTCGACGAAAGAATATCTAATGGCTGGTAAAGACATGCATTGGTTTCCAATATTTGTGTCTTTGTTAGCTAGTTATTTGTCTGCAATTACGTTGCTTGGGGTGCCGTCAGAAATCTACACTTATGGCGTTCAATATTTTGTATTGATTTTGTCATATTTCATTTTGATATCTGTTACCGGCGTACTGTTTGCTCCAATGTTTTTCAAATTGAATGTGACAAGTGCTAACGAGGTAAGCTTTATTATATTTAGCAGACAACCAAGTGTATAATTATTTTTCATGGGAATACCATTGTTTATGTTGTTCTCTTCAGTTGTCGATTGACGCTAATCTGCGGCGGATTTAAATGTTATGTTTTTAAGTGTTGTTCGACTATTTCAGCGCACGAGTGCATTTGATTTATTTAGCTAAATGATGGAGCGGGCTGAACATGACTCTGAAACTTGATATATGAAAATACCTCAGCATTATTCTTAGCAAATAGATCGCATTTCACTTGTGTAATTCGATCGAAATTCTATCGACACGCCCACAACATGTCATCAATCTAATGCGTGCGGGGAATGATGTTACCGTGTAACGCGGTTATCGGCGGCTTTCCCCGAGGTTTGCAAAACAACCTGTGCAATTTAAGTCATTTAACCCCCCGGGGTATGGGGCCAATAATTTTCAATAATCCCCCTCCCCCAGGGACAAAAAAGTATCGAAAATGATGAATTGTTTAAATTTTCTTACAAAAGATTCAACTACAATACCCAGAGAATTACACAATTGTACAAAACTGTTGTTATAACTTTATTAAAATATCAAAATTCCATGCGTTTGGAGATAGGCATATTCGAGTATTAAAGATTAGAGGCAAAGCCAGAAAGGGCAATTGAATCGTTTTGAATGTACAAATCCTGTGGGTTATCCCCCGGGATGATTCTCTGCTTTTGCAAAACGGAGAAAATCCCCCTCCCTCAGGGGCTCATGTTCTCTAGCAAATCTCAACCAATCCCCCCGGAAAGCCGCTGATATCCGCATAAAAATTCAATTCTCGTATTCCTGCTTCTTAGGCTGGGGTTATATGGACGCACAGAACTCAATTCGAATTAGTTGCGACACCGAATAGCATTAAATTCGCATTTGATGTTATACAGACGAACCAGATGTCGAAGATCTTTAAAAACTGGCCAAAATGTCACGTGATAGGAAGCAGTTTTCTTGGAATTATACCGCATGGTACCGCATGGTTTGAAACCAGAGTGTTTTGTTTGCATTATTATTCACTTTCAGCGATTATTCCGTTCTAATTTGCCTATCAATATCTTGAAACTTGTATGAAGTAGTAATCTCAAAGGTTTGCAAGCATTTTTACGGGAGACAGTTTTTATTCTAACAAGGCATAATACTCCGAGCAAATTAAATGCAAATTTCCATTAAAATAACATAGGCCTATTATGATAAAAGCGACCCCGATTCTAGTGCTGATGCATTGTGATTGATTAAAATAAAACGTTTTTAAATGGTTCAAATCATAATTTTGAAAAACATCAGCTTCCCTGTCAGCCATCTTTCAATCATATAAACAAGTCACCATAACAACTTACCAAAAGCGATGTTCTCTCCATCGCATTGCCATGGAAACATCCTTTAAAATAATTTATGATTTGCACATCCCCCGGTTTATTGCCATATTAGGTAGATATAGGAGCTCAGTCACGGCACCGCGATTCAAATGTCTTTAGTTCGGTGCGATGATAGCTCGTTCGTATAACGCGGCGATGAATTTAATTCATGGAGAAGAGCTCCGCACGTCAAGGCTTGATGTGCCAAAGATTTTGATGAACCGAATGGTGTTATACGAAGCGCGCTACTATCATGAGATTTAATTCGAATGAATGAATCAATTGAGTTTGGTGCGCCCATATAACCCGAGTCTTAATTACTTCAGAAATCCATCCTCTTTTATTAATGCAGTACTATGTGTAGCATGTTCCATTTTCTTAAAGAAACGTATGGACTTGAAAGCAGTGCTGTTTTAGTGATTGGAGGCTCGTAATTCCTACAGGGGTCAAAGTCAAAGGCTCATCCTTCTAGGGAAGTGTGGGGGCATGCCCCCATCCTGAAAAGGAAATTTTTCAAAATTAACAAAATAAATGAAACCAAATCAAAATTATGAAGTTGGAATATACATTTTATGATGTCATTTCAACTGTTCATAACTGGGGCAATGGGGCTCCAGATTTTAGGGGTCATCAAAGTCACTTTACATTTTAAATTGAGTTATTACTACCAAGTTACCAACACCTAAATAATGACATTTAAATGGTTTTTCCTTCTAGTATTTGGAGCGTCGTTTTTCTCCTGGCATCAGAGGTCTTGGCTGCTTTCTATTCTTGCTTCAATATGTAAGCATATATCGAATTAACACTCATTAATTTCAACCTATTTGGATTCTGAATAAATGTACCTGTGTACAATGACCAGATATCTGAACTTGATATTGACCACAATTATAGGTGGATATTATAGATATAGCATAGAGGCTCATGGGACACTTCACTATACCCTCAGGCAAATAAAATTAAGTTTCATGCTTTATGCGATGGCATCTGTCTGATGATTACATAAACTTCAAGTTACAGAAATAAATGCGTCGTCTTTGACTCCATTATTATTAACTACGCTCTGTCATTGAGCACTATCTCAACTGCTATTAGATACTATATTAGGCTGTTATTATATTACATTGTTTAATGTATTATTTTTATCGTTTAGGTTTTATATCTGTCAGTTGTGTTGTATGCGCCAAGTCTGGCCTTGGAAGCTGGTAGGTTGTTAGCATCATCTGCTATCTCACTTTTATCAACTCGTATCTATGTGATATTTCCTATAACCTAAATACTAAATCAGGCCCAGTCCACTATTAGACAGCAGCGACAACAACAATGTTTTTCAGGTATCCAACCTCAAGTTTCATCCCATACAGCAATCATCAGGCGGTTTGTTGCTTGTATTCTTCGTCACTAAATCATCTTTAATTTCAATAATTATGGTGAAAGTAGCATTAAAATATTAAGGAAATGCACAATTTGTCAGGCCAGTGGTCAGTAAATCAAATAATGCCTTCAAAGCATGTCTGTATTTTAGTTAATTGAAAAATAAATCCCTTTAATTTATAATGCAAGATAACTCCTATTTTTCAGTGGCTGGTATTCCCCTAACGGCGTCCATCATCACAACCGGTTTGGTTTGCAATTTCTACACAACACTTGGTGGCATGAAGGCGGTCATCTGGACAGATGTGTTCCAGGCCTCTGTGATGATATTGGGTTTGATTGTGGTTGCTATTGTTGGATCAATAGAAGTCGGTGGTATTTCAAATGTATTTCATTATGCGAAGGAAGGAGACCGTCTCAAGCTGTTCAAGTAAGTCATAATAATAACTGCTTGAGGCAGAATCCAGGCTCTTATTAAGAACAAGATATTTGGAGATATTTGGGAAATGTTGGAAACACCCGCTGAACATTAAATTGTAAAAGAATAATAAAGTTAGGAATCAAACACATTGAGATCATTCACAATACATAAAATAATTGTTTCCCTGTATATAAAAGCCACCTGCATATAATGGCCAATATATCTAATTCTCATATCTGGCTTTTATATACTACTGTCTTTTAATCACGTATGTAAATACAATCATTCGAAATGATTACAAATCAAAATTATCCTCGAAAGTTACCATTGCGCAATATGAATAATTAACTATATTATTTAACAATTAACTAATTAATTTTTGTTTGTTCACCTTATTAGTTTCAACCCAGATCCCACAGTGCGCAATACATTTTGGACGCTTGCAATCGGTGGTGCGTTCACAGCCATGCCAGTATGGACTGTAAGCCAAACAGCTGTTCAAAGGTTTATGGCCGCTCGTTCGTTGAGGGAAACGAAAAAGTATGTACCGGTATTCTGTAGGATATTAAACAAGGAATTATGCAACATCCAAAATGTCAGACTACTTCGGAGCTATTTGTTGACAGAACTAATTCACGGGAAACTGAATGTTAAAATTAAATATTATTTTCAGACGTACAAAAGTATATTCTTTTCCTTTTTCTACTAAATTTCTGACTCATCCTCGTCATTAGTAGCCTATTTATCTACCGAGAAAAACCACAAAGACTACTGAATTTTCATTGAATTTCCATGGTTGTTGTCTTGGTAACTTCTTCATTGGGCACTAATAATGTCTGTATTGTTTATTGCAGGGCAATTTATGCTAATATTCCAGGTCTTATATTTGTTGTCTCTCTGTGTGTGCTGGATGGTCTGGTTATCTACGCTGTTTACCATTCCTGTGATCTTGGACTTGATGGCAAAGTGACAAGCAATGACCAGGTAACATTTATAAGATACTCAGCAACCATCTATAGTATCATTGGACATCTTGTACTTTCAAGTCCAGAGTCCTTGGATGGCAACCAAGATAATTATTACCAAGTTCTTCAAACATCAGTTAGATTCATTTAAAAGTACATCATTCTCCAGTTGGATGTGCTTTGTGACGATTTGATTTATGATCAGATGATCTTTATAGGTAGCACCCTGCTGGCAGTCATGAACATAGTCCAAAAATATTGTAGTTCTTAATCATATGTCCAGGTAGCAGTCTTCCTGACGCCAACCAATAGTGCATGCATGGTCAGAAAGTCCTGCAAAAGGTTCACCCTTCTGGAATCCAATTAGAGGCATTTCAACATTTTCTTCTCAATTTGTTTTCTGAAACTTGACCAATAATTCATAAAAATATAAATTGTCTCCTGAATTTGCTCTAACCTTCTGAAACCTAGGATTCAAGGATTCCTACTTTTGCCGAATGGTTGAATTAGATATGCCATTCCTCATAAACTTGGTATTTGTGTTCCCGCAAGTGCCAAGACTAAGATATAGTCAAGGGTGATTGTTTTTACTTACATTTCTTTTTATAGGTCCTGCCCTACTTCATTATTCATAAGCTCGGTCATTTGAAAGGCATTCCAGGTTTATTTACCTCCTGTCTATTCAGCGGTGCATTGAGGTAAACTATTATAATCAAATTAATTAATGTGCTTTTATAATTAGCAATACAAATCAATTAATACCATTGTTATTCAATGTCATTAATATCTGAAAAAAATCTACACCTTTTCCAAGTGGATTTCAAACAAAATTTTGAATTGACTAGGAATTTATAGGGTTTTTTCTTTACGTTAAATCATATCGCTGTGGTTACGGAAATTACTGTGTCAGCAAATATCTGCCTCGTCGAAATCTGTATGATCACAATCCAGCAGCTGTGTAATATTACCTTTAGGAATTGCAGTAGTTATTTTATTCATGACTCAGATATTTCACTTATAAGATTTCATTTTTATTGTTATTATTAGTATTTTAACAACACCGTAGATTTAAATGATTTAGAGTTTCAAACTTCAAATTATCTATGCCTTACATTTGCAATCTTTATCCATCTAAGAAATACAGTTTTTTCAATTACTGGTCTCTTGTCACTCGCTTTCTTCATTCCAGAAATCAATAAATTTCAGTTTGAAATAAAATAAAGAAAATGATTTCAAATACAGGTACTTGACATTTGAAAAATTGTTCGAAGTCTGTTCAAATAGCCATTTGAAATCCAAATTTAAAACTTTTGAAATCCATTTGGAACTTTGAGATTCAATTGGAATATTTTGAAATCTACTTGGAAAAGGTGTAGTCAATAGGGGACTCTCACCAAAACAAAATGTCCGATTTTTCCTCATAACTCAATTCAAGTATCCTTGAAAGTAATGAGTCCAAGATATTTTTAAAAAATATCAAGAAATGAGTATGTGATTAATGATTGAAACACCATCAACAAATTACGCGGGGAAATCAACTTATCTGGCGTGACACCACTGTGACTTCAATATTCAGCCGAACCACGTGGTCTGAACAGTTCTAATCTTTGTGTGGTATTACGGCTCAACCTGCTAGAAAAACAACAATTGGAAGCATTGATTTGTTCCTGGATGTACCAGTAGGCTACATATAGTACCGATAAACATGATAAGAAGAATGATTTTATTACTGTACGGATACTCATAGAAAAGACAAAGAGATTTCATGGTTCAAAGCTGCCAGAACCGTGGTTACTGAAAAAGGAAATAATAACATTTCATCGCTCATCGCTATCAATGTAATTATAGGATACGACCTGATATTTTATCAGTACTATATGTAGCCTACTGGTACATCCAGGGACAAATCAGTGCTTCCAATTGTTGTTTTTCTAGCAGGTTGAGCCGTAATACCACACAAAGATTATCAACACATTATGGTGAGAACTGTTCAGACCGCGCGGTTTGGCTGAATATTGACGTCACAGTGGTGTCACGCCAGATAAGTTGATTTCCCCGCGTAATTTGTTGATGGTTTTTCAATCATTAATTACATACTCATTTCTTGATAGATATTTTTAAAAATATCTTGGACTCATTACTTTCAAGGATACTTGAATTGAGTTATGAGGAAAAATAGGAAAGATTGTTTTGAAGAGAAAACCTTATTGTTCTCAAAATATTTACTGTTTTTATCTATTCCTTTCAAGCACTGCTTCGTCTGGCTTGAATTCTATTGCCGCTGTAACACTAGAAGATATTGTGAAAAAAGTTGTACCGGACTTGGATGACAGAAAGTCAACTATTGTTTCAAAAATCATTGCGTGTACCTTTGGATTAATTGTAATTGGTGGGGCATTTTTGGTATCGCTTGTTGGTACGATGGTATTGCAGGTGAGAAGAACATCAATAATGATGATGATGGTATTATAAAAAACCTTGGTATACGTGTGACCATTATAAATGTCTGTAAATTTGTTTGTGTCCCCTAATAAACAAGCCCCTGTGTTTTACGGGGTGACAATCAGTTAGTTAACTGAAAATGGAATATTAATTATATCATTAATTATTATATCACTAACGATGAACCAGTATTGTTGCGTTGATTTAAATAACAGATATCTTGTTCTTGCAAATCAACAAGCGGTGAGATTTGGTATCGAAAACACAAGCCATACAATTGATACAGTAGTGTTAAAGTGGGAATAAAGCGCCAGAATATCTTTACATATGTAGTAGAACCTGACGTGAAAAAACAATGGCGTAATTTTTTTTTCGATCTGGAAATTATTTCTTGGTGAAAAATGCCTTCAAAGTGGTGTTTTGACCCAAATGTCGCTGATGAAAAAAAAGGGATTCCAAAAAGATAGTCTGGGGGTTTATTCCCACTTTAAGCAGTATAATTTGTTTTGTTATGCAAAGCAGAAAGCGAAATTAAAGAATCACACAGCCTAAATAAACCACGACTTGAAAACAACGGTTCGAATGAAATACATCTCAAATATCTTTACTTGTAACCGATTGAGAAAGAGGGGAAATGCTCATGTTGCAGGCCCACTGGCTAGTACAGATGATCAGGTTCTTCTCAAGTGGGCGTAAAATTGGTGGTTAGCTCCATTCTTTGAACCCTATTAACCTCATTTAACTAAGGCAATATTCTTATCTGTACCAAGTGTTGTGAATACTAAATTGTGAGTTCAAAATCAATAATTCGAAATTTGAAATCATAAATTTGTTTCAGTCTCTATAACTCACAGCTGGTTTAGATAATAATCTATTGGCTATCTTTTGATAAATATTTGATAAAAATAAAACATTTTTCATGGCATTAGGTTAAATATATAATTATAACTTTAGATGTATTTTATTTGTTATAATGTTTAGTTGGCTTACAGTATATTCGGAATCGTTGGTGGACCTTGTCTCGGTCTATTCGCTTTGGGGATGCTCGTACCCAGGGCTAACTGGAAGGTACGCATCAAAATGATTATATAATTTAATTTCCATTCAACGGTATTCATAATAATTTCATATTCTGTTTCTTCTTCTCACAAAATTAATTAGGGTGCATATATTGGGACATTTATTGGTGTTGCATTCACGCTTTGGATAGCTATCGGTGCAATGATTTACAAACCAGACGTCCAAAAAGCCCCAGTTTCAATCCGAGGCTGTTCTCACTTCAATGCTACTCATAGTAACGCAACAGATGGAATATTTCATTACGTGGCGCCAGTTCACACGTGAGTGATCGTCATGTATCAATTCACACAAGACAATGTCACACATGACAGTATTTTTGACTTGCGTGATGATATCTTTGCTTTGATTTAGAAATATGTTTGCGACAATGTACAGTATCTCCTACCTCTGGTATGCATTTATCGGCATCTCAACAACGTTTTTCACTGGATGGTTTTTCAGTTTCTTGTTCTCACTTTGTTGTGAAAGCGAAGAAGAAGTTGACGCTGAATTAATCTTTGACATAAAAGGATTTCTCTGGTCGTTTGTGCCAAGAAGATGGCGCCCAATTGAATATCGTCTTGGTTCGGATTCATCCTACGCCATGGATAACATGAACGAGGTATGTCAATCAATTATTTAACACATGGATGATATTTCTAACATTTAATTAATCACTTTTTCTGGTTTTATTTCAGTCGATGATGATGGGATCGAGAGACCAGTCCATGAATGGCGATGCTTCTTATCGCAAAGCGCCATTTTCATGAACATTTTTGATAGTTTGTTGTGGTTAGACTATATTTGTGTATTGTTGATTAATATCACATAGACTCTTGTAACCTTAGCAACTGTCAATGGATGACATCTTTCGATATATATATATAGATACCTTTAAAAAGATGTTGCCACAAGAATTGGTTCTATTGATTCAAAGGACCATGCAATGATTTGATTGATCTGATGTTACGTGACAGCCCAATTCTTATTTTTGGGACACCATTGTTTGAAATGAGCTTAACACCACTCCAATCACCGGGCTTTGATACTTTTGGTGGATTCTTCAATTCTGAAAATATTATTAAAAGGAGAACAGACCCTTTAGATTTGATAGCCCCACAATAAATAAATGTATTGTAAACATGCCATGTGATGAAGAGGCTATGACTTCACATTTTCATATTTCATGATTAATTGAATCTTTCGTTTCATTTTAAAAAATCATGACAGAAAAACAATTCTTTGTTACAATGATGTAATCCTACTTCCATTCATATTTAAACCTTTTAATCAAATCAAATCGCTACAGTTCAGCTTGAGTGACATTGCCCCAAAGAGGCGTGGCATTTGCATGTTTGGGAGCTTCAGTACTGTGATGCTTTCTGAATTGTATCATTTTCTAACTCAAGATTTTTATTTGGGGGTGTTGACCTGCTCCCAGGATCTATGGTTGTGCATGTATCATGTGATATTATTACCAGAGCATGATTTTACCTGGTTGATATACTAGATTGGAAATCTCCTCCGTCTGATTGTCATGTTTTGCGACATCTTCACTAGAAGATTGAGTTTCTTGGTTGTCTGTCTCAATCCCATTTGCTGTTGTTACACTTGTGATTTCATCGTCATCATCAATCTTTATCACAATCAAATCTTTACTTGAATTCGATGATAATTTTAATGCCATTTCCATTTCTCGTTCATACACCTTCTCCTCTCTAGACAACCTGTAGTAGTTGAAATACAAACAACGTGTTTCACATATTTTCTGCACCACACCAATCAGCGAAATGCTAGACACAACCATAATCAATAGAAGAAAACGAAAAATAAAATTCCTATTTTACGTTTGTACAGTATGTCATTAAAATTCTTGTGAAACAAACAGTTGACGTCTGCTAGCCTGCGTGCAGACCATGATCACAATATCTGCTTGCATCTTAATTTTTCTTTATTCATGTTTTCCTCAATTCCAACACCTTTTCAGGCATTTAAGCTAGGTCCATCCCATCAGAGTTGTTAGCTAACTATACTTCGCTGCTAAATAAATAAAAAATCATTTCATTGAAATCCATCTTTTATGATTACCGCTTATCTTTTCTTCTGCCGTTCTTCTCTTTCGTGCCAGTTCCTTTATCATCAGTGTGTTTTACCTTTCTTTTATTCTTTGATTTACTTTCTGCCTTTTTTCTTGGTTGTGAAGAAGGTTTAAAATCATCTATTTAAACACAGATGGATAGAAACGCATCACTGAAAGTGAATACAAAACCCAGGTGAATTTAGTCTGGATCGCCCTCGCGTCTAGACGTAAACAGGAAACCTGAGTGGAAATTAGTCTGCTTAACAACTCCATCAGGACTTTTGACAGTAAGGATAGGAAACCCGGGTTTCTCAAGCTAGACTTTGCAAACAGCGGGTGTACAAAAGTCCACTTTCATTTCGCGGTGATACGGCCTGTAAATATTAGCAACCACTTGGCTCTGTTTTAGGATAAAATATTATAGTTTAGTAAAACTGTTCAATGAATCTGTTTATACAAGATAAAATTGTGAATAACATGCATTTAAAATGTATTATTTACATAAACAGTGTTAATTCAAATAGAATTTAATTTGATATGAATAACAGAAGTTATTTTGAATGCTTTAAGTAAAAATATCATATCGATCTGGAGCTACAGAATCGAAGAATTATAAAATTCCAATTTCAATGAAAAACCGATAAGAAATACTGGAGTTACAGCGTTTTATTTAGACAAAATAGATATATCTAGCCTTGTGTAATGCGTGTATCAGCGGCTTCAATATAGTTATTGTTCAACTAGGAGGACATCACATCCTATCAGAAGTTCCGACATACCTTCGCTTTCTGTACTGCTGTCGTCAAAAGTGTATGACTTCCGCTTTGATCTGTAAGTTAAAGAATACATATTCTTAAACCAGTGAAGGGACTGTGAAACGCGAGTAGCAATTAAATCTTAATTTCTTAATATTATTATTTTATCATAGTTCAGCAGACTGCAGAGTTTCTATTTGAGCGGCCAAGTTATATTTTAAATCATACATAAGTTTGGCTCTTTTACATTTTTCTAGCGGCGCCTTGTAACAGTGCTACTATGGGATATTATATAGTCTTAGTTTATTATCCAAATACCCATTGACGAGAAATGTATTAACAGAATAAATATTCAAAATAGAAAATAACATTTACCTTCTTTTTGAAGACGAAGCAGCCATTGTATTTCCCGCCAAATAATGAGACAAAATATACAACATGAAATTGAGACATTAAAATGGCGTTTGAAAGTGGAAGATGAACGGTACAAAGCAGAAATGTTATAGAAATATTGAACTTTTTGGAGATGTTAGCAGACTACCTTATCATGATCAATACTTTTATAAAATACCATGTCATATCAGCTGCAACTTACATTGCATTGGAGGTGACGAGGCATTGAATGAGGGAGTAGATAGTTGTTCTTTATTTACACTTCTCCCTTCAACTGAAATTTCATGGGAAGCCAAAGGATTATCTGTTGTTTCCTTCTCAGAAGAGCCGCAAAGTTTTGCAGAATGGAAATATTTCATGTCTAAACTCAAACTATCAAGCTGGTCACAATTCCAACGTTCAAGAAAGACCGTCGTCTCGATTCTACCAATAGGACCTTTTCCTAATGAAATGAAATGTTTTGACATGCGGCCTTCGCCTACTTCTGACTCTGAACAGCATCCGTCGCTATTTACGATATTGAAGAACTTTGGTGCTGTATTTCTGCCTGGAATAACATTTGAATTACTTCCATCGATTGATTATTTAGACATTAAATCATTGAATACACGTCATCATTCCGTCACAGGACAATTCCAACTTCTGATAGGTGGTACGTACCTTGTCACGCTCTGATGAGACTGCTTGATGAGACTCACGTGTTCCTTATTAATGTCTAAGTTGATAAATTTATCTTAGATCTCTAAGGAGCAGAAAGGCCTATAAACTATGATGAATTTGCCTTTTAAAGAGCTGGGTTAATCGATTCCCATTCAATAACGTGTGAAAATGAATGTGAATATCCTCTGGATTTTGCTCGCCAGGAAAATGTAATTTCATTGAGACTCGTTAGAGGGGTTTGAGAAAATGGAGGATTCCGGGACGGATAGTTAAAATGGGGGCTAACACAAAATAAGAAGGAAGAGGAGGCTGTATTCAGTTAAGTTACTGCAATGAGAAGAAGAAGAATTTCTTTCTTTTCTGTGGAAGATGAATGATAAGGTGCAGTTTGTACCATATTTTTATGATAATAAATGGACAATAACCTCTATATAAACTGTGAAACCATTTGTATGATGAAATCAAAACGAAAAATTTTGGGATCAAAACTTAGAATCCCTGAAGGAAAAATATAAAATATTTTATCGAACCCTGCTTATCAAAACTAATACCCTTAAGTCTTTATATGATCATTACACATTTCAATCAAATGGTCATGATCAGATATGTCAGTATATGTTATGTTTTGAGTTTTTGAAATGATAATTGCCTTTAAAGCTACAGACCTTTGTGTGTAAAATATAATGGCAGAAATAATGTCCATACGTTCAATGCAGCATGTTCTTGATCGAAAAGGTCTCATTCAAACTTCAGGAAAGTTTATGAGATCTTTGAACAGACGATGAAGTTCACAAAACATTGTGTCCTTTGTAGGTCTTACATAATTTTAAACTCTGATCCATAAATTTCTTTCATCTCAGATGTAATGGAGTATCTTCTACAAAGAAAACCAAATAAATCCTTATCAATCATTGCTGTCAGCTGGTTTGACTTCTATCCTTGTGATGAAATGAATCATATTTTAGGCGAAGGAAATGCGCAAAGTGGATGCGCTGCTATTAGTTTTGGTCATTATGGTAAACAAACACAACAGTTGACAGTTGAACAACAACATGATGATTTGCCTCTTTATGAAACTGAGTTATCTAGTCTGCCTCTTTATGAAACTGAGTTATCTAGTCATCTTCTTCTGCAAGTAATAAAAGTGAGTTGATTATCACACACTGCATAAGGACCACCTGTTTGTAAGGACCACCTGTTTTAAGTGACCACTTATCTATCATTCTAGTCATCTTCTTCTGCAAGTAATTAAAGTGAGTTGATTATCACACACTGCATAAGGACCACCTGTTTTAAGTGACCACTTATCTATCATTCTAGTTCTTTGTAAAATAGATTCACAATGCTCTGTTTCTGATGATCATATTATATACCAATATTAAACGATTGGCATACAGTTTCCTATATGAGCTATAGTTTTAAGGCGCCTGAGAAGGCACAATGGGATAAAACAAGTACGCGGCGCGAGTGATCTTTGCTTTCCAAGTCTTGCTGCTGAAGTTACTCAAGTGTGCCACACAAAAATATAGCTCATAGGAAACTGTGCACCAATTGCTATGTAAAATAACTGAGCACACTTTTATAAGCTGTTGCAGGACTTTTTTACTCATAAGTTAAAAGTGTCCTGGAAAAACCTCAAAATCAAATTGGAAATTCAAATTTGTGATATCGATTTCGTTTTGAATCTTGTATTCTCCTGTGAGGATATGATGATTTGGCGCCATAACTTTAAACCAATCAGATTGATTGAATCAATTTCAATATTAAATGTACCATACAATTATCGATCATTAAAATTCATTCTTTCAAATAATCTAAAAAGATTTGATTTAAAGTGACCAACTTTTGCTTTCTTTTGTTTAGGCGTTTTGTCATGAATTATGTCATACTCTCGGATTGTCACATTGTCAGTTCTTCATCTGCTGCATGAATGCGTCACCAACAATTGCCGCAATTGAAACTCAGCCGCTGACAATGTGTCCAGTATGCTTACGTAAACTGCAATACAAACTTGGTTTTACAATCATGCCTCGTTACAATGCCATCAGGCAATCTTTAATGGATATCATAAGTTGGATTCAAAATAATTACATTTTAAAAGATAAACGAAAGCCAAACAGATGTCAAGAAAATAGTCCTCTGTTAGCTGTTGTCAAGAGACTGCAATACTTGAGTGATATCACCATAGAATGTCACCCTGATTAAATGGCCTCTCTCTAGCTAACTGTCTTCTAAAGATGATGATGAACCACTGTTGCTGTTGCTGTCACTACTGTCTGATGTGTCAGTTTCATCACTCGTTGGTGACACCTCATCACTGTCATCATCGCATGTGGTTGTAGTCTCGCTATCACTTTCAGATGTCTCACTTTCATTGCCTGATGAATCGGACTCAGTCTCAGTTCCACTTTCGGTAGCCTCGCTTTCAGTATCAGTTTCCTGTATGTCTGCTTCATTTTCACTAGCCTCTCTTCTATTCCTAGATTTTCTTGTGCACTCTTCATTCCCGTTAACCTCACTTTCAGTATCAGTTTCCCGTATGTCTGCTTCATTTTCACTAGCCTCACTTTCAGTATAAGTTTCCCGTATGTCTGCTTCATTTCTACTAGCCTTTTTTCTGTTATTTGTTTCCAGTATGTCTGCTTCATTTTTATTCGGCTCTGTTTCGCTGGATTCGCTGTCGCTATTATCACTTTCTTCAGACTCAGTTCCATTTAAAGTTTTTGTTGTCATAGTTTCGTTTTTCTCGCATCCCATTTTGTCAGCCTCGCCTTTGTTAGACTGCGTACTACTTTTTGTAGTCTCCCTACTGTCTTTCCGTGTCTCGTTTTCACTGTCTGATGTTGATGAATAATCACTGTCACTTTCTTCGGTACCAGTCCCTTCATTGTGGTTCTCATTTTCAATATGTCTTTTCTCGATATGATTTTTACAATCGAAATCGTTTGAATGAAAACTGACGTTCTTTCGACTTCTCCGTCTTTTTCTCATTTGTTTCAAACACAAAATACCAGACAAGCTTCGCTCTTTGATGCTTTGTTCTAGCGTAGCACAAGCATAATTTAAAAGCGGTCGACATTCGTTTGCCGCTTCATTCTTCTTATATTCTATGTTTATCGAATCATTTGCCAAGAACTGTCGACGGTTTTTTTTAGTTTCTATAACGGTTACTTTACAATCTCCGATTGTTAGTTGCCTCTTTTCTTTATCGACCTCTCTCGTGTTGCTATTGGAAACTCCGACGTCGACAACATTCTCCCTTGCAACATGGTGCTCTTTAGATCTATTCTCGTTTGTATTATTTACCTCGCATGAATCAGAAGAACGGTGATGCCTTTCTCCGTTGCAACCACAGCAGCATTCCGTTGTAACGTTTTCTTGGCGGCAGTGACTCCCATGATGCACAGGCAGCGGATGGCGTGTCGTAGTAGAACCAAGGCAGCTACAGTGTTCATATGCCGATGGATCATTACATTCATGTTGCATACACTCTGCACCATTACATAAACATTTTCTTTTGTCGGATGTTTCGTTTATGAATTCATGTATGTCTGCACTAGTACAACCACCGCTTACGACAACAACGATTGGATGATGTTGATGACGATGATGACGTTGATGATTGTTAGATAGAGACGTATTATTATCTCTGTGATGGTGATTTAGATGACGGTGATGGTAACAACTAAAACATCCATCATCCACCATTTTGATTTTGAATTCAAAAAATGAAAAGAAGGAAAAATTAAATAATAACTCTGTTTCACCTGCCTAAGAGACGCCTATCAATATTTTAAAACAAATTATTCGTTTCGCGTAAGTCAGTAATCCAATGACGTCACACAAAGTGTTAAAACATAATGATATTCTTTTTATTGTATCAACGTTCTATTATTAAATCACAATCATGTCGTTGAATTTTGTCTCAACTTTTTCCCCGCTCCCTTCTAGAGAAATCCTCCCCTTACAGATAAATCATGCAACGCGAGCGAATACTATATTTTTGTTACTATAGAATCTGATATTCGTGATAATTTCAAACAATAACTAATTTTCGAAGGATGTTTATCGCATTCACCATCCACCGTAGAACATTGAGCCAAACAAAGACCCCTGCAGATTGGAAACCCCTTTTGGAGGGGGCAATAAAATGCGTGTTATTTGGCAAATGAGGTCAGGTGGCATGCAATCAGTCGAAATATTATCTTTTAACGTGTTCACTTGTTTACTTGACATGTGGATATTTAATGCGTCATTCTGCAATTGTCATGCCAAATGATACCATCCCATTTCAGTCGTTACACGCTGCCCCCTTTCCACGGAGCCCCTCCCATCAACACACCCCACGTGGGAAGCATACAAGTAGAGCACAAGAGTATCAGTTAGATAATCATGAGTCAATATCATCATAATATACCATCAGCAATCAGCCATAAATGATGACATTTTCTCGTAGATGCAGGTTCATTGCAATCAAGTCTGATGTCATAAATCTCGGTACTACGTCACAGGTCCCATTTCAAAATGGGTTGTTTTTCTTATCATCTTGAATGTAACTCTGAAAGATGGATACCGACTATCCCAGAAGACATCAGACAGACAGTCTATACACTGCATACCATCAGGTAAAAACATAATGTGACGTCACAGCATCTTGGCACAGAATTAACCATCGCACTGCTCAAGGCTTGTTATTCATGTGTTGTAGAACAATAGCACATCGATGTTGACTGACAAGAGATCAAACATTAGATATCAGACAACCAGTTATCAATCAGCAATAATATGTTTTCTTGCAGTTTCTTACACATTTAATATGATTGAATTTCTGACATTATAAGTTACTGAGTCTTAAGGCATATAATACCGACAGTCGGAAGGACCAGATAGGGCCAGATAAGGCCATATAGAAACATAGCCCCATCTCTGTCATTTAGTTGGAAATTCCTATAAGGCCCAAGCTATTCGTGGTCAATCATATTCAAAATGAACATTTTGGAAAGAAATATAAGCAAGAAATGTCAGGCCTTTTCCGAAGGCAGGCACATCATAATAATTTGCTTCGATTACAGCAAAGTAGGACAGTTGCAACCTTTCAAAATTTATGAATCTAGAAATTAAATTTCTGCGTAATTAAAATTGTGATTTTATTTGATTTATTGGGTCATTACGATTTCCAATTATGCAAATTATGCAAATTATGCACATTGACATTATTTTTAAGACTAATTAATGTTTCAATTTTAATCATCATTTGGCTGTCATCAATTTCAAATAGCAGTAAATAAAATCCAGTCGAAACAACGAAATTGTCTTTGTTGAAACATATAGGACTATAAATGGCTTGTTGCGAAGGGAAAATGCAATCGCTGTGTTATCATTAAAAATCTATTTTATAATTATCACTCTGTGAATTAATATGGTCAAACCACCCATACACATATACAATCAGTCTTCATAAATAAATAAAAATGACATGTCTTGACCTTTTATCTCATTAATAGGCTTCCGGTGAAGCAGTACAAATAGTTGTGCTATTAAGTAAAACCGATATAGCGTCCCATATCCGAATAATGAATCTTGTTGAAAATGTATGTGTAGTGATCTAAGAAGTATCACCAAGGCGACACCTGAGACCGATCCAGGTGGAATGTTGTAGCAAGATAAACAGTAGGGGTAAAACTAAGTATCACATTTGAAAGGGGTTCATACTGTGGTTCTCAGCGGGCGTAGAGATGGCCATCGATGGTCATTTACTTATGGAACAGACATTGAAAAACAACAGCCGCTCCATATGCACCCCGCTGACGTTGCAACAAAAGACGCCGCGCGGGAAAATGCAATGCCGGCAAAATATAATAGGTAGCAAACACATTGGCATGGTGTCTAAAAGTGATGCCATAAAATAATGATAGACAGGTGATTAATATTTATTGACCTTGTTCACTTTCATAGCTAAATGGCTGGCCCAGCAAAAGCAAGCGTAAGGGTGCTGCCGCAATTGCAATTTATATTCAAAACAATTATCTTTAATAATCAAAACGTGATTTCTACTATCAAATGATGAGTTAGCCTCGATTGAGATATAAACAAATGGGCTGGTCTATTATCTGACCGTGGTGGAGTCATTAATACCTCGATCCATAGAAATACTAAATTAAGTATTACCCTCGGTCAGCCAAATCGGACGTGTACATTGTAGCCGAGAGTTGCGTGTGGGAATTGTAACTGTTATTCATTGCGTCTAGTGAAAAGGAATAATATAAAATCTAAAAGCAGAACGATCGAAACAACGGCCTTCGTCACGGTGACTTTAGCCTTATATGCCAAAGGATAGAATCTATTGTTTAGCCGTTGACCATCAAATCACGTGACACGATTCGTCTTGACCATGAAATCTGAGTGTTTAATAAGTGAAATTCAGTCCTGTTAGGTCCTCCCTGCTGCGAAGACGCTGAGAAGAACAATCGAATCCTAGTACGGAGTCTATTCTGAGTTAAAAGGTATGGTCGAACTGTTAACTGTTAACTGTTAAGTGAGAATTAAATAGCATTCAATTCTATTGAGCTGCTATCATTTCAAGAACTCATTATATTACGATGATGCGAATGAGTGATGATGATAGAAAGATCAACGTTTAAACAATCTCTCCAAAATGACATCATTTTTGTTAGTCTCTGATTTATAATCTGTATACCAACTTCAAAATCCATTATTACACTGTATTTGGTATGTGTATTATATGGGCTGTGTTGACACAGTGTGATATCGCGGCAGTGCGGATATGCGATAATAAGCAACAGCCGCATTTATATAGCAAACGCAACTACACCGTCATATCACACGTCGAATATACTATTAAGATTTTAAGTTTATGCGGAATCAATGTTAATGGATTTATTATGTTCAAGTGGTCGTATTATACAGTATTTCATGTTGATCGAACCCATTCGTGATTCGCTTCTAAAGGATGGGTTACGGGAAAGGACAAATACCCTACAAATTATCAAAGGCGCTGTTCATTCTAGCGAAAAAGAGAGAATTGAGTTGCCATTAGTAACATCATTTACGTCTCCGCCGTAGTCTGCGTTCAACGGAGTAGTTGTACCTATATGAGCGCAATTTCTTTAACGATGTACACGTCACGTCTAAAGCTAACGTAAGTAGAATTGAAAGTACACAAACAAGGCTGAAAATGCATAGATATAGTGTGGGAAAGAGCAGAGGCTCTCCGACCTGCAATTCAAAGGCATTAGGACAGCATTCTATTACATGCGCCGTAGTAATATCCGGTCAACAAGACCTTCTTTGTACGTCCATTGGAAGCGTGAAACAAAAAGAGGCTTTTGCGGAACGCTCTCAACGCTATATCTACTGTATGAAATGAACAAAAATTAAATAGCCCACGGCCAAAACTATTTCACAATAAACCGGCAAACTGGAGAATCAACAAGAAATCGCTAAAATTTTAATTAAAATCGACATTCCACTGTTGTAAATTATCATTAAGTTAACAATTTGTCCACATAGATCATATCCATATACTCCATCCATACGAGGTGTATCTAATTTCCTCTCGCACATGCAAGTTACATAAGCAATATCAATTAAACTAAAGAAAAAAAGGATTATTGATTGATGCTATAATACAACAAGACAGAATCTTCTAGACAATCGGTGATATATACTGCCGGTAATATTAAGTGATGCTTTGATTGCTTAGTGCATCCCGCTGATGTCTGCTGCCGTATTATTTTAACATTTGCATTTCTGTTGCATCTTGTCTGGTAGGTTGCATTACCCATCAAGTCTATCAACGCATTCGGATGAGCCGCATATTCGATTGAAATCATTTACGAAGTTATCATTACGCCATTAAACGACCATCGGAATATTAAAGTCTTGTGAAAGCATTTCAACGACATTATATAAAGACCATCTCAAAGGTGAGAAATGCACACATTATACGATCAACTGAGATGAGTTTCATCAAGAAAGTGATATATCATTGATGGTTAATAAATAGTTTAATGGTATTAAAATAATACAATAGGCACTATCCATAAAAGGCATCTGAGAAACGGCAACAAAGGAGAGACCGCGGGCAATCGTTGCCAATTATTAGAACACAAAATGGTATTGTGATGCACGTGGCATTGCTCATCATTGCGCCAGCTGGGCATAGGATACAACTTTAATCAAATAAAATATTAAAATAACAGTTTGTTTATATCACGATGAGTTGATTGGTTATTAACGATCGTTGCATGAAGTTACACATAGCGGTTATAATCCCTTGAAAATCCATTTAGACACTACTCATAACATGTTAATCGGTACTATGGTGACATGAGACAACCGTTTAATGCCGGACAATGCCATTTATGTAGGTAACAAACAAACCTATCATGCAGAGTCATGCCGTTATACGTATCTCATATGTAGTATGTCATAGACGAGTGCATTGTCATGTAATAACAGATAAACAAACAGTGCAGTAATGTGTGATGGCGGTGTGTGATAACGCTACAAACGACATCACATCATTTACATTAAAGGCCTTCTAATCCCTTATTGTTGGAATTAAATAACATGTTAACTTTGTAAGTAGGTGGTATATAACCTCTATATATCTATACCATAAAGGGCATATTAATTCGACAGTGCATGTGATAGTTCGAAGGGGCGCGCAATCGCAGCTGCCGTCGGCTATAGTAGAAGTATAGCCCAAATGTATTCCACCAGAGACTATACGATTGCTTACTTAGATAATCAATTGGGTTCACAAGGAACAACAACAACAACAGCAAAGGCCGCGGCGGTTATTTCAATAGTGCGGTTAGCACATGTGCAGCCAATTGCAACGATAATTGATCGTTTAGCGATTGCCAAAAGTTGCGTCAAATGAAAGCAGAAATCGGATGTTCGCTATGAATGTATTTTCGTCGTTCGGTTTCTCAAAGTGACGAATAAAACAGCTGATACCAATTTTAACTCTTCGAAATAAGATGTATTGTCACGGATCTATTCTATTGGATAAAAATTTGTAAAGGTCTAAATGTAGCTATGTACTGAAGGATTGCGATAACAGGAAACCTTATGTTAGAGAAAGAACACAATCGAGTCCGTTTTGTTGTCATGGGAATTAGCAGGCACCGACTAAGAGGCCAGTGTATTTTCATCATCTATTCGAAGGGCTAAATCACACGGTTGAATGTTAAGAAATTAACAAAGAGCACATTTCATGAATTAATCCTTTCGTGAAAATTTCATTTTTATTCGCTGTTGTCTTTCCGTTGAGCATACTGTTACAGTACGATGGAGTGATTAGCGTTTTGGTCTCACATCTCACCGACCAACGGTAAGAGATTAAACAACAACTGCATCATTGAATCGCATCATAATCGATGATAATTAGATCGCTACACCCTGTTCCATTGATAGATGAATTCTAAACGTTTCTCTCTCTTCTACCAAATGGCCGGTACAAACAAATTTAGATCAGGAAGAGAGAAGGTTGGATTAAAAACGGGTGACACATTGATTCTGATAGCCACACTTCAATCATCCGTAAAACTAGACATTTCATATTATCATCTATAAAATCCCTTGCTCATTTATCTAATCAATATCTTAACACACTAATGATTAAAGTTAAATAGATAAAAATAAATAGTAATTATTTTTCGTCTTTATTTTAATCGAAAGGAGGGTTCTACATTATCAATCAAAATGGTTAGAATCAAAGCAAACCGGGGGGTGCATGCAATACACCACATCGCTGTGAAACATAAGAATCTACATCATTAAATAATATCTAACAAAAATAATATGCTAGTAGATAAATAAATATCTGAATCATATAAAAATATAGATGGATACACCAAACATTATGAAACGATTTAATAAATTTTAAATGAACTGTCTTCGTTTTTCATCTAGGCGATCAACCCCCTTGAACGACCATCCGTGGTCATTTGGAACGCATCATTCATTGGCCAATTCAATTAATCATGTCAATTTCACGTCAATCAAACTAATAGGAACCAATAAACTTTGGATTTCTACCCCCCGTTGGTATTCGACACAGGGAATGACAGATGGTTGATGGAGAGAGCGACGTTTTCTTTTTCGATTAAGACTCACGCATTTATACAGAGTCCCTCTATCTATTAAATCTACATTATTATTATTATTAACCACCTCAAAACTAAAAACTTTGTGAAGAGAATAGACGAACATTATCATTTTGACCACACGTTATTTGTGGCTGAGATTTGAAGTTGACGCATTCGCTAGAGTGGTATACTTTAATCGTCTGACTGGTGACCTATATATATAATAGTTACGTTAGTCCTGTGAAGAGGCGGCGGCAAGGACATCAAAACAGACACAGCTATCCAATCACCTTCTTGTACTCCATCACCAATAGCAAACATCATCAATTCGAAGCAGTGAGCAATCGGCAAACATCGACCGACGCTGATTAATACGTTAATTGGGCAGATTGGAGTATTTGATTAAGAGAGATTCAAATCGGTTGGTTTTATGAGTGGGGCTGTTACTGAAGCCCCACTGTTTATCCCCGTTGGTACTCACTAAGACATTATCAAAACACATCAATTGAAATCAAAGAACAACATGGAGAGCTTATGCGGCCAACTTAACTCCCATCGAGGGAATACCTTAGGACACTTCCAACCACCATCACAACGCTACGACACACTAGAGCAACCCAACGCAGTCTACACAATTCAAAATAACTATCCTAGTTATGTCAACTATAGCAGCGGTGGAAATGGTTCGTCTATACTACATAGTAACAGCGACTGCACTGGACTGGGCCATGGCTCTTTAACTAGCAACTCAAGGCAGTCATCCGGTGGTTATAACTGTAATTCAAACGGAGAACAGCTCTCTTCTGTCGGTTACCGTGGCCTATCATCTCTGGTTAATGAAGCAACAGGAATATCACCCCATGTCCAATCGCCACCTCTAATCAATGTTCTAGGTTCAGCAAATGTCGATGGAAACAACAGTACCGTATCATCTAGTAGACAGCACTGCATGTTCGCAGCTGCTAGTGGTAACGGAGCAAGCGGTAACAACGGATCAATCAACGGATTACATCAAATCGCATCAACACGTTATCACGTAGCTGATCATCACCAACAGGAGTATCATCATTCGGGTTCACAGTCAACTACGTCACATAATTACTACAATCACAATCACGAGAACTCCGTCACTCCGTCGGGACATTACTCAATCGCAAGATATCAAAACAACAACAGTAAACTCAGCAACAACAATAATAACAACAATAATAATAACAACAGTGAGTATCTTACGGATGTCAAACCACCACCTAGCCTCTATCAGAGTCCTTACGAATTCTACGCCAACCCATATGGCAGCCACTTGAATGGTTACATGGCCCATGGCAATTTCAGACAACCGTTAAACCATGTTATTACTTGCTTATGGACAGACGCAACGACGAAGGGTAAACCGTGCGGAAAGCAATTTTTCGTCATGATGGACGTTGTTCAACATTTATCAGAGGACCATGTGGGTACAAACGATTCCAACGAACATATCTGCTATTGGAAAGAGTGCCAACGAAGTGGGCAACCCTTCAAAGCAAAGTATAAACTGATTAATCATTTGAGGGTACATACAGGGGAGAAGCCCTTTCCGTGCCCTTTCCCAGGATGCGGGAAACTATTCGCACGATCTGAAAACTTAAAAATACACAAACGAACACATACTGGCGAGAAACCATTTATTTGCGAATACGAAGGTTGCGGACGGAGGTTTGCAAATTCTAGCGACCGAAAGAAACATTCGCATGTACATACGTCCGATAAACCGTATATTTGTAAAGTTGAAGGATGTAATAAAACTTACACGCATCCAAGTTCATTACGGAAGCACATGAAATTACACGGTAAAGGAGATGACGGTGCGTGTTATACGACTATAAAAGATACTATTTGCGATCGCGCCGATAGTCCTCGTGAATCGGTAGCACCAACGACGGGCCATCATCAAACTTTAGCGTGGTAGATATTTAATCAATTATTTAATCTGTTAATTATTAGTTAACAATAGGTACTAATTAAATTTAAAACAATTGTTAGAACATAAACAATGATCGATTAAAAACACACGTTATTATTATGTATGTAAATATAAGTTTTTATTCGCCATGTGAATATTATAATAGATTAAACGGTGGCAATTTTTATATAACTATTAATATCACCATGCGTTGCTAGGTGGCAAATATTTGATAGAAGGGTGTCATTCATGGTGTTCTTCTTAGCTCACTTAACTCCTGTGCATTCGCCGTATCGTTATTAGTCAACCTTGACGAGAAATACGGGAGCAATCACGAACGAAACTATAAGCATGCGAGCCTTGTTTAACAGCTTGAAATGTGTTCGCATTCATATTTATAAAATCATCAGAATTTAAGTAATTAAGGAATTTCAGTTTAATTTTTGATCTTTGACCAGTGAAAGGTACTAATCTCTAAGATTAAAATGAAAGCAATTCACACCGACCTGCCACTGAGAAATCAAAATTGTTTTATCATGAAATTAATGCTCGTTCCACGATAACGAATAGATCATCGATTTAATTAAAAGTATCGCAGTACAAACAAACACTAGTCCCATTCTAGAACGGCAACGATCGAGGCTGTTCAATAGCGAGACTCGGCAACAGCTACAGCAACCTGAAATAATTTGAAGGTGCATCTCTGTTATTTGAATCGTAAACTGTTTTTATCTGAGCAGAAATATTACTTGTGTTAATTATATATGTAATAAATTAGTAGCAACCTCCGATGCGCGCAGAGTAAACAATCCTCTTACGATTATCAATCTCAACCCAACAAACAAAATTTTTCAGTTATTATTTATTTCTATTGAAGAGGTTTCTCGAAATTATCGATCAACCTGTAATGAATTATGCAGGTAGATTTCAGTGCAAACGTGTAATGTACTAGTAATTTACCTGTTTCGAACAGGAGTTAGATTGAGATTAATAAGATTTTTAGATACAAAATGATCCATTCAGCGCTGGTTTTTTGATCTATTTATTTCATCGATTTAACTTTCATTATGTTGCCCGGAAATACTGATTCAGTTTCAACCAGAAACGAAGACAAAACACGAAGCTACAACATTACGTAACAAATTTAATAAAGGTGTCCCCATGGCAGTTGCTAACTACAAAGCAGTCTAGTATACCTTCAAATCAAAACCATACCGATTCAAATTTTCATTACATTATCAAATCACTATATAGCCTTTAAAACCTAGTTTCGATTCGAATCTATAACGCTAATCAAAGCATGAAGATAAGATACGTTCTGATGATGACGTAACATTAGTCAACAAGGACCTGCCACCAGCCTGCGTGCAGATTGCATCTAAACTAAATTTGCAGATTATTACTTGGAAAGCAACTACTTTCGTAACATATATGTTTCTCATTATGTATGTGGTATGCAATTTGTTTAGTAGATTTCGTCGTATTCTAAAATCTATCAATCACAGACAAAGTAATTTAACGATCATTTTCAACAGATTTCTAGGCAGATAGGCCTCGAAGGTCAATGCGCAATGTCTACCCATAATGCAATTCCCTCTGGACCATTCCACCCGTCATCAGAAGATAGTATTCATTTGATGTTTTGAATAAAGTCGAACTGACCTATGGGGGATTCAAGCCAAAGTCAATCAGATATGCCATCAGATATGAGTTAAAACCCGGCAGTTGCTCTCTGGTGTCTGAGCTACTCTTTCTTAGCTGACTTGAAATATATTTCTTGAAATATTCATCCTATTTTTATGTGTAAGATGGGTATTTAATAAATAAAACGCAGTCAAAGGATCACAGCGTAAGTAGTCCTTTGTCATTATGTGGCTGTGATTGGTTTTTTGACAGACTTTTGAATCAGCCTCTCTCTGTCACCCCGTGTCCAATTGAAATGCACGAACGTGCAGAAGAATCAAGAATGCCTCAAAATATGCCAGTAAAATCAGCCCAGGTATAGTACACCAACGAAGTCAACTGACAATAGATGGTAATATCGATAATATAGTTGGTCGGTTATAAATTCTGAGAGGCAGAGAGATGATACGGGGTCGATAGGAGGGGTCATTTAGGGGAGGGACCACCCGCTGATTCACTGATGCGTATCTGTCAATCAAGCAAAGAAACGTTCGAAAGTAAAACATTTCCGAAGTAAAATAAAATGAACGAAATAGTAACTGATTTGAAATGAATTATAAAGAATCAATTAACGCCGTGTTGGTCTTCGTATCATGGTTATTGCTAACAGTGACACTGATGCATGGTACAGAGGCCAAGAAACGTAAGAGGCTGTTAGTTTATATTCTATATTAAACATCATTAGTGAAATGATCTATTATAACTACTATATCGCTGTTTGTTTCAGGTAAGACCTTGGACTCTCCAGGACACAAACGAAGCGGGAAATTCATTCCTGATGAAGGCATCAACTGGTTCTCACTTAACAAACCAAAGAAGAGGCCGTTGTTAGCAGTCGGGACCCCCTTCATTCCAAGTGAAAACTCTCCGTTCAACCTCTACAACAAACCAGAAGTTTTAGAGCCCTATTTCCCGCGTCGCGATTCCACGGCAGCCAATAAAAAAGCCGTTGCTGCAAACATCAGAGCTGCACACGCAGAAAGTACCTTGGCACACGCAAAAGATTTCGTTGAATATCGAAAAGATAAACCGCATTTTGATCACAACGTACCTATTGTTGGAAATGGTATCCCTGTGGATCTAGAACTGCCATCTGCATCAAGCAGAGGCCTTGTGAATATGGTACCGATGCATTTACCACAACAGGCGATGTCACATGCATCTCAACTGGGAAGCGATGTCGTCGCACAGATTTCAGATCCGATCACCCAAGAAGCTAACGTACAAGCCAAAGGATCCCATCCAATCGAAGTTCTAGAGGACGGTTCGCTGACGCATCTGCACTCTGACGATGACGTCACACCAGTCCACGCCATCAGCACCTTAGCAACCAACCAGGTACTTCCCGATCTACTCGATGCTGCTGATAACATCAAACACGAAGAGCAGACGGCTCTCAGGGAACAACGTAAATCGGAGAGTAGTCATGACGAGGAACCAGGCATTGCTTTGAGCAGAAGCAACAGCAACATGCAGTATGAACCCGAACTGGAAACTGATGACAATGAAGACGATGACAATGAAGGAGAAGATGATAAAAGCAGTAATGTTGTCAAGGGCAACAGTAATCATGACAACGAGTATCATGTTCAGTACCATAGGATTCGTTTTCATGAACACGGGCGTAGAGATAACGATATTGACGAGGCGTTAAATATCCACCGCAAAGAGACAAGGGAAATGCAGTCAGCGTTAATCAACCGATCAAAACCGAGCGGCAACATAGAAGACCCGATCAAAGAAGGCGAAGAGCCAGCGCATGTGTACGAAGAAGACGATCTGGAACCAGCGCAACACAGCAACGAGGCTGTTGAGGATGCCACAAATCGCCATCACATTGGTAAGCATGACAACGCAAAAGAACACAAGAAGACATCAGCCAATCAACTGCGAAAGAACACAAACGATGACAACGATGATGACAGTCAAAATCAAGATCAACAACAGACGGATTCAGAATATGAAACCAGTCATGAAGATCTCGACTCAGAAGCAGTTGGAGACCTTAACGTGAAGAATAACGAAGACCCCCCGCCAGGGGAATTGCCCCCCTCACCAATGCAGCAACAAGACAACGCACAGGATGCACGAACACAACAACAACAGCCACAAGGCATCATGCCTCAGGAATTTCCAACCCTTAGCAATCCAATGATGCCGTCTGTTGTTCAAGGCAATGCCAAAGGAGTTGATTTCAACCATCCAGTTACAATGCCAGACAGTGCCATATTCAAGCAACAACTACCACCGCAACTAATGCAGCAGCAAGGCAACAGACGACACAAGTCAACAAACGCAAAAACAAAGTCAACAACGAAAAATAAACAAGAATCAAATGGAAAAGAGGTTGGAGAGGAATCGAGGCAGTTTCAAATTCAGGTAGACAAGCCTCTATTTCGTTTGTCCAATCAAAGACAAAAGGTTGTATCAGGAAAAGAGGCAGCAGAGATAATTTCTTCTGATTTGCATAAAGAAGCAGCGCAAACAGATTCGAGAGGTGAATCGCGCTCATTGAAAGAAAAACACCATCACAAACGAACAAAGTTAACTAAATTATTAAAAACACAACACCCATCATCGAATAAAAAGGAAAAGACACATTTGAAAACCAATACACAAAGTTCTAATTAATGTTAGTATATTAAAAATGCATTTGAAAATCATTAATTGAATTAGCATAATAGTCTGGAATGATTTTATTGGACTTACAAAAGAGGCTAGAGTATGACGTCACACCACTCAACACGCATAATGTCCTGAGGCCACAGTTCTTTCCGAATAAAATGTCAGTATCAAGCCTAAAACGTAATTCAAAATATGAAAACTATGTTTGAATGATTGAAATAAAATATCGGCGACGTGAACGTTTCTACCTGTCGCCAATCATCATTGTCCTTGCAGAATCCACGTCATGTCTACAAGAATATCAAGACAACATTAGTTAATATAAACAAATAAATCAAAAATTATAAAATCAGTTGGTATGATTGGCAGATCCTTACGACGTGCATATAGCAGCAAATATATTACGCTCTGGTTTGCCGATGACAATTGGTGGCCGAGATGCCGACGTGGTAACAGCAGCTACGATGGCACCAGTTCCTGTTTAATAATTAAAATTAAAAATGACTTAGTAACTTAGGTTATTAAGATAATCAATATAGCAACCATCTCTAACCTGGTAACGATCTTCCATCAGACATGGGGAACTGGGCATCAGTATTAGTAGCTATATATGGCATGTTCTTCATTTGTAAATATAAGATGGCTTTAGATAATTTTTGAAGATTAAAATGGCTATCAAACCCAACCACGACTGCTTCGACCTGATTGGTTCAAACGTATAAAACAAACAACATCATTATTTTACTTTTCATTTTATTTTTATAAGAATAAAAACAATCATAGATGTTGTTGTTGTTGTTGCTGCAATACCTCATCGTCTGTTGCCATGTCAACCATGTCACTGATTGTGTGAAGGTCATGATTGAGAATTGGTTGCGCCTGTTGTAACATGTCGAGGTTAAGAAATTAAACAAACTAATTAAACACAATTAAATAAGTCAAAGCCTTCCATTCTGTCTGAGCAGCGTCGTCAAATCTTTCGCCCAAAAGGTGGCCTTTTTTAACTGGTATCTTCCAAGCTATTATATTGATAGTATATTAAATTATTATATTATCAATCAATCAATTAGAGACAATTCCATGCCAAAAATTGTGGACCGGAACTAGTCGCATGTCCTTTTGTCAAGATTTAATGGGGCATCATAAAAAACAAACGTGTAAATTTTGTTTCAAACAATTTTAAAAATTATTTTTGAATCTGTTACCTAAGTACAATCTATTGGGCAAAAAACTTTGACGACAATGCCAGCCTTCTGTACACAGACAAAAGCTCTCTAGAGGGTAAGTCTATGCGGCACAGATATTATTTCAAAAATGCTTTCTTTTCATAAGACTGACATTTTCTGATTTAAAATATTTTCCATATAATTTACATTACTGATTCCTACCCCGTAACCAAGGATATCAATGCCACACGCTTCAATTTCTGTCTTCATTCCTTTGTTGCCTATCATGTAAATCTTTTTCTTAACATTTAAAACATTTTTCAAGTAAAGTGCAGTTGCAGCTGCAGTACCGTAAATTGTATCTGATTCAACGTCAATGCCGAATGAGATGAACTTTGATTTGTACTGCTCTGTTGATTTAGTACTGTTGTTTGTTACAAACAAAACTTTCTTTCCCTGAAAACAACGCAACAAAACAAATCATTACTGGCACTGATTGAAAGGATCTGAGTCCTTGTAATTGACCCCTGCTAGAAAAACTCCTGAGTTCATGAACTTTTCAAGAATTGTTTATAGACAGAACCATTTGTTGATGAATCTTACATGAATAGTTAATGAAAATTGAACCATTTAATGTCCATCAAGTGTTTTCACATGGGAAAACATTGTCTATTGTTCTACAGTTTTGCGCGTTTATATGGTTGCCGGGCTAGCCCACCCAAGTGGGATCTCGCTTGATGAGCAGTGGGATCCCACCTGGGTGAGACGAAAATTCTCCGTATAAACAGTTATCCATAGTTTGGTGAGCAAGCGCTTCAAATAGACAACGTTGATATTAAATCAATATTTGCAATAATCTAACATTGTAGGCCTAGATAAAAACATTAATATCCAATTTAGCTGCAATTTATTATTAGTTATTTTCGTTGGAAATATATAGGTAGATGTGGCCAGTTGTAAAAAGCTTGTGTAAGAAATGGAATCCAGGCATTTGACGCACACTTCAAACCAGCCATCACAAGAAAGAAAAAAAATTAAAACTTTAAATGCTGTTTGTGGATAAAAATAGTCTCTGTCCCCTCTCTTTTAGAAATTGATCTCAATGACCAATAGCAATATGAAGCAAAAGCTTTATCATTACTTGAAATTAAATTAAATTAAATTTACCATGTCTTTGAGTTTCTTTAATGTGTCATGCGCACCAACAACCAGCTTTTGTCCATGCCACAGCACACCTTAAAAATAGAATCATTAAAATCAAAATAGAAAATGAATTATCTAGACTATAGTAGCCAATAGTGTTTTCTGGTTTTGGCTAGTGGGGGCACCTTGCACTTAGTCTCATTAGGGGTATTTGATGTAGGGGGCATGCCTACCTGTGAAACACTCTTTAGTATCTCTTCATTATCTATAGGCTACCGGTGATCAGTCACATGACAGTCCATGCATGAAATAACTTGACATTAAATACTTCACACATCCTCTTAATTCTTAACACATTTCACATAAATAGATAGCTGTGCCGTTTTTATAATTCTCATTGCACGTCTAGTCCAGTGTGGTTAGGAAGGCGTCATGATGTTGTGAAAATGAATATTTATCGGCTATCAACTCAATTCGTCTAACGTATTCAATGCCACCGTCGTTTGAATCAACTGTGTTTGACGTTAGTTCTACATTCAATTAACTTTGAAGGAAAAGCGTCACCAATTTTAATTATCAATCAATCATGTTCTGGTTCTACTTTTGAAGAACTTGCTAGCGATTGGCTGATGAAAAATACATAAACAAGGGTTTTTTCAAATTTCAGCCACTACCCGCAATGCAATTCCCGCGGAAGCATCAGTGGTGGCTCTAACAGTGGGGCAACCGGGGCAACGACCCACCAATAAATTTTGTAAATTACTTCTTTTCAACTTTGTAATTATTTAGCTTGTAAAACAAAATAAAATCTCCAATTTTGTCATAAATAAAAAATAGCTCCGCTACGCTCGGACTCATGGTGAATAATATCATAATCAATATAAACCAATTGAATTCAAATTCAATAGAATATTAAATCAATCAAATCATCATGCAAAGAAAAATCAAATAAAATTAAATTCAAAAAAGTAAGTCAATCAAATCGAATGATATTAAATCAGATCAAATAAAAAAATCAACTTCAATCAAATAAAATAAAATAAATTAAAACAATGTCTACATAATATAATAATATATAGAAAAATATATCCAAATAATAAATCAAATAATATAACAATGAGTCAAAAAGGAAAAAATACCAATGGGATTGAACTCCGAACCCCATTCGCCTGATGCAGACGCTCCACCACTAGACCATATGAAGATAGAATAAATGAAGTGATTTTTACTACTTATAATACAGGTGTGAGTTGTAATGACGTGCAAAATTGTCTTATCTAAAGCTGATGCCGCAGCAGAATTAAAACATTTTAATAAACAACAAATAACGGATGAAAACTATTACCAGAAGAATATTTATTTCTCACTAATTATACTAGGGGCCTAGCGCAATTTTTTGAACTACAGTAAATGATGTGAAATTTTCCGTTCGGAGTATCGCCTTGTTATTATTGTCGCATGGACAAAATGGTTTAAATAGTCTTTAGAACTTATTCCAAATAAAACCATGACGACTGGCTTATCATCATCATCATCATCATCATCATCATCATTTATTGAGTATACCTTATAAGCCATTTCCGGCTTTTTTTACAAAGGGCTCATACAGAATAATACATTTAATAAAAAAACATTAATATAAAGATTAAAAGCTAATTAATTACAATACATGGATATAATTATTATTTCGATATATATAGATATGATTTACATTTTTCTTTATAAATGGCACTGTCAGCAATCGCTTTCATCGAGGATGGCAGACCGCTCCACAAACAAGCACCGGCTGATTGGAAAGAGTGACGATGGCTTTGTTTGATATAGATGTCATTATTGGTTGAGG